>VZSZ01009990.1:258919-311918 GCA_013398815.1 Ibidorhyncha struthersii
TCGCATCTTTTCTTCCCCGCTCTTTGAGCAGAGGCTCGGCTGTGCAAAGGGGATGCTCGGCTTTGCTTTCCCGTAGGGCTGCCGCCTCCATCTCGCCGCTTCCCCCCGGCTAACGCACAAATAACGGCTTTATCCCCTGGGACGGGCGAGTTGGATTAGGTCTCGGTTCCGCGGGGCAGAGGCTTTGTTAAGCCAAAGGGTCGTTTCTAATGACTGCGTGTGTGTGCTGCGGGGAGGGGGGGCAGGTAAGGAGGGGTGAGGAGAGGGCAAGCTCTGCCCAGGTCTCAGCGCTACATCTCAAATGCGGCTGAGGGCTCCGACAATTTCTGGGTTATATTTCCCCCGTTTCCCTTGACTTTTTGAGTCAGGCAGTATTCTGCGCTCTCCCGACTTCTTACGGCAGCCGGTATACTCGGTGACCTCAATGCAGAAAGGATGACTGTTGCTAGTAGTTATTGTGTGTGCCAGATACAGGCACCAAATATAATCCTAAGGCTGTGCTAAAGAACAGAAAGGGGCTGAAATTGATGCGTGGTTAGACTATTCCCACGGATTTAAGAAAAGAGTAGGGATGTGGATCCACGTTTCGAAGCCGTTAACACGAATATGCAGTAATCATAAACAACTGATGTCAGTTTTATAGCCATAATATAATAAGGGTTCTCATTTGCAGGTTGTAGGTTGGTGGAACAGTGCCTCTGAGCATGTAAATACTGTGGTCTGATTTATCTCTGTAAGATAAATTGACCCGTGATCAGAGAAATGGCTAATTCTTCACCTGTGCTTGGCAATTCAGCCTGGATTTTGCATGAACTCTCACGCCACATCTAAATTATGAAATGTATCTTCACCCGGAGGTAGCCAGTCTCTCAGAGCTGAATTTTAAAAGCTGAGGTATTTCTGACAATGGACAAGACACCTCTTCACACTTGATCTCTCGATTCAAGAGCAGGATGAAAAGTATTGATATTCTGTTTCTTCCTTTGTGGTCTATATGTCTTTATGACAGAGCCGTTATCTCACTTTTAAGTGAAGAAATCCAGTAGAGTTAAAAAAAATGTTTGTAGGTATCTCATAGCCTACAGTTTGGGAAAAAAAGAGGTGAGAAGGGACAATAGTGCCAAGCTGAAGTACATAATGATAGTATGCATAGCACACACAGTGAAAAAAGCTGTCACCGGTAGGCATTACCTGGGAATTTTAGAGGCTCAGGTAGTTATGTTAAGGTACGTAATCTGTTGTAGTTAATAGCTTTGATCTGAGATTGCAAATAAAACTTTATTAGTCCTATGCAGTGTTTATCGGTAGTTATGATTGCTAAGGTGCATAAACTGGATGTCCATCAACCTAAAAAGCTCTCTCTTCCAGTGAGATAGAGCACATGAAATGCTGTCTGCCATTGAAGTCCACGGTCAAAGCATGTAGTAGAGCCAGATTTTCAATCAAGAACGTGAGTTTTTCTCGAAGAAGGTTAACTTCTGTATGTTTACATAGGGCAGTCTACAGTAATTCTGGATTTCTGTCAAGCAGATGTGCTTTTACTGATTTCTGTGGTTATTACTGTAACGCACATGGTCCACAGAGCACGTCTACTGCCGTGAAGTCCAAGTGGTGTTACGTGATGCATTAAACACTGCACCATTTTTGCTACAGCTTTCTCCACTAGCGAATATTTGCATCTATGGCAAGGTTATATCTGCATATACGTACACACAAATAAATACCTGGTTCTTCTGTTGGGTTTATGTGCAACATGCGGCATCATTGTGTGTGAAGACGAAGAAGAGGACTCGGGGCACGAAGAGTGAAGAGAGAAGTTTTACTCTGGTGCCAGTGCTTCAGACGATGTCTTATAAGTTTTCTGATCCCTGATTTTAAATAGCTGCGGTAACAATATTTCCTTCGACCTCAATAAAAATTCAACACAAAGGGAAGATCCCCCTGAAAAGAGATCCTGACAGGATAAGGTGTTGGGCTATCAGGCGTTCGGAGCAGAGAGACTGGTTGTCTCTGTGTTAGGGGCTCAGAACCAGACCTCAGTGCTGCCCTCCTCGGAACACTTTCACCATCCGCTACCGAGTGATTAGGTTTCAAACAGCAGGTAAGAAGCTTTGTTTTTAATTTTAGAAGTATTTTATGCTTCTTTAGCTGGATACATACGAAACTGCTCAGTGACATGCAGAGTTAATCATTAATGTCTGCAGTATGCCGTCTGCAGGACCACCGCTTGAATCCAGGTTGAAAATAAAATTGCATTGTCCACCATAATCAGAAGTACATAACCGTGATTTTTGATGGATTGTAGAGTAACGAGTGCAAAAATTCAGTCAAACTGAACATATCTGTCAAGAAAGGAAAAAGCAATGAGACAGAAAATGAACGAGGGAATGTGTGGTTTCGGGTTGACTCTTACCATGCTCCAGCCAGGTAAAAGTCCCACGTGAACCAGAGGTGTGAACCGTGGGCAATCATTTTCCGTGGGGGAAGAAGAGAGAGGCGGTTTCTGAAATGGATGTAACTTTGAAAGGCAGCTATTGAAAGCTGATCTGGTCTCAGCAGACCGTCTCTCAGCCAGTAAATACACATGGCACTATTGTATGAGTAACGCCGAGGAAAAGGCACGATGCTCACAGCTGTGTTGCCCATGAGCTTAATCAGCTGATCAGAGGGGCTGCAGTAGGTGGCCTGGGGAAATAAAGTTTTAGGAAGTGTTAAAATATACCTTTTGCCTTTTCCAGCATCCTTAATGTTTGTTTGTGTAGCCCGTTTGAATGATAAACTTGTCAGGAAAAGGTCCATTTCTTCCTGCGTTTGCTGAATGCTAGCACAGCGAGATCTCACCTTAATTAACAACGATTCCAAAAACAATAACAACACCTCCAGTGCAGTGGCTGTTTCTCGCAGCTGGGGCTTTGATTGAACAACTTGGCGAGTGCTCCGTGCCAGCTGCTAAACTGCTAGTCCCACCTCCTACGGATCGTGGCTCTCGATGGATGGCAGCTACCTGAGCCTGACTCAAGGCCTCTCAGCTCCTGAAACTCCACAGAAAGCACCAGGATTGGCACATGTGGAGGTCTTCCCATTGCCAAAGGAGCTGCTGCAGAGGTGAGGGATGTGAGCGTATCAGGGAGCGAGTCGTTCCCTAGATCAGCTCCGTGTTGAGGGAATGGGTGAGGATGTAGAGAAAGGCACTCTACGTCTCCTGTGGTTGGTCTCCAGAGTTACCATTCCAGCGTTTTAGGAAATCAATAGTTTCAGGTTGGTCACGTTGCTCTTTTGAGATGCTGTCTGATTATCTCAATAGAAGAAAACATGTGCTGATATCTATTCTGTGAAAGAATAGTGAAAAGTTCCAATTCTGACTCATTCTGCTCAAAACAAAATGGGAATCGGCAGCATGGGCTGAAAGAATTAGGCCACCAGGAGCATGCAAAAAGGTGCTGCTTTGGGTGGATTTGAAGATTTGATGGGTACGCTTGGTATAGATCCACCAGTTGCAAGTTAACTTCTTCCACTACATTCCTGGATCTGAGTTACTCCCCACGTTAGCTGATAATAAATAATCTGGCTTTAGAATTCGTATAGATACAAGACATTTTAATTTCATATTATACCGCAACAACTTAAATGAAAGTGTTCTCTGTAGATTAAGGTAAGGAACTGGTATCTCAGATGAGGTTGAAGGGTGTCCATGTTTTTCCTGTAGGGAACGCTGACTGGCTGTTTGAGACCTATGGTTAGAGAAGAACTTTTAAATCTTATTTGCAGTCATGTTCAGTCATCCGGTAGTGTATTAGATATCTCGCATCCTCCTAATCTTCACTGTACTGTTTTCTGAAATCTTTTACACTTGCTTGAGATCAGGTGGATGAACAAGAGGAAGGGGACTGTGAGTAATTTTCTGTTTATGGCATTTTCTTAGTCATGTGGTAACGGTTGTTTCTGCTGAAGGAAATACTGATGGTATTTGCATATGAATTTAGGCTTCAGTGTCCAAACATGTCCACATTTCATTAAAAAAAAAAAGAGCATTTCAGTGATTATTTACTGTTTTAACTCCCTTCTGCTGAGTCCAAGGAAGGAACTACTGCACTTCCTGAACTCATCTGCATTTTACTGCTAATCCTGAGGGCCATGGGTGAGACACTGCCTTCCTGCTAGCGAGGTGGGATGGCACCGGTGGGCTTTGGACATAGGGCATTTCTCAGCTGAAACACCCCACAGAAAAACATAACCAATGAGGGTATTTAGTAAGAGGAAGTACAGGATGCAAGAAAAACAATTTCTGTACGTCTCACACAGAGCAGGTTGTAGTAGTTGTAGTATTCTTGGCACAGTTGGTCTTTGTGCTTGAGATTGCCTCTCAAATATTAAGGGTCAGGTTCGTGAAGAGAAGGCAAATATGTCTTCTAGAAATTAGTTTTGAGAAATTCAAGGAAATAACACTTGTATACTTGAGCTGAAGGAGCGCAGGAGATTTCCTACCAAAAGAAAAAGAACAGAAAAAAACCCCAGGTAAAATAGGCTGGGACAGAGCACGGCAGTTAGTGCCGTACCTGCCTGAGCGAGAGAGGTCCTTGTTCAGAGGCTGCCTTCAGGCAGGGGAGAGCACAGCTGTGTAAAGGACCAGAGATGAACTTCCACCCCTGTAGCCTTCCTCTGCGGCCTCCTCTGAGACCGCTGTCTCTGGGCTCGCGCCAGGCTAAATTATCCTTTATCCACCCTTCACACAAGCAGCTTGATTTTGTGCCCCTTGTCACCAGAGCGTTTGAGACTTCTGTTGTCGTTGCTGGATCACGTACGTATAAGATAGGAAAGACTTATCCTTTTACAGTTGATGGTCTTGCCTGTGATCGCTCTCACAGTGTCTTCTTCATTCACGGTTTCAGGTTAGGTTGGCAGCTCCCAGAAGGGCAACTGCTGAGAAATTTCTCTCTTTCAAATGTTAGTGAAGCCTAAACCCTCACACCCATAAATTGCTTAATAAGACCTCGCTTACTCTCCTCCTGTCCTGCCTAAAACCCAAATATACAAAACCCAGGGATCCACAGCAGCGATTTTTAAATTCTATAAATTAATCCTCAGAGTTTATCAGGAGAGTAATGAAATAATGTTTTGAAAAAAACACCAGGGTCTTCCCTTCTCCCTCTTTAAATGTAACCTTCATAGTTTTAGATTTGAAAAGGTCTATGACAAAAGATCTGGAAGTGAAAAAGAAGCAAATAAGAGCGAAGTCCAGGCTTTGAACTGACATTTTATAGCAGCAGTCCTACGTACACGCAGAAGGCTATAAAGGGAACATCTGCATCTCCTAATGGTTGTCACAAGAGGAAAGGCCAGTAATGTTCTTAAAGTTTGAAAAGGAGATACGATGCCGATAGGTGTCTGAAGTGCATCTTTGAACACAGATGATGCTTTTAAGGGCCTCTCAACAGCAGCTGTAAGTGAGTCAGTTTGACTACTCCCCTTTAAAAAGAGGAGTTATTGCAGAAAATGGGAAGTCTGGCGATATCAGTACTATGGGCCTCTTTCGGGTGAAAAGAAATTACAATGTTATTAACATTTACATAACAGTTACTTTTGCAGGTATGAGATGTATACAGTGTGTATAGCAAAATGCAACACACGTAATATGTCTATTGGATCTTGAGGTTAAATCAGGGAAAATTCCCTTCTGGATTCGTGGAGCAGGAGGAAGGAAGGAAAAATGAAAGAACATTCAAAGATGGGAAAAATAAAAATTAAGACTTAGAAGACAGTGCCTGTTTCCACATTTTCTCCACCACACATTGCTGTAGATTTGAAACTATCTACGATACCCTGTCTGTCGTTTTATCACCTGTTAGCAATATACCAGCGTTGTTCTTTTAAGGGAAGTACCTGGGCTGATTCCTGCTGACTTTGAATAGGAAGAATACATGGGAGAAATTAGAGGAAAAACTATGCAAGACTGTAAACACAGAACGCAAATATTCTGGGCATATTCTCCGTATTTCAGGTATTATCATCAGGTTTGATGCAGCAGCTGCGGAAGTAGCCATAGATTTTCTTTTGAAATTCCTCATGAATTACCTTAATGTGTATGCATTTTCCTTATTATGACTAAAAAACCTGTATGGTGAATGTCAAGATTTTGGTTGCTCTCTAGGAAAGTCTTTGTACACAGTATACCTACCGATCATGTATGCAGATGGGTGCTCATGCAGACGGGTGGTGATAAAAAATTCCAGAAGCAAGCCAATATAAATTAAAATCCATCTGTATACCAGGTAATAAAAAAGCAGCAGAACTATCCTGCAACACTCTACTCTTTAGCGATACGATGTTCTCATGGCAGTGTCTTTTGCTGAAAATACATAAAAATCCTTTAAATAAATTGTTTCCTTGTGTTTGAAAGGTACGGATTTTGTAAATTAAACCTTATATAGTTACTAGCTTGGATAACAAAAGATTGTTACATGAATATATGTAACTCGCAATGCGAAGAGACAGATTGTTTTTTAAGTGTTAGTAACTTAAAGGCTAAATACTTAAGTGCATGGAAATCAAAATGCCAAAAAACCAGATTCCAAAGGAATGGGAAACAAAGATGTATTAGTTTTCCGTGGTATTTCTTAGACGATGAAGTAACTGAGGCCAGCAAAATATGTTGGCAACCAATGTAAAGAGGGTAAGAAAAGAGTTGAAAAACGGAAGTTTATCCTTGGGAACAGTTTGTTACCAAATAGTTGTTCTTTGTTTTGAAAATAATAAAATTTACTTAGATTATGTGACGTTGTTCATCCCTGAAGTTCTGTAAAGCTAATTTAAAAGAAACCATTACAGACTTGTCTAGTTCTTTCTTTGTGTAGTTGTCTTTTAATCTGATGAGTAGCTTTGGCAGATGAATGTATCAGTGATGAAAAATGGGATTTTTCTAGGGGTCATGGCTAGTTAAGAAAGGGAATGCATTTTTACAGTTTTCTGTCGTTGTACTATGTCTTTGATGCAAGGTCTGTAAGCTGAAATTTGTAGGGGTAGTTTTAAGAAAACCTTAAAACTGATGGTTTTGGGTTTATTTAGAATATTCTGGTCTGGCCTTCCATGATAGTATCATTTTAAAAATGCTTCTGTGATCTTGTGGTAAAACATCTTGGCTGAACGATTTTAAGCTCAATACGGGCTTGATTGTTGTAGCAGTATTCTCAGCTAGGTTTGTCTGAAGTTCTTGATGCTCACCAACTCGGAAGGTTTCGAACCTTATTTTATTTGTACTGAGTGTAGACTTGAAAAAATTCTCCCTTGTTGACTGGTAGTCCATAAACATAGTTGAAATTGCCCAGCTTTTGCTTGGAGTGGTTGGTAACAGAGATGTTTCCAAAGCTTGCAACTTGCTGAATTTATCGATATATTTCCCTATGCGAGGTTTGGTACCCAAAATTCATTGCTATTTAAAATCAAAAGTTTGACTTAGTGGAGAATTAGAGCTTGGGCTCCAAATAGGCTACAAATTAGTCTTTTGCTAGGCAAATCAAGCCTAGCGATGTTGATGAGACATTTTATGGGGTGCTGTTTGTGGCTCTACTGCTATTAAAAAAAGCATCATTTTCTATACCTACCCTTTATTTGGCTAATGAAGCACCTATAAAAATGTTATGGAGTCCTGCCACATAATGAATATGAAATTACTGAGTTATTTTCAGAAAGAATTTTACCAGATTGTCACCAACCAAGAGCTCTGAGACACCTGTATGTTTTACTGAGAAGCCATATACAAAAATCCTGTTAACCAGCTTAGGTTGTTCCTGAACACGTGCACCATTTCTTCAGCTCATCGCACATCCAAAAGAATAGCGTGAGTTGGAGAAGGGTAGTGATCAGCCGTAAGAAGGAGTACAGAACATGGAAAAAATTGTATTGGTAAAACATTTGTAGGTGTTTAAGTCACAAAGGAGTCACTGATGTCAAATTTGTCTTCTGCATAAGGTGGACCATAAGATTTTGCTTTTTTTTAGTGACTGGTACAAGTGGTGCAGCTATGGATAAAGAATAACCTGTAAAAGACCATGCAATCCTAATTAATTTTTTTTCAGGAGCTGGGCAGTTCAACACAAGTATTGGTGAAGGGCGTTACTGTCATTTTTGGAAATTTATATAATTCCAAAACTGGATTTGTC
Source organism: Ibidorhyncha struthersii (assembly GCA_013398815.1). Classification (NCBI taxonomy): domain Eukaryota; kingdom Metazoa; phylum Chordata; class Aves; order Charadriiformes; family Charadriidae; genus Ibidorhyncha; species Ibidorhyncha struthersii. The sequence continues at coordinate 267,076 of VZSZ01009990.1, forward strand.
CCACTGTGTTTTTCTGGCCATCCTATCTACCAGACTGAAGAGCTCTGAAATCTCTTTTCTGTGCACAGCTACTCGTACACTGTGATCAAGTCATGCCTTTCACTCTGAGTTCTGAGATGGTTCAATTAAAGGCATGTTTTCCACATCTTTTGTCATTCTTTTGAGTCCTTTTTGAAGTCTTTCCAGTCTGATGTCCCTCTGGAGCTGTAGCCTCCAGAGCTGGTCTGGTATTCCTGGTTCATCAGGAACGAGCATCAGCATCAGTGTCAGTTGTAACATCTTTTGTGGTAGCGCTGATCACCCAGTATGTAAGGGCTGAATTAAGGTTACTCCTGAATGAGTTCCCATGGATCTGATTATTCACCTCTGCTTCTAAGATTTATTTTTTTTTAGAATAAGTCTACTCTGCAGACTTTTGTATAGTTGAGAGAAGGAAGATTAACAACCCCTGAAGCTACAATGCTTCTCCTACGTGTGGAAGTTGCGGTCTGCTCAGTAGACATAACCCTTCATCATTGTTCCCCTCTGCAGACACTCTTATCCTGTGAAATTGGTCTAGAGTCTTTGTTTCCAGATGTGTGATCTGATACTTGACTGCATCTGCCTGCCTGCTTCATTGCTCATCACTTTCCCAGGCATCATCTGAGAACTTTTATCAGAGATAGTTTTGACCTCCTCCAGGTTACTGGTAAAAATGTTGAGTGCCAGGCTGAGAATCAGTCCCTGTGGGAGTCTCTTAGAAGCATTGCTACTCAATTTAATCATTTAAAATCTATTGCATATGCACCGTATTCATTTTATATTTTATTAATCAGAATGTGAGATATAAAGTCAAGTGCCTCATTGAACTCTAAGAATATTAGATCAAATTTGTAGTCTGATAGAAATATAAAATGAATTTAAAGTGATTCATTGTCCGTAAAAATTTGTTCCTTGGCATTAATGATTCCATCCTCTTTTTGTTCATCATTAATTAAATCCTTTCTCTGCTAATCCAGTCCATCATGATCAGCAATATCAAAATCTCTATTTGACAGTTCCCATTTACCCTGTTTAAATGTCACAATATTATAGAACAAAGATAAATACTGTTCTTTGTTTGCTTTGTCTCCTAGCACTAGGAATAAGGGGACAATCAACAATTGAGGGGGAAAAAAAAGTCTAATTCAAATCCAGTCAATGCTGCTTCACACTTCCTCTAGCTGTAGGACTCACTGCCACAAAAATGGGTGCTTTAAGAACCCCCAAAATGTAGGTCTGGCGCACTCTTTTGTAGTGCCTGGGTGCACCGACTGACAGAGACTGGGCAGACCTTCTTGTCTGGTTCAGGATGGCGTTTCCTATGTTCCTGTATGGACAAAGAGAATATCCAAAATTGGAGTAATTAGCTGAAAGAATCTAAACTGGAAATGGAAAAATGCATGGAAAGTAAGCTCTTGGAAAACCAAGCACTACTTGAGCACAGGAGGCACTTCTCCCGTGGGCTCTGTGCCTTAGTTCTGCTTCAGGAACCACCGTGGAGACACCTGGAAGTCAATATGTGTCCGTGTGTCCCTGGTGTTTCTATACACAACCAGCGCTCGGGGATGTGCTGCCATTCTGCCAGCGCCGGTGCAGTCAAAATTGGAGACCAATTTATCAAGCCAAGTGCTGAGAGCTGTGCGTAGGAATCAGTTTAAGAGAGGCGGGGATTAGGGATTAGGTAAAGAGGACAAGCATACTGAGTTGAATAGTCTTTCCACTTGCAAACTGTCTGATATTCTTTCCTTTGTAGGTATTTCAGGCAGAGGTAAAGGGGTGCTCGGTGAACACTGTTAAGACTTTATTCCTCGAATGCAGCTGAAGAGCTGGGGTATTAGGGTTGTATTAGATAGAGCTCGACCTTTTGTGCTTCTTGCAATAATTTATTTGGGAGTTGGAAATACACTTGTGAAAATCCTGGCCAGGGTGGAGCCCACAGAAACCCAACTCCTGTTTTTCACGTGGGCGAGATTTCAGTTGGTTTGTTTTCCTTTCGTGATGACTTTGGCTTCCTTCTTTTTGCAGCGTGGGTCTTGGTGTCCTAGGCAGGAGACTGGAATGGTGTTTTAATATTAATCTCCTTTTTGTCCTCTAAACGGCCCCAAGCCAGCCACTGCAATTAATGAAACTCTTGGAATGCTCATAGGGAAGCACATATAATGTTTATCTGAAATTAGACTATAGTCCTCCACCACGCTGCAGAACGCTGATCCCTGTTAGATGAAATGGCTGGGCAGTGTGCATTTGGTTGAGAAGCCGACAGCTCATTTGAAAAATCAGTGGTGAATTAAAAGTAATAGATAATGAGAACAGGAGTGAGATAATAAAGTATGGAATATTCAAAGTTTATCAGATAATTTAATATATCCAGCATTTTCAGTGTAATGCAGATAATTAAAATCAGCCCAAAGAGATAATCTTATAGGAACATACTCTGGGAACGCGATTTGTTTTCAACAATATTAACTGTAGGCTACGATAATGTAGTGTCTTATGCAGAATATACGTAGAATAGATTTCTGTAGCTATTATTACCACTGTCCAACCAAAGAAATCTTTCTGTATAATTTCTACAAATATTTAACTGTTAATTTGATTCTAAAATTGTCTTTCTAGGCAATTATTGCTGAAATCAATGCTATCTACTCATGCACACAGAAAATTTAACATCATTGCAGCCAGCCTAAATTCACTGTATCGATGTTGAACTGTTTGAACTATTCGGGTATTTCCACGACTAATTAGGCCTATCCAGGGGTATCTTCGCTTTCAGATCTGGTCTGGTCCTGCTTACGTGGGAAGCAAAAGGAGGAGTCACAGGGACCTCAGTGGGTATGGACTGAGTCGCTGGTCTGCGAGTTGGGTCTGAATTGTGGGCTGTTTCTCTTGTGAAATCCCACTCAGTTCATAGAACCTGGGCCAGGTGTTCACAGCAGGGGGAATGTTGCCTGTTTCTGCTACAGTAATCACCAAGGAAATCGGTGAAACTGTTACGGAGGGCATTAAATACATAGGATAACACTGATGCTCTCGTGAAGTACATGCTTAAACAAATTAAAGTTGCCATTTTAAGGTGCCCAACAAGTTGTACTGCTAGTCCGTTGAGCCCTTCAATGACTAGGAAAATGTAAATAAAATACAGTAAGGAAAAATCTGGAAGCTAAATACTTGTAGTGTGATATTTGAGTTATCTCTGCCTTCTTAAAATCAGTTCTCCCCCTTCAATAAATGGTGGGTCGTTTCAGTAGATATGATCATTAGCCCGAGAGCAGAGTACGAAAAATACCTGTATTAGTTAAGCTGATGAACTACTGAGATGTCTGTGCCTCTGCCCCATGTGGATATGACATTTTCAGGAATACCATGAACTTTATTTCAGTTCAGAGTGGCATGTAGTTGTTGGTTTGATATTGTTGACTTGTCTTTCTAGAAGAAAAAGGCAAATACAGTGATATGTGTATTTTAAGTCTTCTCATGCTTTTTTTTGTTTTTAAATCCAAATACGCTTTGCTTGAGAGTGAAGACAATCAAGTGTATTGATTCACGCTTCTCTTTTTATAAAAAATTTGGTCTCTCCGTGTTCTCTCTTGGTTCCTTTGCTTTCATAGAAAAAAAGGGTGGGAGCAATTAACTTCAAAAATGCGTACTTCTCACCTCACTTCATCCACTAGTAAACTACCAGGTTATTAAAACGGTAAGTGGCTTTGTGTGTGTGAAAACTGCTGCAAGCAGCAAATTCTCTGTGTATATCTGAATGTTCCAACGTATCCAGATAGAAGTAATGTGGGTTTGCCTTTTAAACACTGAATGTGTACTTCTGCAAACAAAAATTTATTAATTACAGAGCACCTTCCTCTTTTACAGTCTTTTTAATATCAGAAGAAGGTCATTCTTTGTCTTCAATACTATTTAAACATATGAAAAGTTAAAAACCCCCATGACAACAATTATATAATGAAAATTAATGCTCTTTTATTATTGTATTCTTATATGAAGTAAGAGTCATTCCCATCAGAGTAACACTTGTAACCCTTTTGTTATATCAGTACTCCTCTCAGTGATAATATTGGCATTTATTCTTGCAAACAATAGAAGAACTGCCGTTTTAGCTGATGCCACAGTCTCCTTAGGGAAACTATTTTTTACAAATATTACCACCACACCTTTGATAATTTCCATGTCTAAAAGGGAAACATAATCTCACTTTGGAACAAAGAATGTGCTTTGTTTGGTTTCTGTTTAATGCAAGTGGATTCCTAACTGAGGTGGCAATATGATTTGGAAAACTTAGATTAAATGAAGGTTTACGCATGAATGTTGTTTTTTCTTTAAATATATACTGACAGTGCTGATAGACTGGCATTTAAATGAGGTTTCTGGTGCACGTGTTTGGCAATAGACTATAATAGGGATCATTTTTAAGTACTTACCAACGTGTACATATCCCATTGTGTAGTAAAAATTTTCTTAGGAGTACTTTTAGGCTCACTGGTTAAGCTATCTTTGCTAGAGAAAACTTAGTAATATTCAAGAAAAGAGAGAGTGAAGTCCCTTAAAACATTTTGGTGTGGATTTACAAGCACCTCCCGTGGCTCCCCCAGCACTTGGAGGGTTTTTTTTGTATTTTCTTAGCTGGGAAAACAGGTGAAGCCCTGGCAGAGGCAGACATAGTCCACGGGAGGGTTCACCTCCTCAGGTCCGCGCCGAGCGTGTCCCCTGCCCGCTGGGCTCAAAGCCGACGTGCCCGAGGTCGTACGGGCAGCAGCCAGAGCAGGTCTGCAACCCAGAAGTAGGGACTGACTGCGGCGTGGTGATTTGTTCATTCGTTTGGAGTATTTCAACTCTTCTGCAATGTTTCCGTGTTGGAAATTGTGCCGCGTGCGCTACGCACCTAGTTCTGTGCGGCTTCTGTCTAGTGAGTACTCTGTGTATTGACGGCCTGCTCGCTGTTCCCCAAGTGCTGTATCGGCACCTGTCAAATACTTTATGGTCCTTACTGGAGTGTGCAAGTGTCTGAAAGGTATTAATTACACTGCTTCCGGTGTCTGCTTGGGCTTTGATGCACAGCTCCTGATTACGGAGGCTCTAAGAGATAAAATTATGTACACTTTTTCATTTCAGCAGCTTTAAAGAATTAGTTTACTTTAACTAGCATTTGTATTTTTTGTGTTGAGAGCAGAATTTACATTTGCTTTTAAAACCCATGTTATTGCATGTTTTGTTTCCAAAATTTCATGAAGTGTAGGAGCACCACCAATGCTGAGTTAGTAACACATTCATAGATCTTGCTGTATTAAAAACCATTTCTTTTCTTCATGTATTTATTGTGAAATGGTTATCCTGGGATAGTTCTCTCACCATAAATCCAGCGGAGAGAGAAGGCACCTATCCATTTTACTGTGACATATTTCTCTACCTGTGGTTGCTTTTGCTGAGTTAATCTCAGTGTAAAACATCAATTTTTCATCTCCACTTTATGTTAACTTTGGCTGACTCAGTTTAGACAATCTGTGTAGTCCCATTGCTATATCCCCGCTCCAAGTTTACATTGTCAGTCATGTCAGTGTAATAGAGCTTTTTGGGAGGTTTTGCAGAAAAGAGGCAATATGGATCGGAATGTATTTCTCCCCAGCGCCACTGTAAGTAGCGATGCTCTCTGAAGGCAGAGGGCCACCAAGTCCTGGCCACCCGCAGGGTAATATCAAACACCTCCTTAAGACCCAGAGAGGTTGCTTCTTTCTTGGGATCATGAGTCTCCGTTTTGGCTTTGTGTTTGTACGTTCACTCGGGGAGAAACACATTACGCATTGCTAAATTGACATATTTACCTAATTGCTTTTAGTAGTTGTTTTTTTCAGGCTAGCTGATTCGTGCACTTTCCTGAACATTTAATTTGATTTCTACATTAATTCCATACCAGGGAGTAATTAGAATAGGCAAAGAAAGAATAAGTAGGGCTTAAGTTATGAAACAAAACTGCCACGTGAATTTATTGCCTCTGGTTCTTCGGGACCCAGTCATCTGCTACAACTTCTTTTAATAGCTCCTTCTGACTTTAATGTGATCCAAACAAATGTAGCGTTTTGTTCTTGAGTTACATTTGGATTCTGCTGCTTAGTTGTTGGCACAAAACCCATTGAAAAGGGGTGGGAGCGCTGACCCTGAAGTTTGCTGTACCCAAACCACCGGGGCTGTATGGCGGAGCCTGCCTAAAGCCCTCCGATACACGGTGATCTTCCCTTAGTTCACTAAGTGAACTGGTGCTGGCAGAAATCCTTAACAAAAATATTACTGACTTCTATGGGATTTTGTAAATGCATCGATTTTCAATACAATTTGAAAGGTAACGTGCAAGAAACACTAGCTAACATTTTGTAATATTTTGCTTGCTCTCCTAGGGAAACAAAATTAAAGCAATGGATTTTGCCTTTCTTTTCTCAGTCCATTTGAGAGACCGACAGACATACAACCCTCCATAGTAACTTCTTAATCCTTTGGCCAGTTTCCATCATGTTTGTCAGTGATAGAGATGTCTGCCGTCTCAGGTTTTTCCTGCTTTCGCAGAAATCTGTGCCTGCAGAGGTGGAAGGGAGCCGATAACAAACGCTCTGCTGTATTGTCTTGCGGGCAGGCGTGGAGCTGCCGGTCCGAGCACGGGGGAAGGGTTGGGGTGTCTGGGGTACACCATGGGGCTGTGGGGCTCACAGGCGCGGGCGGTGGGAGCTGGCAGCACGGGAGAGCCGGGTGAGAAGAGGGGATGGGGCTTCTGAGGGTGTGTGGGGAGCTGGGATGGCGGTGCTAGGTGGATACCTTCCCCAGCAATTCCTGTTTTACTGTGGCAGGAGGGTCCTGGCCCTGACCCCGGCAAACAACCCTGTGTTTTGCCATGATGCTGGGTAGGGAGCCGTGAGCTGCTTCTGGGCTTAGGGACAGAAAGCGATGACAAACATCCGTCACCACTTCATGGAACCAACTGCTGTAAGTGCAACTGGAAAGGCATCATACACACAGTTGTAGATTCATTCAGCCAACAGAAGGTACCAAGAAATACAAATTATTTCTTAAAAGGTCTGACCTATTTCTCCAGGCTTTTCTTATTTGAAACAAAAGTCCTGTCAGCATACGGTCTTGTTTACACAAACACATATACACATGCAATAGTCCTCTTTTATTCCATGCGTGTTACGCTGCTGAGTACTCACTTGCAGCTCTAGGTCCTGTATGTATTGCTGTGGCAGTAGCTGAAACTTTTCAGCGGTTTTCCACAGTGCTGTTGACCAAAAAATCCACAAAAACCCCTCAGTGCACATTTTTGGAGAAGACACAAAATTATATTCTCTTTTCCTAGATATCTTGCAGTCAAGATACTGTGTCAAACACTCAACATCTTTCTGAAAATAAGTTGGCTTTTTTTTCTCTGAGGGATTATTCAGAAATTGCTAACAAGAATCAAGTTTATGGGTTAATCCCATAAAGAGGTGATGCAGATCAGTAGTGCTCAGCCTTTTCTTTGGAGAGAGAAAAGAAGAGGACATATTCCAGTGTGTAGTTTTCAGATCAGTGGTTTACACTATAACAAAGTGTGATTTAAGATTTTATGTTAAAACAAGATGAAATTAACATAAACTTTGGTGCAAAAATAGCAATATGTTCTAGTTGGAGCTTGCAGAAAATGCTTAAAAGTAAATAGCAAGTCAGGCTCTTGGAAGCTTCTCTCCCTCGCTCATCCCAAGTGCTGCCTCCTGGCACGAAACTAAGACCTGGTCAGGGCTTCTGAAGGTGCTCCCATGGCTACAAGAGAGAAAAGGGAGGTTGCCAGTAAGAAATCATTCCTTTTTTGAACTCGTTGAAATGTCCTTATAATTCTCTTGACGTGACCAACTGGTGCGGCAACCTGTAGCATTACTCCCTGTGTCCTGATATTAGATGTTTCAGATATTGGAGTAATACTACTCATTAGTGGGTATAATATTGCAACTAAGATTTACATCAAGGGTTTCAAGGGCCATAAGCTGAGGTTTTACAATATCCTCTTTCTTCTCACCTTTGTCCTTTTTGGCCTTTTGCCAAAGAGAAAAAAAAATACCCAAAAGTACCTGAGGATCTCTAAGGCTTAGTTTTAAAAGCACCATAGGTACTTCAGACAGCGGTGCTCAGTAATTTTCAGTGAGACAGCAGGTACCAGAGGGCTGACTGGTGAGAGCTACAAAGGCGTTTAGGCGCCTCCAGTTGCAGATGGGAGCCTGCAGCATCACCGGAGTAATTTAGGTGCAGAAATTGCACTGCCTTTTCAAGGGGCTGGTGGCTTCTCAAGTGAGTAGGTGCTAGGCAGCTCTCATAGCTGGCAGCTCCCGCAAGTCTTACGAGGCACTTACATGCATCATTTGTAAATCTGCCCCTGAGGCACTTGTGATGAATTGTTCCAAGCGCTGTATTAGTTTCGTCTTTGTTTTGTCATCCGTGCAGGCACTGGCTTCTCCGATCTTGTTTGCAAGGTTACGTGTTGCAGGTTATTCTTTTAGTAGCTTTTGTTCAGCTCAGAGTATCTGTATCTGCCTTGAGTGTTAAATACCAAAAGCACCAGCCCTTCATGTTGCTAATACTAAAGAATTAAAAATAGTTGGCACAAAACAACATTCATTTTTGCAGTAGCTCGGCAGAGTTGATGCAATATGCTTGGGTTATTCACTACTGCCTGTGAGCAAAGACCGCTGCTTGCTTCTCTGTCTCTGACCTGCGGCTCTCGAGATGGTGCACAACTGCCCTTTTATAGGTGAGAAGAATCTTTGCCCCGTGCATGTGTATTTCTTGCTCTTTCACATGGCAATGAATGTTTCAGTAGCTATGATAGACTGGCATACTAAGTAAATGCATGTATTTGTTTGTATGTAAATGTACTGCTTGTATGCAAATGTATGTATTTCTCTATGTCCCTCCTTTTTTCTCTGCGTTTCTGTAAGGACAGCATCTTTTTATCTGAAGGTGATAGCTTTAAAGTTGTTGTTTTTGTGAATATTTGATCCGATATAAGGTGCCCAGCTCCATGATTTATGTTAATGGATTAACAATCACTGCAATTTCAGAATGTATGAAAGAAATGGAAACTGTCTTTTTTTCCTCCAATTTGTATTCACTCACGATTTGCATTTGACTTCAGAGGCACCCACACTGCTTCACTCAGGTTGGTTATACCGAGATTGCTGCCGTACCTGCGGGTGACTGCAGCAGCTGTGCATGGAGCAGGCTGTCCTCCGTGCGCTCCCTGCCTGCATGTACATTTGCCTCTCACCCTGCAATGAGGAGCAAGGCTCTTCTCCCAGCTTGGCCAGGGGATGCCAAAAGGGTTACACCTCTGCAAGACACTGATTTGGGATGTTAAATTGAACCGTCTGTAGGATTTCTTCATGTTATCAGGATATTTAACCTCATACTGCTCCTTTACTTTTCCACACTTTGTCTTCTTTCCAAACTGCCCTTTATTTCCTCCACGCACAGCTGCACTGAGCATCTGCCCGGGCAGAACTGGGCAAAATACCTGGAAATAATCATGCCAGTTTGCCCTTTCACAAAATTATTTTGCAAAACCTGTAAGAATGGAGGAAGCCTTCCAGCCGCAGCCGCAGCTCCCTGCCCGCTGGCTGCAGCGGGCATTGCATGCACACGCACACACATGCAGCCGGCTGCAGCGCACATTGCACGCACACAGAGCCCGAGCTGGTGTTCCTCTGAGGGTGGGGTGGTCCTGCATGCGGAATAAGCATCAGCGTAATGCAGTTGCTGCAGTATTTTGTACCAAAGGTGTCAACGCGCACTTTGCATGTGCGCTTTAACCTGTGCATTGCCATAGAAGGGATGCGTATGTTTATCCTGTGCATCCTAATACCCCTCTCCTTGGTGCTCAGTAATGGAACTAATGTGACAGGAACATGGAAACAGTGACCTGTTTGTTAGAGGAGATAGACGAACACTTCTGTTTATCCCGTCTGCTCAGCTCTCCGTATGTCTCCATCACCATCGTCATCCTTGGGTGATGGCCTTTGCTTCACGAGGAACAAATATATTAAAATTCTTCAGCCTGAAAAAAAGGTGAGCGAAGGGAGATTTTTGAAATCATTCATGGAAGCGATCACAGCAGTGAATAGAGAATCATTACAAACTATATTCATTCATTTTTATTTATTTATAATATATCTCTCCAAACCTGGGCTTTGTACCCCTAATTGCTGTAGGAATACCAGAGTAAAAGGTAGTCCTTCCCCAGCAGGTCATAATGTCTCTGTGTCCTGTTCCGTCTGCCACTGTTGGGGCAAAGCCTTCCTCATGACTTTCTGTTGAATCTGCAGTAGTTTTCCTCTTCTTTTCCACTCAAGCGCCCAAATGACTCTATGGGTATTTTGTGCCATCCAGCTAATTTATTTCCCAAATCAGGTGCTCAGGCATAAAATGTGAATAACTTACTTTTGGCACCACAAAACTGACTTTTGTTCCCTTTCCCCAGTGATGCTTTCTTTGGTGATGACAGCATTTGCAAGTGAGAAAATGTCTGTCTTCCACTTTTCCTAGCTAAAAGTACAAGTGATTTATTTTAGGGAACTGCATGGGACATTTTTTAATTCATCTTCTCCATAAATGTTTAAATTGCTTCACGTGATTGAGATCACGGGAACTAAACTCAGTGGCTTCGGGTTGCTTTCCAGTTATCATTGTGCAAACACAAAGGAGAGGGAGTACAGGAAGGTTGTCTAAAAATGCCTTCTGTTCTGCCAAGCTAATATTTTTTTTAATCAAACCTCTTTGAATATATTCTGTAAACTCTATTTTTCCGGCATTCCTAATTCTTGGGAGACTCTTGAATTCTGAATAGATATTGTGAAACATGACATGAAGGCAGGCTACTACATATCCTCAGGAAACATATTCAATTCTTCTGGATTAGGGCTTTCAGAGCTTCTAAACTGCATAAGCATCGCTTAAATCTTGATACTGAACTAGGTACATTGAGCAGTGTCTGTCAGTCAGCAGTGAAATGGAGTCAGTGTTTTATTACTTATAGCACTGAAAGTAATTTAATGAAATTAACAGAAAAACCAATTATATCAAATTGCTATGGCAGATATTTGGACTGCAAGTGCAGTATAATCTCGTATTCATATCAAAATGGAAAATCATGTGTAGTGTAGCACTAATCATTAAATTTTCTGCATCTTTAATGAGTTCATTTCTAAATACAGCTATGAAATCTCATACTGACTTCGTTGCGGTGTTGGTATTTCTCACCTTCAGTGTACTCACTGTGTTATTAGTGTCATTTATGATATAAGTAATTCACACTAATGCCTCAAGGTGTACACGTTGCTAGTGATATGATTTTTGACGGTTTATTACATTAGGAAATCTGAACTTGATGCACGCCTGGTAATTTCTTGTCTTAACATCTGATACGTGCTTTTGCAGTGGCTCCTTCAAACCTCTCAGGCAGCTCGTTTCTCGTGGCAGCATCTGGATGGGCCCCATGGGTGGCGCGAGTAGGTGGGGTGAGGCACGTGCAGCACCTTCCGTGAGGTTCTCACCAGCTGAAGTGTGCCCAGCGTGGAGAGTTTCTGCATCGCAAGCAGAATTCATTTGCTGTTAATTTACTGAAAACTGCTGAATATTGCTGATCAAGATAGGAAAAGCCTCCATGTTACTGTTTTTAGGGAATTGCTGTTGACAGCACTCCAGTTTGGTCCGAGCACTACAGTGATACATCACAATTTACTAACTATTCTCTTCTTTACATATTTAGAAGAATTCTCTGCTATAGAAATTAACTATGTGAACTATTATTAAACTATGTATGTTGATAGTTAAGTGGTGAGTTGACTGGATTTTAATTTGCAAATGTAACCAGTACAATTTACAGCTCACACTAAACTGCACTAATTATAGCCAAGGTAAGGAGTTTTTAATAGCTGCTTGGATAACTCATTTTTTTTTCTTGCTTGCATAGTATTACCAGACAGCATTTCAACTTGTGGAGTAAAATAATTTAACTAGATCTGTCTTAAAAATTTTGATTTCTTGCCATGTAGAAATTACTATTTTATTTAATGTGAAATTAGTATTTTATTTGATGTGTTTTCTGTGGAAGTAAATAAGGACTGTTCTATAGTTAGTAGTTTAAAATAGGTTTATTTGTTGAGTAGATTTCTTATTCTTTGTATTTCCTATGAAATTTATAGTGGCCTAGACCAGTAGGGCTGTGAAGTGTAAAGTGATGTATTAATGCATTACTACTGTACTATTAATTTTTACCCTTGTATAATTCACCTGCCCCTTTATGGTCATATATTTGGAGAGAACAAATGCTGTTACCTTAATGTACAGTATTCAGACTTGAGAACCATTTGGCGGTGTGGGGAGGCTGTTGTTGCTGTTGTTTTATTAGTGCGTAACCAGAGTAATGCCACTGAGACAGCAGTGACGTTGCAAAGAGGGTACAGAAGTCTGGAGCCAGACAGGCTAACGTTGCCTTTTGAATGCTAACAGAATAGTCTTTAATTTCGTAGTCTCTTTTCTTATTTCTTTTTTAAGCCCTTGAAAGCTTTTGTCTATTTCAGCAAAGAACAGATCAAGGAATGGACCAGGGTTGTGAAACGAGGATTGTTATCTGCGAGACCACTGCCTCAGTTGTAGGATTTGGAAGATGTCTTCTGCTGTGGACAATGAACTGCAGAAAGGGAAAGGTCTCTCAGGACCAGGCGGCTGAGATAGGTTTTGTGCTTTTGAATGTAAAGAGTGAACACAAGAGAATTCGTTCGTGACGCTAATGCCAATAATTTAAATCAAATTTGAGGCTTCTCTTTTTTCTGAGTGTCTAGCTTGAGAAATCTAAGGTCCAAATTTGAATACGTGTTAAGAAGAGGGAGTTTTCACAATGCTGCCAAATTCTAACAGGTCTTTAGATGAGTGAACTGTCATTTTTCAGAGGCTTGTAATGAGTAGATTTGGCTCTGGATAGTCATAGGGACAGTAAACGACACATTTCTTGCAGTGATATATCTCCATTTCTGTATTTCACACCCCTGCTCAAAAGCATCTGTATGCTTATGTTTCTCAAAGAAAGAGCTGCAGTAATTTTTGAGAGGACAAAATAGCAAATTTCCTCCCTAATTTTGTTTTCTTAGAAAAATGTAATCTGTTTTATTGAAAACCCACATCCCTATATCTCTCCCAAGTTTGATTTCAGAATCATCTAGGTATAAAACCTCCTCCTGAATATTCCAGTTTAGCAAACATACAAGGAAGTGAAAATCGGGCATTATGGAAAGAACTCAGCAACCTCAGCTACAGGAGTCCCCACCAGTGATGCCTCTGATATGGCACCACCTCTCCCATTGACTGTGTCAAGATCAAAGACGTAGGCTAGTTGAACTCGCATGTCCTGAGTCTGAGTCCAGTACATCAGTGGTGGGCTATTTCTTGCCTTTCCTTGACTTTAAGTCTTCAATTGGTTATGATTCACGATACTTTACAAAAAGGGCTTCGCAATGTTAGCTGTCCTTTCAGAGGGAAATTTTCATTCCCCTCTACATGAGCTGTCAAGGGGGTTACCTGGCAGGATGCAGTATGGCAGAAGTATTTCAATCTTCAAATGGTAATAAATATTTACAGCTATTCATTTGGAGCTCTTTAGTATAGTTAAAATGAACAACTCTAATTACAGAGTGATGATGTGATGACTCAGCCAACGGTGCAATAAGCAGAGGAACAGAAACACTGTCCTTCCCTGCCTGGAAAATGCTTCTCCTGTTGTTTTGTGGCATGAGTGACTAGAGTTAGCACCACAAATGCAGCTGTGATTTTGGCTGCCTCTGGCTGATCGAGCTTCCTGGTGCATCAAAAGCTCGCATCAGCTGTTTTTGAAAGTCTCTTAATATGCAAAAAAAAAAAAGAGGTAGTATTTAGCTTTATGGCTATTTTGAAAATACCTAATTCGTAGTGAACAATTCTACAGTGGCAGTTTGCTATGCTCAGATTCAATTGTTTTGGTTCATTATTGAAAGAAAAATCTGAATATCACCTGCAGTGCTTGCAGCAGTAGCACTACTGCTGATCAGGGCATCTGTTCAACTGCAGAATATGCGGTGGAGAAGCGTGCAATTTGCAGACATTACGTAGTACCTATGCCAGCTACTTTTTGAGGTTTGGAGTGAGCGGTAGATGAACGCTGCTCTTGACCTGGATTTCTGGGATAACGAACCCCAGGAGAATAGGCTGGTAGAATTTTAGAGGGGTGGAATCGGTGGGTTTTACAGAAATTAAACTTCTTTTAAAAACCTCTACAGCTCAGCAGAGAGCACTCTGTGGATTCCTATAGGGTCATTTAAGACTTCAATAGAAAACAGATCATTCTCTGTTGAATATCATAGTATCTTACCGTAAAAGAGAAGTTTACAACCTCAGTTCATTGTACCAATGTATCATTCTCTTTGGCAGAAAACCCTTGTTTACTGTAAGGGTGGTCAAACGCTTGAACTTTGCCCATGGAAGCTATGGAGTCTTCATCCTTGGAGACATTTAAAATCTGACTGGACATGGCCCTGAGCAATCTTCTCTGGTTGACCCGGCTTTAATGGGCAGTGCTGGACTCGGAGACCTCTAGAGGTGCCTGCCAGCCTCACCCATTCTGTATGACTTTCTCTGAGGTGTTGTCCTTCCAGTTACCCCACAGGTACACAACTGGAACCATAGTAAGGGAATAAAGTGCTGGGGTCAGTTCTGTAGGATTTGTAGAGATCTGTGGTTACTCTCAGAGCCAAATGCCTTCGTAACAATCCTATTTCTATCAGGACAGGTCTGGTCCATGACTATTCTCTTGAACAACAATGCCCTCTCTCACGGGCTCCAAAGAATGAATATTAGTACTTAAATAGTGACTAAAGGTAATCTCTGGAGTCATTGCATTCCAGGTCTTGCCCATGCAGAACCAAGGACTGCCTATTCCCCTTACCAGCCTACTCCTGCATGCAGAGCGGAATCCCAGTGTACCATACTCCAGTGTGTGAGACCCATGCACGGAAGGTGACGCATGTCTCATAGGACTCATAGGCATGGTCTGGCACACGGTTATTGACCAACAGGTAGAGACAAGTGTCCCCTGTGTCACAATTCCTATATGTACAGTGACACAGTTAATGCTGTATCTGTTTGTGACTTCAGAGGAGCCCTTCACCGTGCTAATAATGACCTTTTAACACTTCAGTTTTTGAAAGGCACTAAAACGAAAATGAGCTGTACTCTTTCCTATTCCATTCGCATTGCCAAGGATAACAAACCTGCACTATAGCCCTGTGCTGCAACATTGCACAGAGTCTGAGGCAATGATTTACAAAGCCCCTTCAGGAAGGAGACTCAGCGATGGTCTCAGCCATCAACACTCTGTGGGGTACCAGGACCTGTTCTCAGCCACAACAGCCGTGACTTCTGCTGCCTTGCTTGGAAGAAAGCAGTGGTGAAGAAACAGCTTCAAAAAGACTTAGGAAAACAGTAGATAGCAGGAGACAGAGGTGGAAAAAAAAGTTAGCACGTGAATAACAGAAGCTTTTGTCCAAGATGGTGTCCTCCACAGAAGGTTGGATCTGCCAGAAAGAATTGAGCTAAAGATTGTTCAGAAACATATGGACCACCTACTCATTTTTTCTTCCCCTGCCAGGAGCTAGCTCCGGGGCGGCACAAGTGAACATTACGCCTTCTCCAATCGATGCAGCAGCCACCACAGGTGCTGCTCTGCAGCAAAACCAAGTCCACCATTTTGTGAAGACCTGAGATTGCCAAATACATTTTTTCCCCCGGAGTGTGGGGAGAGGCACTGATATAAGGGAAATAAAAAAGCAAGGTTTCTGCTGAATGAATGGAACAGTGGGAAATAGGCTTTGTAGATGTGGCCACATTATGCAGCATTTTTTTTAAACAATTTATAATTGCATTATATATTGCAATTTGAATTTAGATGTCTGTGTTGTAGCTGTGAGAAATCAGGGTCCTTTTGCAGGAAAAAAACTGAAGCACTAAATTGTTTCATTAAACTCTATAGGCATCCCGGTTAAGCAGGTCAGCTCATTTCATACTTAAATTTATAACAACGCACCTAAAAGCCTTTGTGGAATTGGAGGTCACCTGCAAAATAAAATGACACAGTACATAAAAGTTAAAATCGCAGAATTGCTGCAAAGACAAGAATCCCTCCATAGCAGTTTGTGAAATTATTAGGAAAATTACATTTAACATGTCTGTTTGTGGTTTGCTTCATTCCCAGAAGGCAATATTGAAGTCCTACATCAGAGAAGAGAATTTAAGGTTTGCTTGTATAGTGCTTAATCTCAGTTTGGTGGGTTTGAAATCCCTAAACGAGGAGGCTGCAAACAACCACTGCGATGAAGCTGGTCCCCCAGCTAACCTGGCAGCCGTTGCGTCACCCAAACCTGTCCTTCCTTTGCTGCCTGTTCCTGGGAACTGCCTTGAACGTGAAGCAAGAAGAAAACATGTTCACCAGCATGATCTTCTATCCAAAACTGTATACATCAGGGTCCTCTGCAGTTTCACAGTCTGAGAGGACACTTCCGAGGCTGAGCTGCCTGTGCCCCTTCCCTGCCGTGAGGCAAGTCATGTTGGTGATATGGATGGAGGCACAGCTACGGGTGGGTGGTCTTCATGCCACGTTTAACCAGTCACTGCAAGGCTGCCTCAGGTGGTCTCTGCAGGGTTCAAGGGTCTGGCAAACTTTGTGAGGGGAAATACGTGAGCTAGGCAAACCTTTGCTTGTAAATAACTTCAGAAGGGCATTCACTTCTCTTCACCTGTAGAGTAACAATAATAAACACAATCCCTGTCAACTCAGGACGCTCTCTAGTCAGGAGTTTTGTAGCATGCCATTTCTGCGGTGACTTTTCTCTGGAGGCAGGGACAGGGACAGCAGCCTGTGCCCAAATAGAAAGCTCACATTTTTTTCAGAGGTTTATTCCATTTTCATGACTCCTTGAGGCCAACTGGCTTCCTCCCAGTCGGCACCTGAACATGTAGATATGAAATACAGTGGAAATACTTGAAGCATTAGTGCAGCAGGTTGGACTGCTAGCTTTACTGATGGAGACTCCAAAGCCTCTCTGGGAAAACTGTTTGACCACCCTGACAGTAAAAAAGTTTTTTTCTTATGTTTAAATGGAATTTCCTGTATGTCAGTTTGTGCCCATAGCCTCTCGTCCTGTCAGTGGGCACCGCTGAGAAGAGTTAGGCTGTATCTTCTTGATTCCCTCATCAGATATCGCAGAGAGGAAGGATAACCTCCCTCAACCTGCTGACAACGCCCTGCCTAACGCAGCCCTGGAAGCTGTTGTCTCTTTCTTCTGTTTTGTTTTGGGAAGGATAGCACTGTTTGTTGTCATTAGTGCTGTCCCTGTGAGTGCTTGACACCATCCTTCCTCCAACCCCCTTCTTCATGCATGGGGACAAAGGGAAGAGTACAGGATCTGAGCTTGAAAGCCAAGGTTCTCTGATGGGTATTTCTAATGGGGAGCAGGTTGGAGGTGTGTTATTAGGGCTGCTAGAGTGAAATGTAGGTCTGAGACTGGACGTATATGATTATGTTATTATGGACTCAGCTGTTATACATGATTAGCCCAAAGAAATGTTGCATTTTGTAGAACAACTCAAAAAAAAATAATGAGTGGATGCATTCAAATTCAGCCCTTCAACACCACTCCTAGTCATTTAAATCAGATCGCCTTGCATCCTGTGCAGGTACACAGAGGTAAAATTTGGCTTTGTAGCTTCATTTTCACCATCCATATGCATATAAGAATTATTCCACAGAATAATGAAATGTTTCTAATTCACAGTGGAAGTATGCCTATGTGATTTGGCTAAGGCCATTAGAAATAAAGGTAGTGAAAAATAAGGGCAGCTCTGAAAAGTCACATTTATAAGCTCCGACAACAGAGCAGTTAAATAAGCCACAGCTTATTGTGTCAGTCATTAATGTAGAAAACCCTGAACTGTTTCCTAATGATTTCAACATGGATCATTACAAAGAGTGATCCAGTAGCGCATAAAAACTACTGTGAGCAAAACTGGGAGGGGAGGAAGGTAGACATTATTGCTGCCTTGCAGCAAAATGCTTTTCAGTAAATTGGCTCCGCACAGCTCAGGCATTTTGTGATGCTGCTCACAGGATTCAGCCCACAGCCGCTTCCAGGCTCCCACTCTCAGAGGTCTCCAAAGTTTTGGTTCTAAGTACAACGCAGAATTGTGTTGCTAATGTGAGTAATCTGAGGAGGTAAAGCATCTGTGGTTTTTTGGTTTGGGGTTTTCTGGTGTACTGCAGTTTCCCGAGGCCGTTATTTCCAGTGGCAGTGGTGAGTGATATCGTACATGGTTTGTCAGTGCCACAAACTCTGCCTGCTCTGGTAGCTTAGCTCTGCTCCACTGCAGAGCAGTGGCCCGCTTGGTCAAAATCTGTTCTTTAAAGATACGACTCACTGGACCTGACTGAAGGTCTACGTTTGTATTGGCATTTTTCATGGCTTCCCTATCTCTTTCTCTCTTGCTGTTGTTCTTAGGATGTCAGATGATACCAAGGGTTTTGCACCCTACAGGCCTCCCTGCTCCAGGGGCACTGAAGTCATCTCCCTCTGGTACCTTGCTTCCAGTTTTGACTTTCCTCAGGAGGCCACTGTTCTTTGACAAGATGAAATATGTCAGTTGTAATTCTTAAATCAACTGAAATATTGGATCAGTTGGTATACAGGAATAAAATTACATGGGTTATCAGAAGAACTCCAGTAGACAACAGAGAAAACATGAGATGGTGCTGACCATGCGATCCTGGAGCCTAATCGGGATGTCTTTTTCAGGCTCCACCAAGAATTTCTCCACCTAGACTTCTTTTGAAAGGACTCCATTAATTCTGAAGATCCATCAGGGTTTTTCGTTAGCTACATCTGAAAAGTTCCAATTTCACGTTAGAAATGAAATATGGCCATTTCCCAGTGACAGCTGATGGTATTGTTACTGGCCAGGACTGATTATACTGCAGTCAGGCACAGCGCAAAAATCATGACATGGCCTTGTCATTCTCTGTCTCTTACGAACATCCTCCTTTGCTGCTATAGTCCTACTGCGAATTAGACCTGACTGTATCAGTCAGTCTGCTGACCGTGTGAATATCCGTCGCGAAGACCATCACCGTGACTCTACTTTCTCCCATTTTCCCCTCAATCTGTCAATAGCTACTGTAATGCTTCAGTTTTAGTTAGAGTTGGCTGAGTCACACCTGTCACTTGTTATTTACTTGTTCCAAAATGGTGTGTTCTTAGATGAACTGCTACCAGCAGGAAAAATTCAGCTAACAGGGTAGCGGGGGAGAAACATGGAAGCTTTCAATACACTTAACAAAATGTTTTCTGAAGTGACTGATTGAACTTGTTAACTGTTTCACTCAACCCAAAACTGCATTTTAGCCAGGTAATTTACTTTTCCACAATATTTGCTGACTGTTTAGTGTGAGGGTGGAGATGAGGGGCATACATTTCATAGCTTGCTTAGAGCTTGAGGAATCCTTGACAGTACTTGTCTACACTTCCCTAGTGGTGGAAAAATCTTTTTTAACCACAGTTGGGAATATTTGACTTGGTGTCTATTGGGAGTGAATCAGTACAGAACCTCAAACTTCCTTCTGCAGTGTATGCAAGAAGCAGTAATTGATTCTCACTTTGTTTTTGTGAATTGTCCTGTACCCTATAGTCTGATTCAGTTTCAGTTACTGTCAGAGAATCATAGGCGATGTAGCAGATACTACTGGAAAACATTTACTGACAAAGGAAATCCTAATTTGATCATTTGACATCACTTGTAACATCTGTCAAGAATCCTTTCCATTTAGTATAGGTACATTTACAGTCTAGTATGTCAAATATTTTCAGATTTTGTTATAAATAAAATACATTTCAAGTATTTAAGTGAGAAATAGAACAGTATGGCACATAAATGGTAGAGCAGCTGTAGAAAAGCAAGAAACTCCTAAGAAATTCTGTGTTGCAAATATTTTATGCGAAATTTATAAAATCCAGTGCTGGAAATGGGGCAGGAAAAATGTATGCAACTTGGACCTTCAAAATTAAGCTGAACTGTGTTTAGTAATCCCATTAAACCAGACTATAAGAATAGTCTGCAATAATCTTAGCATAGGCTTTTTGCTTCTATTTAAGTGTCCATTGCACTATGGAATAGCTTAGCTGTTAAATTTCTTAGCCTCATTTTGTATTTTTCTAAAACGTGTTTCTATTTTGTTTCCAGTGCAATCATGCTAAAGGTGTCTGAGTCAGTGGAAGCAGCCAGCGCATCCTTTCAAAGCACTTACTGAGTCCTAAGCTTTGTCTAGGTAGAAAAAATATTACTGTCTTGCCTACTGCTTTTTTGGGGGAACTAGGATTTTTTTAAGATTTTTTTTTAGGAATTAGGATTTTTTTTTTAGGGATTGTGATCTGAAGAACCTGTTCTCATACCTTATGAACTGAGAGAAGCAGTGCATCTTCTGGAGGCTAACCCAGAAGCTGTCTGGAAAGCACATCTGACTGTGATAGGCACAGCCCATGAAATCAGTCCCGCAAGCACTTCTCAACATGAGAAGAATAGAGATGGTGTGTGTGGGGGGGAATATTTTTTTTTTAAATTATTTGAATGTAATGGAAAGGGAGCCAAAGGAACTACTGTAAGAAAGCTGGGCTGTAAAGAAAAACATGGAGTTGCCGATACATTTCAGTTTGGATATCCTGACAAATACACTGCTCCTGTCAAAAAAAAAGAGCGTCTGCTGCTGCCAACTGATGATGGGAAAGGTATGTTATTATAGTGCCTGAGAGAGTATTACCTAGTGCTTCTGCATTTGCTGCCTGTAATAGTCATTTTGATAATGTAGAGAAGTTTAGAAGAATGAATCAGTGTTAGGTACCAGAACGACCATTTTATTTATTGCTCCTAACTCATGAGTCCTTTCATAACTTCCTTTAATCTTACGGATGCATTTTCTGCGGCATTACTAATGCAGGTTTCTCCATCCCACTGCGGCTACACACCAGTGCACCGCATAGTGCAGGTTTTCTGACTGGATGGTAATTATATACTAGCCTGGGGACAGAAAAAGAGCCATAAGGCCTTTGGGAAATACTGACAAAATATAACCAATGTTTAATCTTTTCACCTTAGCTGATGTAGCTCTAGTGAAACATCTACCAACTCACTTGCAACCTCCCACTCACCAGCTATCCTTGGCGTTAATCTGTGCTCATGGGAAGCAGTAAGTCTATGTTAGCACACCTTTTAGTCTTTAGTGTCTTTTATTGCCATAGATTTTTTTTTCCCTACACAGAATAGATAAATACAAATTTAATCTGTCTATACCATACATAGTATTGTTTTGTGACGTACATACAATCAGTAATTTTCAGACAGTATTTACCAATAGGGAGACTTAATGAGTAGAGGGGCAGCCAAAAAAAGTTCAGTGGTATTGTAAAACTTCCCTTCATCCATGGACTACTTTTGTACAAGGTTTAAGTTACAAGAGACTTGAAAGGAATCACTGGCTTCACTTTCTTTATACCACTTTGAAATAATGTCTTATGAGCATTGTGACTGAATGGTTGAAAATACAGACGAATTAGGGTTCCTTCTCTGTCCAAACAGGCGAATCCTGCTGCACAACTGAGCTTATGATTGATGGGGTCCCAGACTCATAGCTCATTTTTTTTCATTGCCATCTGTAAGGCTTGTGCTGGAAAGGGGGAAAATTGAGAGCTCTGTGCCCAGAACAGCTTATTCAATAAAAATATTTTCTTAGCCGTGGGATTGGAGGGAAACATGAAGATCTGCATCTTCTTGACAGGGATCTTGACTCCGTCTCTTGTCAGTAGCATCAGCAATTCTCATTGAGGAGCAATTACATTACAGCAAATCCAAAGAATAGCCGTTTCAGAGTTGCTTTGAAAATGAAACCCAAAACCTGTTAGTTTCTTTTGTTATTCAAGATTTAATTATTTAAGGCCATAAAATAAATCATCGTGGTTTTGCTTAGATCCTGCATGCTGTAAAATGAGTCCTTCCATGCTTCCAAGTCCTTCCAGTCCTTCCAATACTAAATTATCGCTTTCTTTTGTCCTGAGCAACGAATACTGTTGCCTCAGTCACAGCATCAAGTGTCCAACTAAACACTGATTTTTTAATTTTTGTGTGTTGCAGTTTCTACACCCTTTGGTTAAAAAACAGCGAGATTCATTATAGGAAGACCACTTCAAAGACTCCATTTACATTTTTTGACGATACAAATGTTCTGAGCATCAAATCAGGGAGAAAAGAGCCGGGCTGTTAATCCCATCACGATAGACCTCCTATAGCCTCCTGCAAATTCCACATGCTTTAGGCAGATTCTTTTTGGCTGATGGGAGCTATGGCTGTTTGCAGTGGATTTATAACAGCAGCTCTAAAGCTGTGTGTGATGCAAGTGAATTTCCTACAAGATATGTTTATTTTGTACCCTGAGCTGTTTCCCAGGGAACTGCACAGGGGTGTTTGTGATACTAACTGATTATCTGGGCCGTTGTGGTAAATAGAAACCCTCCAGAATAACTGAATCATGATCTGAGTTTTACGCTGGTGAAATTTTTACACATCTGTTTTCTACAGTAATGTTGAAAGCTAATTATTCTGCAGATTTAGGATTTTCTCTTTTACCTCATTCTCATTTGGTGTGTTGCACATTCAGAGCCCTCGTTGGAACGGTCTCTAATTCACAAGGCAGTTAGCCTCCTTGGCAGACTCACTATCCTGATAAAAACCCACTCTTCTCGTATCTGAAATACCTCACTCTTCTACCCATTCAGGTAAAGCTTTTCTATGATGATGTATGCCAACGCCCGTGCAGTTTTCTTAGGAAGGGAAACAGCGGTAGCATTTCCTGTTCTACTTGTCATCCCTTTATTCCAGAATTTCACTGAACTTCTCTAAATTAATTCAGATGAGGCCACTGCTTCTCACACGATCACTTTTTACACATACTGCAAGTGGGAGGCAAAAGCACGGAGAGATTAAATACCTTCCAGAGGCTCACACAATGAATTGTTGTCAAAAGCTGAGCCCTGGAGTCCTGAATCCATTTCAGAGTTGCAGAAATCCCTCACAATTTCCTTGGGTGCTGAACATACAGGGTACACAAAATGCAAGTATCATTGATCTCTGATTTAACTGCTGTGTGCTTAATTAAAGACTGTTTGTAGAAAATACATCAGAATTTTGATTTATGAGTCTTGGGTTTGTAGGAGCTGATATAACAATGTGGGAAGGTTTTATATTTGCAGAGGCTGTTGCAGTACTGCAGCATTCTGTGACTTTGGTGCAGGTGAGTGAGTTTCTAAGACACCCATGTAAAAAATGCCTTTCTAAGTTGAATATAATTGCAGCCCACACTTTTAGCTGGTAAGGTTCAGGTGAATATCTGCTTGCTCTGACTGCCAAAATGCAACCCAAGCTACTGCCCTGAAAAATCTTCATCTTACAGTCTCATTTTAGAGAGTCTCTTCACGTTCTGATTTAGCTTGTTGCTGATATATGTCTAGAATGAATATTTTAATAGTTTTCTTTTTTTTTTAATATTATTTCTATACATTTTGTGAAAATGCCTACTTCTCTCTGAGGTAGTCTTAAATATCCTAGTCTCTCTCAGTGCTCTGTCAGCTGCTTTTTTAAGTTGCATTCATTTGATCCTTTCAGTTAATAATAAATCTATTGCCCCATGTCAGAGAGCGCTACAGCAGATTTTCAGTTTCCCGATTTAAGTCTAGAATTTTCATCATATTTCATCATTGTCCACCCGGTAAGATTGGTTTTAGGGCTCTACTGTCACATTGCATATATGAAGCATTACTTCAGCTTGTACTTGGGAAACACTTTGTATGAAATGTGTGGATGCATAATTTTCACTTTTTACGATCCCACCGTGTCAGTTCTTTTCTCACCCTTTTCCTGCTGGCACACACCACCTACGTTCTACCCATCTCCTTCTGGCCTGCCTGTCCTACCCGCTTTTTCCCCTGCTCTGGCTCAGGAAAGCTCCCCTCGGCTCGGCATGGTCTCTGCCTGCTTTTTTGTGGAAGCTCTTTTCTGTTCTGAGAGTAGAAAGGGACCACAGCCACACTGGGCATGCCGGTGGTGCCGCTCGAGTACTACAGTCAGCGTTTACTCCGAGGAGACCACTGTTCTTTAAACATTTAAATCTGTTCCAAAGAGAAATCACAAGTTCTCTCCTAAATTAATACTTTCCAAGCGAGATGATCACAAATAACAAAATCATTAAAATGCTAAATAATTGCAAGAGAACATCATGCACTTGCTTCCATTAAGAATATACACTTCCATAAGTGATTATGAAACGATAATAAAGTGGACAGATCTTTCCTTGGCGTGGTTTGACCGTTACATCAGTGGATTTACATTGATTTATAACAGATAAAAATCTGACCAATTTGACTTAAAGTAAGTGATTAATACATATGTCAGTGCAACATTGACCCTCGTCCTGACTCTCTTGGTTTCAGTATGTGAATCTGAGGTAACTACATTTTATTCAATTTATTTTACAATACCAAATATGCTGTTGGCTTGCATTATGAGCAAACTACTTAATAAAAACTTTGTAGTATTAGTTAGATGCTTATGTATTGCTTGGACATGTGAAAGTCTTTTGAAGAGAAGGATAACAATAATGCCTCCTGATTAATGCAAAATGGTCTAAAAAAATGGCGCATACGTATCAAGTCAGCCTCCTCTAGAAAAGCACTGATCTCTCTGTAACTAGGGGCAAACCAGAAATACAGATAATCTGAGGCACATCAAATGCCATTCTGTAAATTAAAAGCATTTGTCAAAAATATGCCATTTGTCTCATTCTCTTCTGCGGAGAAATCATCTCTTAACTGTATGTATTTCTGCTAAATGAGATATTTGCTGCATTCAACAGGAACAAAGGAAAATACAAATCCTAATGATTTTTTAATGACTCGATTCAGTTATTTTTAACCCCTTGCAATCAATAGCTGTTTTTTTTTCCTAATTCAGCAGAAATGATTACACCTTCCCATCTAGCACAAACTCCACAGGAAATAGCTGTAAAGCTCATTGCTCTCCATATTGTTGATTTTAGGACTTTGTTTTTTAAAGAATGAAAATCCTAGGGTTATTTTTTCAATAGGGCTTTGGTGTTTTGTAGTTTATAAACCCAGTGTGAAGAGTCTATGGCTTTGCCACCTCTACAGATCTGGATAAACATGAGCTCAGATACCACTCCCTGTGTCTTTGGCTTATTAAGGTTTAGGCTTTGCACGTGTTCTGTTTACACTTTGGTACATACCACATATACAAAACCTCAGATGGGGATGGGTGAGAAAAGATCATCTCGCAGAGAAGATCGTTGGCAGAGAAGCGAATTCAAAATTCTTATTTTTTCCGTGTAATGAGCTTTGTACTTTTTCAGCTCCCCATGTTAATGGCACTGCTGCAACTGGGGTGGTCGAGGGATATGAACAGGACAACATTTATAGGAGGAGATGAGATGTTTTACGAGGAACAACTTGCAGAGTTGGCAAAATTGCATATTTTAGATGCACAAGCCTTTCTCCATCTTTAAATCTGAAAGAAAAGCAGCAGCTTTCAAAGCTAAATGCATGAATACAGGTGCTCAGAGGATAGTTAGAGAAGTATGAATTAAAGTATCTTTGACGACGTTACCAGAGGAGAGGACTGAAAAATGTATGACTAGTACAGAGTTTGATTCCTTTTAGTCTCCCAATACCATGTGCTTACAGATATGTCAGTTTTCTATTTATGTTTTTCTGTCTATCAGAATATATTTGCTTCCCTCAAAAGAGAGTATGGAAAATGAAGTCATTAGTATCTCTTTTGGACTCTGACATCCCAAGTACAACATACTCGGAAAAGTCAGGTTCTTGGGATTTCAAGTTTATATCCAAAAGCAGTGAGGAGTTGACAAAGTTTGGCATTAATTTTCCTGTACCTCAGACTCCTGATGTGACAACTCATCTTTTCTTTATTTGGGGAATGGATAAACACGAAAGAAGATAAAGCGATAAACGTGAAAGAGGAACTCAAGACTAAAATCTGGTTCATGCAGCAAATATGGCAAATATATGAAGAGGATGATTAAAAAAAAAAAAGAGAACAGACATCCCAATTTCTGATTGCTATCCAGTCCCTCTGATGAATAAGGCAAGGATTCAGAGGAACGGGTGGCATGTCTGTGTGCAATCAAAGGCTGTTGTAGAGGAACATTTTCTAATTTTGGAATACTTGACTTTCCAATTTATAACATTTATAACATCAGGTTTCAGTTTTTGATTAAATGGGATATTCAGCACTGTTGTGCAAAATCTTTAGGTTATGTCAGTAAAAATAATAGAAAGGGAGAACATGGTGTTGAGCTTCTCAAACCCGGGACTCTGAGTGAAGGCTTCTGACTTTGTAAAACAGGGGAGATAATGCATCATTAAATAGCAGGATTTTGTAATGGTAGTTTATATTTGAAAATTTCAGTTTATGAAATGATCATATTAGTATTGCATATAGATGAATACATTATTAGATTAACCTCTGCTTCATTTTGCTTACAATATCATTATTGAATTCACTGTTTCTTGATTTTCTTTGTGAAATATCATTACAGGATATGTAAAAAATAAAAGAACACTTAGGTACTAATTATGGAACCATTTCTATTAGGATATTGAAGTTTCATTCTTTTTTTTTTACCTATGTTAAATGTCACTATTCTATTTTTTGTTTTCTATGAAGATCATGGTATATTTTCATCCTATTTATCTAAGAAAAATATTTTTGGAACATTTAAACTATATCTATTGCTTTATAATCTTCTGTGCACTAAAGCTGGGATTAAAAATTTAGTGTTTGACTGGGAGGGCTTTTTTGCCACTGAGTGGCTGGTTTGTTATCCTGCAGGCTTCCGGTATACTAAAATCATTGTCAGTAACATCAGATGTGTCTTTGAGAGAAGCTAATCAGACTTGCTGACAATCGTACATTATATTGCCATTAATTTTACGTTAATCCAAGTATCCGTTTTCTTAATTTATAATTGTCTTGAAGCTGCCAGATGAAATCAAAGATCCTTTTTCTATCAGTGAGGAGAATGCTGTTGTTAAGGTCTCTGTTGTGTTGCAGAGTCTGGAATACTCTTGTATGATGTACTCTATGTCCAGGAATACTCTTAAGGCCGTTCTCCAAGGCAGCATCCTTTCACAGTGAACCTGCCTTTGGATGGCCTGTAAGTCTGGCAGGCCACTACATGAGTGATTGAGGAAAATCTGTAAATTCCATTTTGTTTTGACCTAGTTGGCAATCCATTTGTAATACTATTATCACTTCATCCTTCAACAAGTTGTTCGCTTGAGTTCACGCTGATCTTGTTGACAGGTTAAGAATG
Organism: Ibidorhyncha struthersii; assembly: GCA_013398815.1. NCBI lineage: Eukaryota > Metazoa > Chordata > Aves > Charadriiformes > Charadriidae > Ibidorhyncha > Ibidorhyncha struthersii. The sequence goes on from VZSZ01009990.1 coordinate 294,638, forward strand.
TCATGCTATTAGGAAGGATGTTGTATTGCATAATGTGTGTTTTCATGTCATGTGAGGGTGTAAAAAGTTCTTTATAATCATATAGAAATCACTGTTGTAGGTGAAACACCTACTAGAAAGCTTCCACTTGTTTGGCACTTCCTTGCTTTTTAGGATTTATTTGGAAAAAGTCTTAAGTGACCTCAAGCAAAACAGCCTTCAAAATGTGTTATGGAATATTGTGTAATGGATGTCACAGTTAAAACTGTAAAACACAGAGAACACGTTTCCATGGTACTCTGTTGCGCAGAGGTTTGGTGGGAATGGTGAGATCGGTGTGCACAGAGCGCGAGTGGGCATGTCTGGGTGCAGAAACAATGGAAGGGACAGCAGAAAAGGGGTGTCAGATCGAAACACAGTTCAGGACACCCTGATCAGAGGAGCCTGCACCCAGACTAAAATGAAGGACAAACTGCAAACGGGGAATCACTGAGCTCTTCATCAAGGGGTAACTGCAGAAAGATGAAGAGTGGGGCTGGAGCCCGCGGAGAGACAGAAATCTTAGCCCAGTGTCAGCTCCAAAAAGCACAACAAACCCAGCAGCGGGCTGCAAGCCTGGGAAGATGCTGGGGGTGTGATGGGCCTTTTCCCCAGCGTTGCTGTGAGGAGTCCGGTCCAGCCGGCGTGGCCGCGACGCTGCTCCTTGGTGCCCGGCAGTGTGGTGGGCACTCTTGTCTCCATGCCCGAGGGGGTGAGCGAGTGAAATCAGTTTGGATTTTAAAATAAAGCCATCTTAAAATCACCCTGCCGTTGAGCTATATTAAACTGTGGCTACAGCATCGTAAATGTATTTGCTGTGCTGTGACACTGCAGCGTCCGTATGGTGACAGCGTAGCATGGCTGATAAAGAACGGCATTTTTCACATTTGGGGCTGTGCCCTGTAGAAGTAGTGGTCTGAAAACAATTAACGGGAGTGGGTCACATATGGGGAGAGGGAGTATTTGGCAGAAGTCCAGGGGTGGGCATGAGTCACATTTCTGGCATGGTACATATTTTTAGCATTTACTTCTTGTGCTGCACCTGTTGTCATTTTATGATAAATAAATACGAACCCGGGTAGCACCAGTTGTCTTCTTTAAGCTGTTGTGGAGAGTTGGTGGTCTTGGGAGCGGGATCTTCTGGTCTCTGTGTATGGTGGAGAAGGACAGCAACCATTTATTAGCCCCGCAGATCTTCAGCTTCTTTGTCCTGCTCAGAAAGCCCTTTGTGATCTTTTTCTTCTCTCTCCAACCATTAAATGGAAACGTGAAATGCAACCGCTGAGAGACGAAGCTCTGGTTTCTCCAGGCTCTTGAGAGTCAGGCTGGAGTGCCTGCAGAGAGCTGGTGAGACCCATACGCCTCTTGTGGCTCTTTTGAAGGGAGAAGCATCACGCCAAACGCCAGGATTTTATCATTATAGACACTTTATGGCTTTTAATCCTCTCCGCTCTCCGTGAAGGGGAGGAGGCTTGTTCTGTGTGATGAGCAGGCAGGGAATAAAAGGGAATGCCTGGTTTTCCTGCAAGTCAAATCCCTGTTCCATCTCAGATGTTATTTCTAAAGTTTTTATATATTGATATGACTACTAATTGAAAAGGTAAAGAAATAATATTCAGAAGAACAACACACATCTTTGTATATTTAGTCAATTAAGCATTAAATGTCCCATCTTTGCACCAAGGTGTATCTAATGCCGTGACCGAGGGCTTCAGGCTGTCTGCCTGAAACGTGGGCGATACCACTACACTTTGAACTAATGACATTTGAGTATCTCTGGGTCTTCGGTCTAAGGATAAAAAAGATTTGGATGTCCCATGATTTGTTTGAATGAGTGGTGGTGTTCATAGTGAAAACTCTACCCGGCACTGTGAAAAAAGAAGTACCCCACTGCAGAGTTGCACTGATGAACTGATACCAGAAGCAAGAGGCAGAGGGGATGGTCTTGTGATGCTGACAGGTCAGATTTGTGTAACTACTTCACCCCAAGAGTTTTGCGGATTAGTTTCTCCTTAAGTTTCTGCAGATTTTAAGAAAAACAATAATGTAAAACATCGTCAACATGTATTTGTGTTTCACAGAGGAATGTGCTTAGGCCTTTGCGTATGCACAAGTCAGTGTGTCCAGAATGAAACTACTTCTCTCTAGAAAAATAATTTCTAAAGTATTTGCTACTTGCTTGTATTGTTTTGCCAATACAAGTGGCAGGTAATTTTTTCTAACTACCTTAAATTTGCTAAGGAATCATGCAGACATATTAATGATAATGGAAAAACAAGCCTACTTCTGCCTAATGAATCAGCATGCATTATGCCTGGTAAATTGAAGAGAAAGAACAAAATTTTAACTATATCTTTTGAGTTTTTCATTTGTCATATTCTTTACTCTTTCTTCTTCCGCATTGTATTTTCTTTCCTTTTTTTTTTTTTAGGAATTTGAGCTGTTTTCTCAGGACCTATCAATCTGCAATTGTCTGTGGATTCATAGTAATGATGCATGCAAGAAATATGGGCATTATATATTGTTTTGAAGTGAGTTACAAAAATTGTACTGTCATTTTGAAGAAAATATGCTAAGCATATATTTTATCACTTTGCTCTTGGACCACTAAAAGCAACACTTAGATTTCAGTGAGTAAACGGGATGGGAGGTGATAGATATAAATGTACTTGACCTTCTGAGAGCCTAGAAGTTTGAGCTGTAAATTTTCTTCATCTCAAATCAGAGCGAAATTGGGCTTCTGTCTCCTGAAGTTCCCTCGCATGTCATTTTGGTGTATTCATTCTGTAGGACTCTGCTGTGGGATGTTCTGTAGAAGAAGGTGTGCGAGCATAAATAAATCTTTTAATGCATATTTTTATCATCCTGTGACTACTTATGCAGTTTGAAAAATAAAACGATGGTTATTAACTAATTGGAAAAGTGTATTTTCTATGTGTCTTGGGACTGTGGATTATGAAGAGAATCCCTCGCATAGAAAATCTTTTTAATAATAGCCTACTAAAGCTATTAGTAAGCTGCATCAAGGCAAGAAGGTCAGTTGCCCCCTGAGGATGATTTACCTCCTCTTTCACCACTCCCATAATTAGCTTCCTTGTTGTAAATGTTTGCCACTGAGTAGGTGAGGGTGGGGCTGTTAATCAGGAGAAGCAGGTGCCTGCAAATGCTCTTTTCAAGGTTACAGCTGTGCTGCCTGGTCTCTGGGACTGTTGTAGTGGTGGTCTGGAAAGAAACCCCTCTCTGTGTAGTTACCTGCTGCTATGCTTTTCACTTCTACCCCTGAAGGAAATTACCTGTTTTTAGTAAAGGCTGATTTTTCTGCTAGACTGAAGACAGGAGATTGTATAGACCAGATCTGACACAAAGGTAAGTATTGGTTTTATTGGTGTGACCTCATTTTCCTCCCTTTTTTCACTTCAGGCTCCTGGGTGATTTATGGCTGCTGGGGGTGTTGGACCTGTAGATTTTGGCCAATCTGACAGCTTGCTAAAGGGCTTCTCTTGGTACTTGGGGAACATATGTAGCATTTCAGGCTGGAAATGTATCTGTCCTAGAGGAGAAATTTGTTTTGCAGCATGAACTAGCAGGAGAGAAATGGTCATCGCAGCGTGAAGCGGATGCTGTGAGGAGGCTGGGTCGCTTAGCTAGGGACAGAGGGCAAGAATACCAAAACGTTCCTCTCCTGAGCCGTGCAACTCGTCCGGCCGTGATTTCACTCATGGCACAACATTGACTTTAACACTACTGGAAATATATGCGGGAGAGCAGATGGATGTGAGCATTCTGTAGAAAACCAGCACTAGCTCTGTTGAACCCTGCGCAGAATTTATGGAGTTGATTTGTGGAGGGACGTGGTGCTGTATGAAAAGGTGTGTGTGCGCCCGGTCCCTTCTGGGTCTTCCATGGGAACGTTTCCGAGGACTGGGCACGCGTGCAGATCTCTTTCGTTGTCATGTAAAGAAGAGACTATTTTTTTTCTTGTGGTTCTGGGTAAAATAACTATCTAGTTAAATCAGGAAGAAAAACGTGCTGGAATAGACAAGCAAGGAAACTGTCCCCCATCCCCTGCTGCGTGGTCAGCAGGCTTGTCCATGACTGCTTAATCCAGCTCAGGACTTGGTGCAGGCACCAAAATCAAACCAAAGAGCGAGGCTGACGCAAGCTTGTATGGGCTCAGCAGCTTGCAGAAACCCAAGCCTCTTTGTCTTCTAGTCGTAACTCTTTTTTTCTCTTGAGTGAGATCCTGAGGGGATTTCTTCATCTGCTGGCATTTGAACAGTTTGGGAAAATGTGTATTCTATGCCCTGTCTTTTAATGCTGTGATATTTTAATGAGCAGCTACTGGGAATTAGTACTGTGACATTAGTTCTGGGTGAGTACTTTGTAAAATCTTGTCCCTGTGTGTGGGAAAGGTTCTTCTTGGTCTCATTGGAAATGCAGCAACTTTGTTCCATTACTGTCAGAAGAAAATATTTGTTTTCTTTCAGTCTAACCCTTTTCTAAGAATGATCTGCTTTTATTTCTGCTGTACAAACACATCTGTTTCAATAGTTTGTGGGTTTTTAATAAATTGTATCCAAAATGAGCATCCAAGTTGGAGAGATTATATATAGAAATGTGTAATTGCCCTTCTGTGAGTCTATTTAGGTGTCAACAAGCTGCCTATAAACTCCATTTATAACAATTATGCGATTTGCATGTTGTTTGCTAGAAGCTGTCGCTGTGAGAGGATCAAAGGTTGGGCTTGTTCGCGTTGCACTTGACAGGCACGGCCGAGCGTAGCGAGCACCTTCTCCGACGGAGGGCTCGGGGAGCACTTTCGTTAGCCCGCCGGCTGGGGATCATCAATGGTGGCTGGAGAGCGCTTGGCCATGGGCACCCAACGCTGCTGGCGGGCTTGGGGATCTGTAGTGGGTGGTCCCGAAGCGTAGAGCAGGAGGCACAGCTATGTGGTAGTTATGTGGTGGTCCATCTGTCATGTTTTTTGGGTGTCTGTGCTTTAATTATGGCCCCAGCAGTGGGGTTATTAATTCGTTTAACTTGGACTGATGCATTTCAGCGTGTTTGAAAAGATTACGCTCAAAATCTTCATATTTAATAGGGAGTTAACCTAATGGTCTATTAACTGCATATCTTGCCCCATTAATGATATTTAGTACTCTTTTTTTTATTGCTGTTTCAAATTCATTACCATGTTTAGCATCTGGCACTGCAGTTTAAATTTACTTAGGACGTGGTCTCGTTTCTTCTAACTTTGGGTCTGGGGGCCGACTTGAGACATCAATCACAAACCCTTATCTTCCGTCGCTGTGCCAAACAAATATCCTGGAAAAGCAGGACTACTTCGTAAGGTGTTGTAGGACAGAGTGTGCTTTAAGGGCCTTTTTCGGGAGAGCTGTGTATCCCCTTGGCTGAGGACAGGGTGAGAAGTCTTCCAGGAGATGTTGCCGTGCAGGTCCCTGTGGTCCACAGGAAAGGTACTGGGGTCTGAGCCAAGGGCAGGACAAGGCTTCAGTTATGAATGCCGAGCGTTTTTAAGCGAGGACACTTGGGAAGTCTGGCCGCAGGTGTGACTGGTGCACACGGCCTTTTATTCCCTGGCTGGTACTTCTCTTCAGCGTTTCTGATGCTACAGATGAGGGCCTACAGCAACAACAGCCCAGCGTTCCACCTTTTCAATAAATACTGTTTACAGCAAAATGTGTTTCTGAGCTCAGATATTGATTATTTTAATTGTCTTTACCTAATGAGAAATATACAACATTTTGTAAGACAGCCAAAAATCTAATCAAAGTGCCTTAGAAAAAAAGGACCCATTACCCTTCTAGTTTGGCTGGAGTAAAAAGAAGGTATTTTGCTTCAAATTAACTTCCTCAAGGTCTCTGTTTTGAGTCAGTTGGCCCTCTCATAAGGGTTTCAGGGTGACATGCAACAAAATATTGAACTAAATCTTCATATTATTTACCTTCAAAATACTTACTTTCTAAGCGTGTCTGAAAAAAGAATGTTTCATTTTAAAACGAAAATTTGAAATACTTTTCCTGAAATATTTCCTTGTGGGTTTTTCGTATCAAAATGCTTCAATAGATTAAATAATTTAAAACTGCCTTTTAAAGTGAACCATTAAAAAAAAAAAAATCCCCATTGTCCTCAGCTGGTTTGGATTACCCCCTCCCCTTTTTTTTACCCCCTTATTTTAATTCTAGCACCATTTAGACCAGTATATGCTTTGAATTCAAGTGTATTTATTTCCACAAACTGGTGTTATTCAGGGTTAAATTTCACCTTTTTCAAACATACTCAAATTATTTACCAAATAGCAAAGCACTCAGAATTTTGGTTTAGGGTAAAAAAAAAAAAATAAAAATTAAACCTTGAAAAGAATAGCACAATACATGAATTTTGACATATTTTAAAAAAGAATATTTTTTTAATTTTAGTATTATTATTTTTGAAAGGGCAGATGTCCATGTTCTCCATGAGAATATTGATCACTGTGTGCCTAGCAGGTTGTAAATACCAAGTACTTATTACATGTTTAGAAAATTATTTTTCAGGCACTTAACCTGATGAGTAGGTTGCAAATAGAGCCTCTTTTTTGAAGAATGTATGATGTATGTTCACACGACTGCTATTCTTGCGCTTTCAAAATCAGTGAGCCAGGTTTTGAGACACCAAGATCAACATGAGTGAGTGGAGGTAGTTTAAAACAATTAGCAAAGTTTTATGCCACTAGAAGCCCCCTGGGGACTTTGCCCTTTCTTTGAATGGTGGACCTGTGTCGCCTGATATGCTCCATCCCCTGCCCACAGTGCTGGGCTCTCCCTTTCCCATCGCCTTGCGCCTCGTCGCCTTCCAGCTGTCCTCTCCCTAACCCTCTTCCACAGAATCTGTATTTCAATATTTGTCGCCTGGCCTTTAATCGTGGCGTGGTGGTGTTTTCCTCAGGAGTTTGGCTGTTCTCTCCCTCTGAAGTACCAGAGGGCTTCACCCCCCTTGATAGTAACTGGGACTTGCAGCTTTTCCTCTGGGCTTTGTGAAGCGGGTGGGAGGAGAAAAAAACAGAAATCAGTTTCAAAACCCCTAGAACTATGATAAAACTCTGAGAATCCCATCAATACAATATCATGCTAATCTATTTATGTATTTCAGAAGCTGGAGACCAAGCTAACATATAAATCTTTAATGCTATGTATATGCAGAAAATTTTAAATTACTGTTTAGTGACCTCATTGTAGAGGGATGGTGAGAAGAAATCCCACAGTAATGCAATATTCTTGATTCTGGGTCCCTCTGTTTATAATTTTATTTTCTTAGTAATTAATGCATCTGTGTTCAGCAACAAATATGCTTTAGGCCAAATAGCTGAAACACATGTATTTTGGGTCTTAATTTTGGGACAGGAATTCCACATTTAGCTATCTTTGTAGAAAGATAGCTTAACTTTCAAGTGCTGAGCATCCCCAGGCCACTGCGTAATCGGTGGATGTTGCCAGGGGTAAGCAGCTCAGGAAATCAGATTGCTCTCTTTTGGTGACTGAGTTTGGAATTTAGTCCACCAAGTTTGTCGATATGTCCATAAATAAATAATATTGCTGACAAGGTGGGCTTTGTGCAATTTTAGGTGGACATGTCACACGACAGAGTTACTTTGTTTTCCAGGCTGGTCTCTACATGCGTTGGAAATCTGGAGGGAAGGCTGGTTGAGCACAGAATTCAGTAGTGCTTTTGTATAACCTCCTTCTTCCCGTGGAGAGGATAAATGTCTTCATGGAAAATACTGCACAGATCTACATGTCTGTGCTCAGCACGTCCTTCCTAAGTGAACACGTTGACAAGCCAGGAATTGTGGATGAGTGAGGAGATAGGATTTGCCCCAGTAGGGAAAGGATTCGCAGCAGAAGTGGGTTTGGAAAGGGTGGGCTGTCCGTCTCCTTCTGGGGCCAACAGGAGTCTCCAGCAGGTTGAGGGACTGCCTTAAGAGTGGTGTTCACCTTGCCATGGCGGTCCAAACCGCCACTGCAAATTGGTGCCTCCATGAGGTTTGTGGTTAATGGCGGTTTGCTCAGGATGCCTGGCACGCGAGGCTGGGTCTGAAACCCTGCTAGAGGCAGCAGAGGAGGTGAAGAGGGGAAATCACCCCGCCGCAGGGAAGTGAAGTTTGGCTAACTGACTTGTTTCATGTTAAAAAAAATAAATAAATTAGTGCTCAGGTAAAGTAGATAATATTTTGGATAGAAACGTTCTAGATGATGCTTAATGACTCACCTGGATGTTGAAGTGGTTGTTGTATTTCAGTTTACCTAAGCAATTATATATCTCTATATAAAATCAATTATCTACCTGAAAATACAGTGGTGGCTTTTATTTATTTTTTTTAAAGGCATGGCTTGTCTGCAGGCAAGCCAGCTTGTTGAGTTGTGACTAGCTGGTAGCCAAGTGCAGGTCGTTTACCAGGGATCATTGATTGCTGAACACTGATTTGTCCTCTGCCTGTTCTTCTAAGGCAATGATATTATTTTCAGGATATTTGTCTAAATGGTGTGCGCTTTTTTTAATTATATGTTGTAAGTAGGGAGCAATGTTATTCTCAGCATCAGTGCAAGCCTTACCCCCGGCATTTATTTGTCTTTGTTTAAAGAGACCACATTTTCCTGAAGAAACCGTAGACCAGCAAGGACTAATTTTGCTGGAGTCTGAAGAAAGTTGTAGTTAAATCACTGGTTCCTCTAAATCCCCACAGCAAACACAGCTTGGCTGCAGGTTGGCTTGGCGGTTGAATGAACACAGGACAGAATGCCTGAACCCTTATGGAAGACTGAATATACTAATTTATTTTTAATCTTCGAGCCCTTCGCCACACTGAGGGGACCCACTGAATGCTGTTTGTTGCCTCCCAAATGTTGTTTTCATTTAGCTCTCTATGGTGTTTCTCGGGTAACTGAAATGCATACCTCTAGGCACGTTGTGTGATACCAGGCGCAGTGTGACAGCATGACTAATGTGCATCTACAATTAAATAAACTTTCTGAAGATTTCTTTTTTTCATACGATAGTGCCAAGAGATTTCAAAGACTTTGATGTTGACAGTTACAGTAATTACACTGCATCCATTATGTTGTTCTTGGTAAATTAGATTTCCTGAGTTGGCCTGAGCAGAGGTGCAGTGTCTCCCATTTTAACATGCTGTCTGTAATCAGCTCAATACTTTTTCTACATACTGTATTTTGATCTGAGTATCAATTTCAGCTGGGGATTTTTTCCCACCTAGACTACTTATATATACATAGTCCACTTTGTTACTGCTTCTTAACGTTATCACTCTCCAGGTGGTGGTGATACCTGGAGAATGAAGGTGATTCACACAGTAGCTTGTGTGTGTGGGGGGGAAGCTACAGCCAGGAACTTAATAAATAAATAAAAATTAATGTATTTTTTGTTAGAATCCAGAATGTATAACTTGCCTGTAGTGGTATCCGTGTACTACTTTCTATTGCTTTTATACCTGGCCTGACTGGATGTACTGCTGGGTGATTTCTTATTTAGACTTTCTATTTCTCATTAGCATCAAGTTCCTGGAAAAGCTGGTGACCGGAATTAAAAAAAAAAAAAAGTACAAATAATAAAGTAAGTGTAAAAAAAAAAAAAAAGTTGATTATTTTGGGGGTTTTTTTTTGTTTTTTTTTTTTTTTAAGAATACCACAAATTTTCAAGAGCACATCCTGCCACTCACTTGCTGGGTTTGAGGTGCAGTGAGTTGCTGAATCACGTACAGTTGCAGTGGGCCTGATTCATTCCTGCCCTGCTGCTCTTGCAGCTGTTTGCAGCTGTGTAAAGCAAGTTCAAAATGCTGTTGGATCAAAAGGTAAGTGGTTATTCTTACTTGCGTTAAGGCTGGTTTATACAAGTGTTGCAGAAAGGATGGGCTTTGAAACAGGAGTCTATATAGAATCTAGCACTTTCTGTCCCCTCCTGTAATGAGAATGTATAAAGTGACCTGAGTTTAAGTGAGCTTTAGGCTTACATTACAAAAATGCAAGTGATAGCAGTAGGTTCCAGGCGGTGGGGATTGGATTTACTATGCTTATAACAGGTTGGAACGTCTTTATGTAATTAATTAAAAAAAAAAGTTTGGTAAGAAGAAAGAACTATTTCAATCAAAATATGGCCTCACAGAAAAATTGAATTGACAGCTTGGATCAGGTCGTGTTTTTTATTTTTTCCTCTCCTGCTGCACAAAGCCTTGGGTGATAAGAAAATTGTGTTTTCATGACAGAACACAACGACTCACACACAGGGAGACAGAGCTTAAACACCTCCTGGCTCACCCTGTAGTATGGACTCCCTTTTTAATGCACTGCTATGCTATGCAATTGTTTCTTTATCATGGGATTAAACGTGTAGTATTAATTTTTTAGCTTCAAGCTAAATTTTGCACTGGCAACAAATCATATTATTTCATAGCAATGCAGCCTCATTGTGACAGTTGCAAACTGAGATCCTGTGATTGATGCTATTAAGTCATGTAATATACCGCATTCTGGTGTCAAATTTTATTTTTGTTATTGTCAACATTTTACTATGTCTCAGCAGAGTTTTAAATAATTGCTGCACTAAAAGAAGCTTTTGGATGAGAAACATGGTGCCTGGTGGTTTGCAAAAGGGAATGTGACTGAAGCTTATTTATCACTTTAAAATTACAATTTTGAGATGACAAGACTTTGATTCATGCAGAAAATTGTTATCATTTAGTTTTTTAATTGGAATTCTGGATACATCCCTTGTACTATTTTAAGTATCACCTGTTAATGAAAAAGCAGTAGTCAGTGAAGAATGAAATGAATTATTAGTCTTTATTTAAGATTCAAATCAGTTTTAGTAAAATCACGAAAAAGAAATTAATGTGAAAGTCAACAAGGCAAAGCTTTAGACTGTGACTAGAATTTACCATCTCGTTTCTTCCCTCTCCTGCAAACAAAGCATTTGCCTTCAGTTTAAGGTAATTCAAAACGGCACCTACCTTTCAGTCCAGACACCAAGGTAAGGGGGTCTCTCACATGTCCGTCTCCTTCTGGGGCCAACAGGAGTCTCCAGCAGGTTGAGGGACTGCCTTAAGAGTGGTGTTCACCTTGCCATGCTCGTTATGTGGGTGCGAAGGAACATTTTGGGCATTCCTTAGGGATGCACTGCTGCTGCTCAGGTCTGAACTGGTGTTGGGCATAGATAACAGTGAAGCCAGAACTTGTCTTGAGTTTTTTTTTTTGTTGTTGGTTTGGGTTTTTTTTTTGTGTTTTGTTTTTTTTGGGTTTTTTTTGTTTTTTTTTTAGTTTTTCCCCCCCAGCTGCTTTTCTTTGCTCTTTCAAGGTAGCCTGTTTGGCATTGCGCAAAAAAGACTTCCTCCTTGGCTAACGTTTGGCTAATAAAAGTCTAATTCTATATTATCTGTCTGTGCTGGCTCACCTCTGCAGGTGATCCAAGCTCCTGCCTGGGATTCTTAGAGCATTACAAAGGGGCAGAAAAGCAGAGAGAGCCTCTTGGGGCTTGCAGGGAAGGCCAGACCCTGGAGGAGAAGGTGGCAAAGCAACACCATTCATTGAGAGAACTTCAGAAAAGGTAGATGTCTGAGCCAAATGGATATTTGAAAAAATAATTTACAGACTCTTTTTCTGCTTGTGCAAGTGTCATGAGCCTCTCCTGATTTTTTTTTTTTTGTTTTCCTCTTATGTTTAGCATCCACACTTTAACTCTTCACGGTACTTGCAATTTTAGTTCTACTTAATGGTGGTTCATCCATGAAGTCACCATTTTACTGGAACAGTGTCCTGATCGATGAAAGAAGAGCAGCAGTCTTTGAATGAAAATTACTTCTCATAAGTGTGATGTGTCACCTCTGTGGCTATATTTGTCCACGTGGTTCGTCGTTTTCCTCACATCCAGGCCAGTAAATCTTGAGTGAGGAAGAGCACGTGTTGAAAAAGTACCTGGAAGTGGCATAAATCTACCTTAAGGAATCTGCTTAAGCACTTCCCTGATCTGTGCAATAAGTCACCTGTCAGAAAAGTTATGGGAAGGAACTTTCACCTTACGCTTCTGATCGTACCTGGCGCAAAGCCTCGGATGGGCAGGCTTTCCTTTTGTGAGCAGCAGGGACTCAGATCTTAACGCTGGTATCTTGACACCTGAGCAGCTCTTAGTTGAGAATAAGAGTAATGAAAGGCTGCGTGACCTGGCAGTTCTAGCACCTTCTTCCTTCATGCCTTTTCTCTCCATGTATCTTTCTTTCATTTAAAAATATTCTGTATTCGTTAGTTCCCCCCAGTTATGCCTATCTCATTTGAATGATCTCATTTCATTACCAGCATAGAGCAGGTTAATAGAAAACCTTCTTAAATGCTATATAGTGCATGTGTTTGACGGTGTGATAGTAATGCTCCTAAAATCCTGGTTACCCTGAGAGCTTTAAAATCCAGATATTCAGTTATACTTACATAAATGCAAAATGTTTGCGTAGTGTACACACAAAGGAAAAGCCTGTCTGAGTAGGGCATCGTCTTTCTCTCTTTGTTAAAAGTGACCACGAGTGTCTCTAAAGATTAACTGAGTGGCTGGAAAGAAATTAGTCTGGTTTGGTTAGAGGCTGTTTTTGGAAATAGCTTCCAGAAACTTTTAGAGAACAAAATCTCATGAAACTTTAGCAAAAAGAGCAGCAATCAAGTGACAAGAACTATTGTGGCAGTACCCAAAGTGGGTCACAGAGCCAGGCTTTTTTAGCGTTTAGTTCCGAGTTAAATTAGAAGCTAGAAGGACGGATTTAAGTTGGGCATCCAAGGGGGAAAGTATTTTCAATTGCTTTCCTTCCAGAGCCACTTTTAACGTTCTGTAAGGTGCAACGTGACAGAGCACGTGAGTTCTGTGCACTGAAGCACAGCAGAAGACAGCCAAGCGAACCATACTGCCACAGAGGAGAAAATGTATCTTATTTGGCTCGTTTTAAACTTTTCAGAGCGAATGTTTTAATCACTTTCTATCATGAGCACCAAACCTTTCTATAGGACTTTGGAGATTTAAATGAGGAGGTCCACCAACTTGTGCAGTGCTGTTCAGGCACCATCTGGAAATAGCATCTTTTCTTTCTAATAATGCCCTTTCTTCCAGGCAGTGCATCTTTGAGAAACCAGCTGCTCCCTTTGGTAACTGTTAACAAGTTACTGGTTTAACAATTAAAAGTGCCTTCAGCAATTACTAAAAAAGGATTGTCCCTGTAGCAGTGATCCTGCTTTTTTGTATGATATTTTTTTAGGACTCCTGTCATTTGACAGGGGAGATATTGTTGTCTAATTATTGACAAAAAATGCCAATACCTTTATCTTAGGGAAAAGAATCAACTTTTTAATACCACATCACTGATTATTACTGACACTTTTTGTGTTTAGGCGGCCGATGTAAGAGCAGAGCTACAGTCTGTAAGTACATCTACCTGCTTTATCCCTGTGTTTGGGTCTTAGTGATCTTTGGGTTTGCTACGTTTGATGCCTGTACTCATATGTTGATGCCTGTAAATTAAACACCGAACCACTGTAGAAGATGCAACTTGCATCTGAACACGTTGGAGAAGGGCAGCGGTACAGCCTGTATAGACCAATATTTGCATTTGTATGACACTTCTCGATTTTAGTTTATGACTCTAAAGTTAGATTTGTCTGGATGGTTATTTAACCTTTTTACCACCAGAGATTGGACTCCCCCTTTGTGCTTTTAGCCTCTTGTACTCTGTCAATGGGGGTGGCTGACTCTTTTTTTATTACTTGTCTGACAGGACAGCATTACTGTCAGTATTTGCAGCGGTTTCCAAGAGGTGAGAAAGTGAAATGAGGCGACATATTGCTATGAACTTGAGCTATTGCCACTTTTATGCAGCAAAGATCCTGAAAATAAAGGCTAATGAGCTGTGCAAAGCACAGTGAAAGCCATAGAAAATGGAAATAATTTTTAAACATTTGCATGATAGTTTCTAGACTGAGCCAAGTCCTCCTCTACTGCAGAGCAGACAAGGAGCTTAAGAATTAATTACCTAGTTGATATGCATAGTTCATTAAGATGTAATTTTTAATTGTATATTGCACTTCATGTTGAATATCCATCGCAGGTCATAGCAAAATTGCAGGTTGATTTGTTGCTCAGAAGAATTTAGTCACTGCTCTGTCATCCTGACGTGACCTCGGGAAGCTCCCTGGAAGCTGGACGTTTCCTTCATAGGAAAGGGATTGCCTTCCTCTTGAGAGAGGGCCCTTGCAACATTTGTAAAAGGTAGGAATCAAAGGGCAATATCCAGTAAGAATAACATCAGATTTTTTTTTTTTTTACAGAATGATTGCAATTAAGTTGATAACTTCTGAAAAAATACATTGGAAAGAACAAATTAAGATGATGTGTGTCATGGTTTATCCCCAACTGGCAACTAGGACCACGCAGCCGCGTCCTCATTCCCCCCCATATAGAATGAGGGAGAGAATCAGGAGAATAAAAGTGAGGAAAATCTCATGGGTTGAGATAAACACAACTTAATAGGTAAAGCAAAAGCCACACACGCAAGCAAAGCAGAACAAGGAATTCAGTCACAGCTTCCCTTGGGCAGGCAGGGGTTCAGCCATGTCCAGGAAAGCGTAACAGTTACTTGGGAAGACAAATGCCATCACTTCAAATGTCCCCCCTTCCTCCTTCTTCCCCCAGAGCATGACGTCACATGGTATGGAATATCCCTTTGAGTTGGGATCAGCTGTCCTGGCTGTGTCTCCTCCCAACTTTTTGTGCCCTCCCAGCCTGCTCGCCGGTGGGGCAGCGTGAGGAGCAGAAAAGGCCTTCACTGCTCAGCAACAACCAGAAACATCAGTGCGCCATCATGATTATTCTCATCCTAAATCCAGCTGCTAGCAAGAAAGCCACCCCTATCCCAGCCCAAACCATGATGCTGTGTATAGGGCTTTTCCCCT
The DNA here is from genome assembly GCA_013398815.1 of Ibidorhyncha struthersii. Classification (NCBI taxonomy): domain Eukaryota; kingdom Metazoa; phylum Chordata; class Aves; order Charadriiformes; family Charadriidae; genus Ibidorhyncha; species Ibidorhyncha struthersii. Next base: position 309,646 of record VZSZ01009990.1, read on the forward strand.
ACTTTCTGTCCTTTAAGTGGAGAGAGAGAGGAAAAACCCCAAAGCCTTAAAAAGCAGCTCTCTCTGCTGTCCCTTACCTTCAGTGCTGTCAAGCCTGCTCAGGAAAAGAATTTTTCTAATCTAAGAAAAAAACCATCCGTTTTACATGTACTTTTGCTCAGCAAAAGCTTATGTTTGTAGTCTCATTGACTGACATAAAGAGTTCCCTCCAAAGAAGAATGTGCCACGTTTCAATTCAATATTTGTCTATTAGCTCATTCATGGTGGTGGATCTTATACATTCACTGATTTAACCTTCATGTGTTCTGGGGCCAAGTAATAGACTTTGCCTTTTTAGATTCAGAAATTGTGTTGTATACCAGGATGGGTAAACACTGGTTATTTGGTGCAAATCTCAAAGGGGGAATAGAATTTGGACTTGATTATCATCTTGTTCCATTTTTAAAAAAAGGTATATTTCAAATGCTAAGTGGTCTTTTCAGACACTCTCTTCGGTGTGACCAAAAACTTTTCTAATCTAAAAAGCAATAAGATATTGATTTTTTTTTTTAATTTTTTTTTTTTAAAGAGCAGTGACTTTCATACTTTGAAAGCATTCTCAATGGGGCAGTACTGAGCGCTGTGCAGACAGAGAAAGCAGGGTGCTTCTGTGTGTCACCTACATTTCTTTTCTGGTCTTCACCTCTTTATCTTTCATTACAGTCAGAAGCCACAGGCAGCAGAAAGAGCTTGAGAGGAGCTAAAGACATTGTGGAAACCTCTGTCCTTGTATTGATCCTGTACAGGTACCACCTCTGAGACCATAACTCTCCTTGGAGAGGATTAATCTCTCTCTTGGTTATCTTGCTGGGATAGACCCCAAAGAGGGTCTGCCTCCACATCCTCCAGGGCGAGCACGGCGGTGCCCAGGACGCAGCCTCCCTGTCTGCCTTTCATGTCTTGGCCTGAAATAGTCACTGGAAAACACAGAGAGCTCATCCTCCCCTGCCCTTGGTGCTTGTGTGTGTGTTGCAGCTGGTAATGGTAACTTCAAAGCTCTGAAATGGATGAATTAAGTGGAAATTAAGCAGTTTTAGGGTTGTAAGGACACGGTGTCGGGCATTTTAGTTGTACGCTGCTTAGCTACAGCCATATAATATACCCTTTCACGGCTGATGCTTCTAGCACGTATATGTATCAGGGAGAGCCAATGCTGTGATAACCCGCAGTTCTTGGATTTGATTTTCTTATCTGAAACTGTTTTGGTCTATAACATGGAGTAATCCATGTCCTGCCTGCTCCTAGGCTTGCTCATCTGTAAAATGAGTGGCACTCGGAGGAATAACACTCATGTACCCAGTTGACGGTAGCAGCGGCTAAAGATGCTTGTGCTGCCAACCTCTTTGTTCCCGTCTCTGCTGTTGGCTCTTGCACCTGCAGTGCCAGAGGAATATGCACCTGCACCCCGGTGGTTTAGTGCCTCAGACTTCTGCTGAAGCCCTCATGTAGGTGTCTCCCCTCCAGTGGAGGAGCAGAGTTTCAGGGAGGGTGGCAGAAGCTGCTGCATGGGGTTAAGTGAGTCGCTGTCCTGGTGCAGGTAGAGCATAGTCCAGAGGGTCTTCTCCACTCACGGGTTATGGCCTCAAATGTTACGCGCAAAAAAAAAAAGATTCCCTTGAAGATGTGCTTGGTTTGGTGAGCAGAAAGCTTTTTGCCTCAAGGGAACGCTCACAATTACCCAACCAGCATGTCAAAATATATCGTGTTATGTAATTTGGTGCACAGTTCAACCTTTTGAAAGCACTATGGTTTCTTTAAAAAAAGTTCTGGAGACTTTTTTTTTTTTCTTTGTAGAATAATCTACATGGCTTCTAGCAGGGATTCTCTTCAGTCCTCTCTTGTATTTGATTTTGCAGGGCGAGTTAAAACTCTGAAAGCTTTATTAAAGGAATAGCTTGTAGTTAAGAAAATACATTTTTATTGCATTTAATAAGAAAGCTGTACTATTGTTAACTTGTAACTATTAGTGGAAAAACTAAGCTGAGTCCACATTTCCTGTACTTTGCTGCTGAACTCCCAAAGAGCTTAAGCAGGTCAGAGTTTGGCCCCAAAACTCTTCTCATGCTCATTCAGAATTTGGTACCACCCTTATAGTCTGTCGTAGNGTTTTATCTCACAACCACCAGAGTTTTCATGTAAAGAATGAAAGCTGAAATCCTAATACAGTCTGTTTCACTTAAGGGATGTTTTTTTGGTTGGTTGTGGTTTTGTTCTTTGTTCTTGATCCCCTTCCA
>VZSZ01009990.1:311946-344432 GCA_013398815.1 Ibidorhyncha struthersii
AAAAAAAAAAGCTCCTCAAATATTGTAAGACTGAAGACAAAAATCATGAGAACTGGCAGCTTTGGTGTTGCATGTTCCCAAATGACCATGACTATTTTTTTTCTACATTGTTCACTAAATCATTTATGCTGATGCTAGCAGGGTCTATAGAAACGTCCCTGAATAAACACAGTTCCTTTACAAACTTTTGTAAAAATGTGTGTTTACAAATAGATGAGCAGTGTGCTAAAGCATGCTGTCAGGCTCACAAAAGCATTGATCCTAAAAGTGTTGCTGAATAAGCAATAAAAATTAAAATAAAAAAAAAGTCATTCATTCACTTAAATTCTGTGAATGATCCGATAAACTCAAGCAGAAATGGTAGCAGGTACATTCAGCGGGAGCAGGGACAGTAGCCCCTATAGCCCATTCTGCTTTCTATACGATTATGTGCAATTATCCTGCAGCGCTGCGTGGCCATGAACGACTCCTCTGCCATGCTGCTCTTTCCCGCATTTCCTAATGATCCGGCTGAACATCTGCTCGGTGAATACAACACGCAGATGATGCAGCTGGAATTGCCGGTGGGAGAATTGTTTCCTCGACGACAGGAGTGTGTTATTTTACCCTGGCTGGTCTATTGTCTCTTGTACTGCTCTTCACCTCCATCTCTGCTTGCTGGACGCGATTAAAGCATCCCGGCAGAGCTGCCCGTGTGGCCGAGGAGACACGTTTCACCCCCCGGCAAGGCTGGCGCTTGGTGCGAATCCCACCAGTCTGTCGGTTCCTGCGGCAGGGTTGATGACAGCCGTGAAGCATTCGCAGGCTCGGCTCTGCTCTCCCGAATCCCAGCCAGCTTCCAGTTGGGCTGGGTAAGCAACGAAGGCAGGACACGTGGAAAGCGGGAGAGAAGTACGTTTTCACTGCAGCCCTATATTTTCATTTCATAGCTAAAAGGTTGCCTTCAATGCAAAGCTTTGCTGCTGCTGCATTTCCCCCGGTACCCAAAGGGAAGTCTGGGGGGGGCGGAGGGGGGAAGGTGCACAAACGGTCCTAACCTTGCTGCTTTGATTTTTTTCTCATGAGCAAAAACATGGCTGTGATCGAGATGACTGAATACTGTTTTCAAACATTTTTCTATTGTTTATAATGAAGTTCAAAGGGTTTTTTTGTTGTTGGTTTGGTTTTGCCTTTTTTTTTTTTTTTTTTTTTTGTTAAAAAAACTTTGTACAACATGGTACCTTCTCATACAGGTTTTCCCACTGAAAAACTGTTTTGTTTAAAATAGAATTCCGGTGGTATGGGAACAAAGTATTTTTCCTGGTTGTCAAAAATAAATTAATAGTAGTTTTCAGGTACTGTTTCCGAGATCACTGGAAAGAGGGCTTTCTTTGAGAGATGGTGCTTGTTTTTAATGACTGGCTCTTGTAGTTGTTGACTGTTACAGGTAAATAGAGGCTAGGATGTGAACAACATCAGGTGCTGGTAAGAAGATCTGTTTTTTAATACCCCAGGTCAGAATTTGGGGTTTGCAAGGTCAACATCTAATCTGGGAAAAATTACAATGAAAACAAACATGAGAATCAGTCTATTGAATTACTGTAAACTTTTTCCCAGAATCTGCCTAAAGAAATTGATATTAAGGAGGTCACAGAACAGGATTAATTTTGCTGGTTTATTTACCCTTGCTCTTCTGAGGAAGTTAGTGCAATCCCAAGGAAGCGGTTTTCTCCACCTTCCCACTGTCTGTTCCTGCCATAGTAGCTGCCAAAAATACATGTGTTTGTGTGCTCTCCCTCCCAGCACGTTGACCCTTCTGGGCGGGTTCCTCTGGGGGCGAACCCAAACCACAGCGGCCGCAGAAGCAGGCACGGCTCAGGGTGTGTGACCCAGGGCTCAGTACAGGTGTTTGTAGGTGGGCTTTTTGGCATGGCTAGAAAGCACATTACAACTTAAATGTTACGCAAAAGGTGTGAAATGAAGCGGCAAATGCCGTTGTGGAATGGTGCCAAAAGCGAGACGCTTGGGATGCATAGGTTGTGATGTCATCGTTTCATCAATGTGCAGCTGGAATAACAGGTATTATGAAGGCATAATTAAGTTTTACCGTTCTGCACAGTAAAAGTAAAATTTTGATATGCTACATAGCTATTTTATGCGTGCTTTGAGTATTTGTCTCTTATTGGTAGTGTATTTCATATCCTTTAACACGCGAAATCTGCATTCCTTGTGCCATTTCTCCAATTGTAGACTCTTAAGGAATATATATAAAAAAATTATTTTAGAAACTCTGAAGCGGCTCAGATAACATGCACATTGATGCTAACATCATACTGTGTAGGCTTAATGTTCTTCAACAGAAGTAAATTGCATAACCCTGAGTGCCTTTTTCCACTGGTGTAGCAGAGATTCATTTTCTGTTTATTTCGCTATCGTATCTCGTATCAGTCACATCTGACCTTGATCACTCAGTCTCTCACGGTAAAAGAATAAGTGGGAAACTTTGTAGTTGTGAGAAGGAAAAAAATATGCATTTTTTTGATATAATAGTGGCATTGTTTTTAAGAGGTGATGCAGCCATAGGATAGTGCTATCTGTATTGGGCGGACTGGGGTAAAGTGGTAAATGGTGTCTCTCAGCAGTACTTACCTTGTAAGCAGACAGTTGTTTTTATGTATTTTTGTAAGTAATTGTGTTTCTCGCAAACAGTTGTGTTTGTTTTTTTTTAAAAAAAAGTTATCTTTGGAATCACTTTGCCTTAGGGCTGTTTGATTTAGGCCTGTATAAAATCTAGATTGCTTATGTAATTTAATGTTTGAATTTCCACTGTTCTTTACATGGCTACATAGATACTTTTGTATTATTAAAATTTAGCCTTTACAATAGTTAATAGCAGTTAAATTATTTTTGGTCATATTTTTTGTCTCAGAAATAAATAATTAAAGCCAATTAATTTGAAATCCTGTCTTCAATATGCTGAAGGTTATGAAAAGATATATAGCTGACATAGAGTAGGAAGATGTCTTGGCCAGTCATACAATAAAATTTTCATATGTCCTTTTTATCAGCTTCACTCTTAAATGTTACTAACTCAGATGATCTGTGAGTAACGAAATGGAAGTCAAGACAACAAAAATCTTGTGTCATTGAAGGAACCTTTGAGTTAATATTTTGTAATGGCTCAGAAGTGGCAAAACAATATTTCTTTGCTGCCACAACAGTTAGGGAAGCTCTGGATAGTCATTGCGTTTCCTTGGGTAGAGTTGAGGTTGTAGAGGTAGAGTTGATAGGTGTAGAAGTGAAATATTTTCCCATGTCCACCCTTTTCCATGATATGTTCTTGGTTTGCACAGTATTTGGTAAGAATCTCTAGCTGTTGTTATCATCCTACCAATTCTCAAGTAAAGAGTATGTATTTCAGTTTAAACTCCATGTATTGCAAAGATAATTTTGCCTTTTGCATGCTGCATCCATGCTGAGGTTGCTCAGTTGAGGTTCTCAAACTTTTTTAGCCTTTTGTGGATGGAAATGTTTGAATCCTGACTGTTTTTTCTTAATTTGGTGGGAGCTGTTTTGTGAGCATGTTAACAAACAGATACTCATCTGTCCTGAGAGAAGCTCTGCTGTTGGGGTCCTAGAGGCTCCTGTGTGGCTGCTCCTCTTGCTGGTTGCCTGCTGATGGGCAGGCAGGGCAGACGAGCAAGTACGTGCTGTGGCATCCACAGAACACTCATGTTTCTTGTTATATATGTTTGCCTTATTATGGCATAAAGCAAACAGGATTATGGTTTTAAAAACCAGCAGCACAGACAAGCAATTTGATCTCTTCATGTACTGCACTGGTGCATCCCCATCTCGAGTACTGTGTGCAGTTTTGGGCGTCTAAGTGTAAGAAGGACATTAAACTATTAGAGTGTGTCCAGAGGGGGCTGACCGACATGGTGAAAGGCTTCAAGGGCAAGACATATGAGGAGTGTCTGTGGTCACTTGTCATCTTTGAGAAGAGAAGGCTGAGGGGTGCCCTCATCACAGTCCACAACTTCCTCATGGGGGGCAGTGGTGGGGGAGGTGCTGATCTCTCTCTGCTGACTACCGATAGGACACAAGGAAATGGAATGAAGCTGCGTCAGAGGAAGTTCAGATTGGACATTAGGAAAAGGCTCTTCACTGAGGGTGGCTGATCACTGGAACAGGCTCTCCAGGGAAGCGGTGATGGCACCAAGCCTGTCAGCGTTCAAGGAGCATCTGGATGGTGCTCTTAGTCTGTGGTTTAGTTTTAGGTAGTCCTGTGAGGAGCAGGGAGTTGTACTTGATCCTTATGGGTCCCTTCCAACCTGAGATTTTGACTATGCAGTATATATCTTATGGGTATGGCAAATAGAGAGGCATTCTCATTAGCCACTGGTTTTTGGTTTTGTTTTTTTTTTTTTACTAGGGAAGATTTGCTTGCCAACTAGTTGTCTCATTACAAATAACCAAACACGTGTGAAGAATAACATGCAACTGTGGTGTCTCAGGAGCAGAAGTTGGACAATAATTGAGACTTCTTGCTCCAGAGGTGCATAATTCATTATCCTTTTTTACTGTCGCACATTACTTAGACATATGCATCACCTTCAACCTTTGCACAGGGTGCCTATGCTAATGCTATTCCTTTTACTTTATTAGAGAGGGGGGTGAGGGGAGATGCTGGTCTTCCTCTTGGGTGCCTCTGTGCTCTTCTTTGGTCCCTGTAACTCCTTTAGGTGTGCACAAGAGGGCTTGGAAATTATAAAGCTGTGATTTTCTCTAAACTGGATCAATTTTTAACTTCCTGCTGTGGCATATTCATATTTCTCATTATTGCAAATGGAGAGGTCCCTAATCAATGATGGCGGTTGTAATGAGGTTACTGCTAAATGGGTTTTAGGGTTGTTGGTGGTGGCGGTTAGTCAATACCCTGAAGTATGAAAGAATAACAGGTAAACCTGAGACAGGAGAAGCAGCTACTGGTATCTACAAGCAATGGCTCAGTGCACAATGCATGCGGGGTGGAGTTCTCATTGTGACTTTCATGTTGAATTGAATTGGTTGTCTTCTCCTTTCATCCAGTGTTTTCAGCTGTTGATAGATGTAGAAGTGAAATATTTTCCCATGTCCACCCTTTTCCATAATACGGTCTTGGTTTGCACAGGATTTGGTAAGAATCTCTAGTTGTTGTTATCATCCTACCAAATCTCAAGTAAAGAGTACGTATTTCAGTTTAAACTCCATGTATTGCAAAGATAATTTTGCCTTTTGCATGCTGCATCCAGTTACAGCAAGGATATTGAATTTATGGCAGAAGTTTGAAATAGATACTGATAGTTAGTATCTTTCCATAAAGGTAGAATTAAAAATAAAAATTGCTGTAGTGGAGTGCCAGCATTACAGAATCACAGAATAGTCAGGGTTGGAAGGGACCTCTGGAGATCATCTAGTCCAACGCCCCTGCCAGAGCAGGGTCACCTACAACAGGTTGCACAGGACAGCGTCCAGGCGGGTTTTGAATGTCTCCAGAGTGGGAGACTCCACAACCTCTCTGGGCAGCCTGTTCCAGTGCTCCACCACCCTCAAAGTAAAGAAGTTCCTCCTCATGTTAAGATGGAACTTCCTATGTTCAAGTTTGTGCCCATTACCCCTCGTCCTATCAATGGGCACCACTGAAAAAAGACTGTTCCCATCCCCCTGGCATCCTCCCTTCAAGTATTTGAAAGCATTAACAAGATCCCCCCTCAATCTTCTTTTCTCCAGACTAAAGAGACCCAAATCCCTCAGCCTCTCCTCATATGAAAGATGTTCCAATCCCCTAATCATCTTTGTAGCCCTTTGCTATATCAGTTGTATATCAGTTGCAGAATATTATATAATTTTTTTAAACCTTTGTTAAATAAAGGGCTTTACTTTGTTAATGGACATAAACAGAAAAATTGATGATTGGTATGGAATGGAAGAAACAAAAACTGAAGGCCTAGAATTAAGCACTGGTTAGAGGACATTTTTATTCAGTGTTTTATCTTCTTTGCATTATTTGAGATTTCCTTTACTTCTTGTCAAAATGTGGCAACATCAATTCAACACTTTTTTTCAGGTTTATATTGTCTCTCTGCTCGTAATCATTCTCATTAAACCGATGTGTGAAGAAATATATGAGGACTGGTGCAGACTGTGTGCGGATTGATGTTGACAGACTTTGCCATTTTAGAAAGCAAGAAAACATTGACTTGTTTAATTTCCTTTTAGGATTTGTGTTTGCTAAGCGCTAGATGAAATCCCATGCGAAGGCCTTGCATTCACTGTTCAGTTCGGCCTTTCGGTTCAGAGGTGAAACAAGACAGTTTGAGATGCAACAGATCGAGTAATGATGAGTTAATCAACAGAGATGACCTCACAGAAATTTAAACTGCAGGTCGCCTAAGGCCTGATTTTGCAAAGCACTTTATTTAGTTCTTAATTTCAAGCATATGTTTGAATCCATTCTAGTTGGGCAAAATACATGTCGTCTGCTTTCCTACCTTCTGTTAAAAAGCTGCCTGGCTGTAACAGGGAAGGAAAAACCACCAAAACACAGTATAGATCACAACGTGCCTCCCAAAATATGGTGGGCATGTAGAATATAAGAAATCAGGCCACACTGGTTATTTGGGTCCTGAGTCCCCCAGTGACACATCAGCAGCCACAGTACAAATACAAAAGCATTACTTTTGTGCGGCAAACCTCTCCTGGTGGGTCAGGTTCCCTGGTGGACTCTGTAGCCTCCTCTCCAGCCTGCTGATCGTCTGGTGCGGCTTCATAAAGGCTGACTGGGTTTCCCCTTAGCATGCTTATCTCTCGTTGCCGTAGGTAGCCCTGGGTCTGCCTACCTTCGCTTTTCTCCAAACTGCTAGTGTGCAAGTCAGCCCATGTTAAAAGAAAGGTCTGAGGACTTTTTTAGTTGCTAGAAGGGCAGAGCTCTGTTTGGTTACCCATCCTGGAGCTGCTCCCCTAAAACAACTTGTTTCTGGGTTCTGTATTCATTCTTGTATTTCAGCGGAGGAAAGATTCTTCACTGTGGCTTAATAAAGCTCTTAAATACAGGGATAAAAGGGAAGATCTGTGGGGTTTTGGTTTTTTTTTTTTTTTTTTTTTTTTTTTTTTGGGTTGTGTTCTTTTTTTTTTTTTTTTTGTTTTTGTTGTGTGTGTGTATTCTTTTTGTTTAGAGAGTGAAGATGCCACACTGAACATAATTCTAGCACGTTCCTGATGAATGCACACAGGAGCCTGAAGGAGCTCCTAGTCTAATCATCTACTTTGGCCCGTGCATATGGATGATGGGCGGTGTAGCACAAGGGCATCGCAAGAAAGAAACTTAGCTTTAAATAGGTGCAGTATGACCATTTTACTCTCTTGCACTGTATGGTGTTCTGCTGCTGGCTCCTGTTTGTGCGGGCTGATCCCCTTCGGTGCTGTTGGCTCTGTTGACTCTTGGGTTCGTCAGTGGCTGGAACTAATGTCCAACATAGTTATAAAACAGGCATCTCAAGGACTGCCCCTCCTTACTCTTCCATGCCATTAGGGGTATGGAGGAGGTTTGCGTCCTCTGTGTCTGATCCACATGTGCTGGAGTTGGAGGGCAGGGACTGGCTCTGTATTGTGCCGCTGTTCAGCTATGCGAGGGGCACAGCTTGGTGTGGTAGCAAGTGCCAGTACTGAGTTTTGATCTATTATCGTGGGGGGGGGGGGAGTAAACCCTTAAATTTTACTCTTGAGTGAATCTTAATCTTTAAATTAGTAGGAACGTGAGATTTCCCATGCTATGATTTTAGAATAACTGTAATCATTTTAAGAAAACAAAGCCTAGGCACATTATGGTGTTGAATGTAGAGTAAACCGGTGTTTGAAATGCTGTGTTGTACATCTGCACATATCAAAAAAGGAGTTTAATTTCCTAATTTGTTTTGGATCTTACCCCTATTTCCTCATGCTCATGCCTGTTTTATTTTCTTCCTTTTGTGTCTATAATTGCATGCATTATTAGAACTGGCAAGATGAGCACCTCCAGATGCATCCTGCGGGAGCCCAGCCAATGCTGACTCTATTCCCATGTCAGACTGCATGCCAAGTCAGTGAAGCTTGGTTGTCAAAATCTATTCCCTTTCTACGCTGCTTCTAAACCCATTTTCTCACATAATATTTTGACACAGCGTGGCTGACCTCAAGAATTGTCCCAAGCTCAAGAAGGTGTCTTTTAGTATGTTGAACCATCCTAGTTAAAAGTCCTATTTTGAAATAGTATGGTCTAGGAAGCTTTCCTTATTTTTCTCTCAGATGAAAAGACTTAAGGGGTTTATAATCTGTCACATTGTACCTTTTGTTGTTTTTTGCGGTGCTGTTTTTTTTTGACTTTCTGAGGTTTTATGCCCTTTGAATATAAAAAAGTAGCTCACTAATTTTACTAAACATAATGAATTTTGTGATGTGATTTGTTGCAACAAGTCAACAACTTCCCTTCCTTTTTGGGAAGAATATACTCATTTTACTTCCTATTTTACAGGTATCAGGCAACAGCATATCAACATTGCTCCTACAGGATCTTTTCCTAACTGGAGATCTGTATTATCACCAACACGGCCTTTCACAGAAACTAAGACTTCCTCAGTAGCTGATATTTCTATGGGACAGACTTTGGAGAATGCAAACTTGCTTCAGATGATAAAAACAACACTGACTGGCACACGTACCAGAACTTCGGATCAAACTCATCTGTCGCCCACCCTTTATCAAGGCAGTGGAAACAGTGCATCCCAGGAACCCGCTGAAGTTTCAGCTGAGTCGCCTCTGAGGTCATCATCTCAAGATGCAGATGAAATAGCTGCTGTATCAGGTTTGCCTCAACTTGGTATGTTTGCCACACTATCCACTACACCATCAGTGACACATTTGAGTACAGCTGTGCCATTTCAGCTAATACCATTAGAAACACCCTCCATTTCAAAAGAAAACACATCAGGATCAGACATCCTTGCTGCTCTTCCATCGCCATCATTCTCCTCATTGGTAATTCAGTCACCTCATACCATTAACTTTTCTAAACCAGCTGTACTGCCCATCAAAGTGCCTTTGTCTGCAGATCCTGAAGGTTCCTTCAACGCAGATTCAGCCAGCTCGCAGGTTAGTGAAAGCAGAAATAGTCCTCTAAGCACGGTCACTGTAGTACATTCCAGTACGGTGAATCACAGAAAGAGTCCTGAGTTGTTTATGGGTACCATGTCTTTCAGTCTCTTTGGATCGACAGCAGTGCATTTGACAGAAATAGTGGGAAAAGGGTCTCCTTCAGAACGGACCTCTTTCTTGTCTGTATACTCTGATATTCCTGTGTCAAAAACATATCGTTTTTCCCTGCCAGTAACTTCCAGAAGCCTCTCACGGTTTCCTAATAAGAGTATGTATAATGTATCTTCTACTGGAGTAAAACCAAACAGTCAGATATTTAAGACAGCGTTGACTGACAGAAACAGTGATATCGCTCCTCTGTCATCACCAGTTTTTCAGAATAAAGCAGAGGTTCCTACATCAGTCTTCCGTCCTGTGGGTACTCCACATCTAATAGCCCAAATGAGTCATCCTCAGTCTTCCACAGCACTGACTAATTGCACTACAGGCTCTACCAGTGCACCGCTCATGTCGTCAGCTTCCAAGAGCCTGGCTGAGTCCTCCAGCTCAACAGAGAGCACGTCTTCCCTCTTGTTGCCAAAATCACTTATTCCAGATGCAAAGCACGCGCACAATGCAGTGCTGCCAGTACGAGCATTTAGAAGTGAAACAGATTTTCTCTTTAGAAATGCAACACACTCTTCAACAAGCACAAGGTCTCCCTTGCTAACTGAGACAAGTGACACCTTTACTAGGACAGCACGCACAGACAGTCCCAGTGCAGCAGCTGATGAGGATACTTTGCAAATCCCTTTGACTGTTTCCTCGCAGCACTCGGTGGTGGCCCTGAATCAGACTTTTGCAGCAGACCTGGCTGATGGAGCTTATCAGGCAAATGGCATGCAATCGCCAACTGCTTCTGCACACACTCTCCCAGCTTCTGACGGCTTTCCTGTGGCGAGAACAGCTCAACAGCCTTTCACAAGAGGGGTGACAGCAAAGATGTCCATGAACTTTAATGCTAATAGTGTTCTGCCTTACAGATCTCAGCTTTCCAAAGCTTCTACAGATACCCAAACGAGCAAACTCCCCAAAGGATCAAAGATACTAGGCACTATTTTAGCAACAGGCATGACTAGTCCTGATCTAGCTGCAGTGCTGTTAACTACTTCCACTACAGGCCTTTCAAAACCTGAACCTACCATCGCAAATACATCTGCTACCAGTATGTTTGTGACTGCACGTCTTCTGCCTGGTACTCCAGAAAGTCCAGGTGTAACTGCAAATGAAGATAGAAATGTGAGAGTACCCGCTGTTGTAACCCCCCACACAGAATATTCACCTCCAAGAGCTTTAGATCATTTTACCTCTGGCCAGACTTCGCGTTCCACTGATAGAAAGCATCTTGCCTCTGTTGTGCCTCCAACATGGGGTACGTGGCCATCACTGTTTTCCGCGACAATGGTGATAGATAGCCATGGCTCCAGTTTTTCTGGGATTTCGAGTGCAGACTCTAAAAATAATTTAGATCCTGTCAGCTCTCCTGAAGTCACAACTTCAGCTTCTACGTGGACCAATACAGCATTGCTGTCTTCAGCTGGCATTAGTATTCCTTCGGTAAAAACTTCAGTCAAAACAACAATAAGAGCAGTTCCTCCAAGTACTTCTCCATTGGAAACTGGGTACCATGCACCGTATTCGGTAGTTTCAGGTCTGCAAAAGACAATGAATACAAATAAGCAGCCACTCTTCTCCAACCCTTTGGCAAACTATACATATGCAAGCTCTAGTGAAAACATTTCAAATGCACCCTTCGCTGGAATGAAGTTGAATAGTTTTCCAGAATTCGATGTAGATACATTTGCACTGAAAACATCTCCTGTTCAGTATTCATCCCTTGCTACCACTTTGACAGTGCCTGATCCCCTACCAAAAATGCATGCAAGCACAGCTGAAAACGTTGCTAATTTCTTCACGGTTGGAGACATTAATATCAGTATACACTATGCAGCACCCCTCCATTTACATGTGCCTTCTGTTAATGACACAGGTGCTTTCCCTAGCTCTCTAGAATCGCAAACAACTGATGCTGGAGAGATTACTTTACCGACAAAAACCTTAGGCACAGCACCAGTGTTGGCATTTCAGCTCAGTGACAACCTGACTCTTTCAGCCAGCAATGAAAACGGTGCCATCCACAGCATACCGCCAACCGAGTCCCCCTCTCCCATAACCAAGCTTTCTAGCTCGACTCTCTTGCGTAGTTTTATTACAGAAGAAGACATCGGGTCTGGAAACTTGCCAGAATTTGCAGATAACCAGTTAGAGTCCTCTGGTTATTTGGTTATGGCTGATAAAAATCCAGCTACATTTAGTGTGGAGGAGTGGGACAAAAGTGCTACAAGACATAGTCTAGTTCCCAGTAATATATCTAATAAAGCTACTAAGGGCATCCCATTGCAGACCCCTACCACCAGTGCTCTGCAGTCAGTCATCATAACTTCTGTCCATGCATCACCAACACCACTAGCTTCTCCTTTTTTGTCATCAACCAACTTTACCCATTCTGTCATTACAGTGTTATCTGGAGTATCTTCTGGTGCAATACCTACAGTAGGAACTTCAGAAGCAAAACCAATAACAAGAAAACCATCTCCAGCTTCACCAGTGCCAGCTTCTTCCTTCTTTTCTCTAGGCACTGAAAACACACCTTTGCCATCTGTGATGGCTTTAAGCGTACCAATACTGACACTAACAAAAAATAACACTGCCACAAAACTGACATCGGATCTAAGCTCAGTAGGAACACATACAGATTTTCCTTTTGCAACAAGAAACACAACTGCATTACCTATGGACATGACAGCTGTGCTTATAACCCCTAAAAGCAGCACGGTCACAGCTTCCACACTTGCACCCACAGCACATGTACCAAGGCAGGTAGAAACAACAGTAACTGACACCCAGAAGTTCCCAAGCTCAGAAATCACCAAAACGTCAACCTCGTATCCACTGACAATTACAGCAGCTTTGACATCTATTACAGCATCAGCGAAAACAACTAGGCTTCCCCCTACTCCAGTGGAAAACACCTCTGCTCCTTCCGAAACCACGGCAGCAGCTGCTTTCGCTAACATGACAGTAGCTCCTCCCCTGGACTGTCGGCTCTCCAGGAACCTTATGGTTAAAACAGGTACGTGAGGCCACGGAATTTGCTGAAAGGACCTGGCTTGTCTATGAGGGGCTGCTGGTGATGAGTGAGAAATACACTTGCGTGTCAATGAACGTGTGGGCATTAGTGATTAATGTGGGGACGAGGCTGCTGTGCAGACGAACCAGAGAGACAAAAGCAGTGTTGCTAGATAGGAATGGCATTGGCTGCATTTGTAGCTTGGATTTCACAATGAATGCATCAAATGAAGTAGTGAGATCAGGTGCTCTGAAGTTCAGTGGGTCACTGCAGGGGTCTAAGAAGAACCGCCTTTGTGGAGGGACAACCCCGTGTGACACAGTGGTTTGATCTCTGCTTTGCAGTAAGGAGTCTGTGTCGCTGAAGAAGACAGTGCAGTAACCTGCCTCAGTCTTTGGCCGTGTTTACATATGGTTACCTAATTCTGGTTTTATATGAACACCTAATTCTATTATTAAAGATTAATTTGAAAATAATGTTCAGTATTTAGAGTTGTACACTTCAAAATTGTAGGATTTTGAGCTTTCTATGTGGACAATACCATTTCTGGCTGTAGCTGTTTTTTTGCAGAGAGCTTTTCCTTAGCTGTAAGAGCTCTGAACTAAAGGGGTCTGGAGAGCCCCGGCTTCATGTGGATTCCTTATGGCAGCACAGCACCAGATATGTGTATCCTGGAGATCTCAGCAAAGAAGAATAGCTACGTAAAAGGATTTATGACCTTGTGTAGAACTGAGTGATACTGGGGACAATGAAATAAGCAGCTTTTGGACCTAATGTGTGTTTAGCAGCTGCTGAATATCCACATCAGTAGTATGATGAGTACAAAAATGTTTCTAAAGATAGAAGTAGCTTTTATACAGTATATTATTGAAAATACTTAAGTGCAGCTATAAAAATCTTTCTGCAAGTTATAAGAGAAAAAGGAAAAGCTAGTGATAATGTTAATAAAGAAAGTGTACGGACACTTCCTAAATGAAAAAAACAGTTGTAGCAGTGGAGTAACACATTTCTTTGTTTATTTAACCCTGGCCATGAAGGTATGAAGCGCACGTCCTTTCCGTAGGCCCGCCTGTGCCACACTAGCTCAGTCCCCTGGGAACGCCGCACCAGTCTGTCTGCAGGCAATCGAGTGGCCTCGTACCTCCCTTAAAAAGGCAGTATGGCAAAGACTTATTGTTGCTAAAGAAATTGCGTTTGTTAGACCTCACTCTGGAAACAATGGGCTATTGCCATGGGATGAATAGGGAACTTGGGGATGCTGCTGAGCTGCTGCAAGTCCTAGCTGCTTTGATGATCTCCACCCAGCTAGCACAACATAAAACAATTAAAAAAAGCAAACAGTAGCATGGTGATGTCTCAAACCAACATGTGGCTTTTGTCGTTCCACAGTTCTGTTCCTGAACACAAGGAGGATGCTGATCAGCAATGCCTTCAAGGAGAGCGTGAGAAAAGGACTCAACCAAGTGCTGAGACAAGCTTTCAACCAAAATGTCAGCGCTCAGGTAAGCACGCTTGGCTTGCCTGCATGATCTCACCAAAACAGCACTCCAACCAAGAGAATCTGAGCTGGCTGCAGTTCCAGTGGTGCCTCTGGATGCAGGAAGCCTCTTGGAGGGGGGCACCGAGCTTTCACTATGGAGAGCGGGCATAGGTGGCACCCCCTCTGGGCTCTAAAGATATAAGGACCACTCCAAAGCTTTTGCCATTTTATTTGATGAAGGAGAAGGGAGAAACAAAACTTTCTTTTTGATATGTTTTGGGAAACAACTACTGACAGCAGTTTCCTCCTCCCCCTGCAGCTCAGGAATGACTGTGGTTCACGGTCAGCCAAGTGCTGCTATGCTCAGCCTGGATCGATTGCAAGAGCAGGGCTGGTAAATGGGGTGTCACTGCTGTCGGTCCGCTCCATGCTTTGAAAAGCCAGTACCTGACAAGTGCAATTCCACAGGGACGAAAATCCTGAGGAGGGAAGAAGCACGTTTTATTGAAAATAAATGAGGGAGGTGCGTTCATCACTTCCCAGCTAAATTGCACAAACCTCTGCATTGCTGGGTGTGAGAGTAGGCTTAGGCGGATCGCTGGGGCACTCTTCTCTGCAACGCAGGTTTCTGTGCACTTAAGCAGGGGTTTGTGCTGAGTCCAAGGCTGTTATGAGTTATACTCACCAAGCCACTGGGAAGGAAAAAAGTAATTTTGCTCAAAATAGAGGGCATCAGGTTGACTTTTGTCCCCTTGCTTTCTTGCTGGAAGTCCAGATGATGTTAGTCGGTTTGGGAATTGTATATTCCTGAGTCTCAGCAGCAGCAATCAAAACTGTCAGACTTTTTCTCCCACCGTCTTGTAAACCGGAGAGAAGCTGCCTT
Organism: Ibidorhyncha struthersii; assembly: GCA_013398815.1. NCBI lineage: Eukaryota > Metazoa > Chordata > Aves > Charadriiformes > Charadriidae > Ibidorhyncha > Ibidorhyncha struthersii. The sequence goes on from VZSZ01009990.1 coordinate 326,629, forward strand.
TTTCTAACAGAGGGAAACAGCTAAAACTTAGTGTGGAGGATCAGTTTCAGGGCTTAAACTTTTTGGAAAATACAGAATTTTGAGGTAAAACTCAACTCATGCTTTGGCTTACAGTGTTCATTCTTATGGTTTGTTATTTCTATTCATATAGGTGATAGCTTAACCATCTGGGACAGTATAGGAAAAATAGCATAGAAGAGACAACTGAGGCTGAAGAATCAAATATTGGAAACTTCTGTCTTTCAAAAATCTGCCTCCAAACCTGCAGTGGCAGAGAAATGCGCGGAGTCAGGGGATTTCACGTATAAAGTCGGAGCTGGATGTTCTCTGGATTCTCTATATTTTTACATTCATGAGTAAAATGTCCCAGTATGTATAGGTGAATGAAACTCCAGCCCAAATTAGAGGTATGTGAGCTGTGGTAGCAATACTGCACTGCTTCAATTCAGAGCACACGCTGGATGGACTCTCTGAGCAGTTCTGCTAACACCATGTCTGATGTGACACTGACTGATCCTGGAAGGTTTATAGGGGATTACAGGATAAACACCCGGCAGGGGAGCCATATTCAAGATGAGAAGCCCCCTCAGGTAGTGGTTGAACTGCAAACAAAACTTAAAAAAAAAAAAAAAATGTTTCATTGTGTGTTTCAGGTTGAAATCCTGGAGCAATCAAATAACGTAACAGTTGGTTACTACGTTACACGGGGCAGACTGGTTTTTATGCCAGCTGCTGTAATTGAAAGGCTTCTCGCGTACGGCATCAGCAACGCCACAGCAGACATAAAGCAGCATGTCCCACTTCTCCAGTCTGTGGCAGCCCTGGCCTTGCCGTGGAAGCCCCTTCCCGCGTACCACTTCCAGTTGAAAACAGGTGAGCGAGGTCCTGCCCACCTGTGCCCGGGGTTGTGTGTGTGTTAACGGGTCAGTGTGTGGGGACGATGCTCCTCTTCCCCTTCGCTGTCCTGCCTCAGCCCCTGCTCTCCGGCCCAGCTGCAGGACAAGCTCTCCTTTGGTTTCATGTGTTGATGTTCCTGGTGCAACCAAGACAGCCGGTGTGTGCATCCCTGTCCTGCGTGGTGCTCTGCTGTCACCTCTGGTGACACTGCTGTGAAATGAAGTGACATCGCATTAGGGATGAGTCGCGCCGATATCCTTGACTAAGACTTGGCGTTTGATTGAAATGGACTTTAATCAATGGGTTGTGCTGCAACCTGTGTGTTACTTTTGGGTACAGTTAGATGAGAAACATGATTATATGATATATATAAATATAGATAGATAGATATTGTTCTGGCTGGACCCATTGTACTTGACTTAGTTCCTAGCAGTCTAACCCAGGGTCATTGCTTCACCGCTCTGTACAGTAACAAACATCGATGCAGAGCAGTTGCAGTGCAGCAGAACAGTATAAGCTACGAGAGGGCAGAGAATGCTGTAAAAAAAACTTATTTAATTGTAAAAAGATTTCTTCTGTGTGTGCTTACGTGTTTATATACACATACTTACTACAATTACCCAGTTAAGTATACTTTTCCTAGCATAAACGGAATGAGATTTTTTACAAGACTTTACAATTACTTTACAATTGATTGTCTTGTAAAAGCAAATGACCTGCAAGATTTAAGAGTATAACTTGTGTTTTAGAATGCTTTTGCTTACTGTCTGGCTCTGATTAAGTACAGTGAACTGGTCTTACCACCTTATATATCACTGCAGAAACAATCTCTGTTTGTGGAGAATACCAGCTCTAGTAATGAATTTAATTCTTACATTTTGTCTTAATTAAGGCTAGCTTAGTGCGGTGCTTGAATGACATAAACTGATCTTACATGGCATTATTTTCACCTGCATAATTTGTAAATTGGTCATCTTGCTGTCAGATATTACAGAACTAACACAATTGGCAATATTTTGTCTGCATACATATACGTTGTTCCTTTTCCAGAGCTGCAGTTTGTGGGTCAAACAGACAACATACAGTCATGCAAATTTGTTCAGACCATGGAGCAACGGTTACAGAGAGCGTTTCAGGATGCTGAAAGAAAGGTCTTAAACACCAGCAACAACTTAACAGTTCAGGTACACCCCTGCATGCTTTGCCAGTGCCTGTTGCCAAACTCTGGGTTATTCTTTCCTGTGTGTATGCTTGTATTTCAACATGATGTCTTTGATAGCCGCTATGGAAGTATGTTTATCCTTTCATCTGAAATGAGATTGTTTTATTTATTCCAGGAAAACTTATAAATGCATGATTTATACAAGACTGTTAGTGTTATTTTCATGAATTTGAATTATCATGTGTTCAGTTAAATCATTTAAGTGAAATGCAAATAAAAATATAAAAATATTCTTCCAAATATTTCTTTTTACTGAATATGTTATTCTGACGCATTAGTTGCTCTTACTGAGGCTATTCAGGTATAAAGATAATGTCATGCGTAGACTCAGATTCACTATTAATCTGTCTGATTTTTGCAGACTTTTATGTGTATAGCGAGCCAACACCCTTATGCTCTGTGCCATACTTCAGGCATAAAGAAATTACCCTCTGGGTGATACTATGATATGTATATGAGTTATGATAAAACTCTGTGCATGGAGTTACGCTCCTTGGAATAGTTTGCGTGTAGCTTACCAGAAGGAGAAAACTAGTCATCAGAGCTCTACTTAGTTACTTTGATACTGTCTCTTGTGAGCTTGTGTTCAAACCGGAGCAGCTCAGAGAGGCAGAAAAGGGCATGGCGAGACCTGACCTAGGCAGGTAGGTGAAGGGGTTATCAGGCTTTTCGATACCTGGGGCCATGATACTGAGGGGAGCTTCGTGGTGGATAATTTGCTCATGGCACAAGTGGCAGATCTCACAAAGCACCTAGGCAATTTTGTAAAGAGCCCTAGAAGAAGGTGGTAGTTGTGGGTTTTGCCAGCTTAGGAAGTGATAGGATGAAGATCTGGGAGGCAAGAAGTAAGCTGGGAAGTAAGAGGCTCAAGGGTGTGATCTTCATGATAAATTTTTCTGAAATTATTCTAGTACCATGCAAAGGACTAAGTCAGTGCAACAGAAAATAGTATGAGGGTTTTAGATTAATTACAAACTGAGGAGCAGTTCTGGAGAAGACGGAGCTGATTCAGAAAAGGCCTTACTGCGTTACGAGAGTAGAGGGGAGGGCAGCAAGAGGGGTAAAACACATGAGACAACTTCCATGCAAGGAGAAATGAAATTGGCCGTGGTTCTCCAGCCATGACGGTATAGTGAATCAAGAGTGATTGTTTGAAGTTTCTCGTAACAGAACTACTCAGGTTTAAATAAAAAGAAGAATCCTTTCACACAGTGGGTAATAAGATCTTGAAGATGGCTGGATGTAACTGGAAAAAAGTATGGAAGTTACAAAAAGCAATTGGCCAAACATATAGAATAAAAAGTCATCGGCCTTTTTTAAAGCCAAGCGTATGATGTACGGCTCAGACCATAGCTGTGGGCTAACCTTACACTGTGGAAGAGAGTCATCTCCTCTTGCCCTGTGCTTATTCTCCAACTGTCTGCTCCTGGCCATTTATAAGTGGACGTTGGCTAGGCAGACCTTTGGCCTGACCTCAAACTCTTCTGCTGATGCTTTTATTATACCATGTTTTATGTTGTTACTTAGTGATCCACATAATAAAAATAGGTTATTTAAATAACAGTCATGAACGCTGAATGCTGTCAGCCCTACCTACAGTATCAGTAGCCAAAAAACATCCCTCTTGTCCTAGAGCATGAGTTTTCTGAGAAAACATGTTTTTTCCATTCCTGCCCCACCTTTGTCTCTCTGCTTCCTGCATAAAACTTGTGTTTGAGGATCTGATGCAGTACACACTAAACAGAATCAGTCCTTAAATGCAGTCATCAGGTTTGGGGTCAGGAATAGATGGGTGTAGAACTAAAGTGGGGAGGAGAGCTGGTAATCCTATGATGCTTTTATTTTAGTTTAGTTTTTTAGTTTTTTTTCCAACTGAGTTGAAACACAGCTACACATTATTTCTTTACCTCTGTTTCAGATTTTGAACACCTCCAATGTCTCCCAAGCTGTCACTCTGTTTTATGTAGTGAACAATCAAAGCACAACTCTAAATGGCACTATTTCCAGCAACCTTCTTAATCAGCTGTCAGCTGAGCTGGTGGGTTTCTATCTAACCTACCCGCCTCTCACCATTGCAGAATGTAAGTATGCTCTTCCCTACACACAACTCCTTAAGATTAGCCAATGTTGGGCTTTTGCTTTGCAAGCACCAGAAGCTTTGTCATCAAGCTCACCGATTGTAGGTGGTTTTGCTGACTGCTTTTTAAACTCTTTTTTTTTTTTTTTTTTTTTAATAAAAAAGATAGATGTGGGGATTAGGTGTGGGTTTCTTCTGGGTTCAGTGTTTGCTTTGGTTGCTAGAAACACTGGCAGATAACTAAGAAAAACACATATATGCTGTCATTAATAAAAATTACCTGTGCCAGATTCCAAACAAAATAAAATAGAAGGTTTATATAAAAAAAATCACAGAATTTCCCCAATTTTCCATTTCAGGAAATCTTAGCGCAGCACATAAAATTCATCCCCAGCCCTTTACTGTGGTGGATACTCAGCCAGCGGCGCGTGCTCCAGTGGCAGGGCTGGGTAGCACCCTTTGAGTATGTGTTTGGGTAGGGGGGGAGCTCTATCTATGCTTCTGCAGTTAAAAAGTCAGTGGTGTATTTACTGAACTTCATCCCCAGTTTAAAATGTGGTCTAAGCACTTTAACGTCAATAATTTGGTTGCTTTTCAATGGTTATGGAGAGTCAGAGGTAGAGAGTGAGAGACAGTTGTGCGTCTGGGCAGCCTGCGTGGCATATGTGCTCTCTGACTCCGCGTGCTAATTTCTCTCACATGAATAAAGGGACAAGACATTTAATTGTGGGATTTCTGTTTAATCTGCTTGTTAAACTTGGTATGTGAAACTAATCTCCCTGTAGAGCCGGGTTATCCATTCACTGGAGGAGATCGGTGTTCACTGGAAGTGAGAGGAGACAGGGATGTGCTGGGTGGTAAGTCAGTGCATGGTGATGGACTCTGGTTAAGGAAGGGCAGGTTTCAGCTGACCTCACTGTGCATAAATCTTCCCGAGGTGCTTGTTAAGTTTGAAATACTGTGCTCAAATAACAGTAAAGATCTGGTTAAACTTATGGTAGCTATCAAACTCACTGATAAGGCTAAAACACTGATGGAGTAGTTTGTAATTTTTCATTTTGCAAGTATCGAAACGATCGGGCTCATAGGGACAGAGCCAAATATGTCTTTATGATCAGAACACTGAAGTGAGTGGATTTGTAGCTTAAGGTAAAATTATTAAGGTTCTTGTTCATTTTCTGATTCTAAAAAAAAGCAGAACCAGGCTGGTGGAAAGTGAGCACGGGGGGAAAATGCAAGTTACCTTTTTTGTCAGTCCATTTTATTTGCAAGCAGCCCAACAGCAGAGTAATTATCTTGTGCAATTCTTCATCAGTTACTTGCACAATGAGCTGTCTAGGGGGTAAGCGGCCACTCTGTGGTGCGAGGCAGTCAGGACTCACAACTAACTCTGGTGATTGTGCAAATCCTTGAAAAAGAAGGAGGGTATGTTATTCTTGAGGCATTGCCTATCTGAATCAGATATTTGCAAACAAATAGGTGAAACTGCCCAACAACGAGTTCTTAATCTGTGTTGGTGCACTTTCGAATAAGACTTTCTGTCATGAGAGTGAGCGAGATCTCGGAGTAGGCTCATGTTTTCATCAGGTCATTCCACAGGCAAGGGGAGGTGGAGGGAGGCTGTTGACACAGGGACCTAGAAAGGGGTGTAGACCATTTGTCATGAGACAGGCTCCTTCCTTTTTGTGGCTGATGGGTCAGCCTGTCACAAGAGTGCCCCGTGTGCAGGACTTGTCTTCACAGGGCATCCAGGAGCACAAGGAGAAAGTGCGAGGAAGTTTTTTTAATGATGGTTTCGCTCAGTTCAAGCTTTTGGCCTCCCAAATAGGCCTGTTGTGTAGGAAGAGGATTATGGCGCTTCTTGCAAAGGCGATACAGGCGTATGCTTGGTAGTCAGGAGCTGTGGAAGGCATTTGTCACACAGTAAGAGTCTCGTGTGGTACTGAAGTTCTCTGCTGATCTCCGCACATGATGAACTGACCTGATAAAGTCTTTAGCTAGTGCTCCTTTAAGAACTAATAGCTTATATTTCATTTTGGCGTTCTTGGTTTTATTCCCAGGATGGCAGGTATACTGCAAACTCATGAACTGAATGTACGTGTAGTATTTATGGCTTCAGACTGGTAGTGTGTCTTGTGAAAATGTTTACTTTCAAAAGTGTTTGATGCTTATTCATGTAGCAGTGCAGTTGGTTCAGTTTATCAAACAAACACTGCTGCTGTTCTTGGAGCGCGTTATTTCCCAGTAGACTCCATCAGCTCCTCCAGAGCCTTTGCAGTCTGTCATGGAAATGCACAGCTCGGGACACGCTGTGAAATTCCTCCTCAAAAGCAGTTACTGTCTGTAATCAGATGCTTTACAATGTTTACTGTTTCAAGCCACTTTGGAGTTTAAAAATCAAGGTAACTCAATAGCAGTGTATCAACATGCAAGGCATGTGTATTTTCTGAATTAAGTTCCAAGTATTAATGCTTTCTGCGTTGCATAAATCTATTGGAAAAAATGCCGAGCTGTATAATGAATTAGCAGCATAGCGAACTTTACAGCCTAATGCATTTTGGAGATGGAAACGCTAAAGGCATCAAAACGGCAAACATCAGTTTCTCACAGATGTAAACACATATGGTAGTAATACCTTAAATGGTGCCGAGTGAGAAAGAGTGTCCCACACTCGAAGGTGTGTTCACAGTTTTGTTAGTCTCGTTTGTAATTCATGTGGAACTGCACTCTGTGATTGGTGGAATCTGATCCTGGTTTATTTTAATATTATTTTTAGGTTAAAATAGTGGTCTGACATAAGTAAGGACTAAAGCACAGAATCACCACAGAATGTCACCTTGTTTTCTCCAGGGGATTATTCACAGAGAGAAAGCAGCAGAAATGTATATAACACAGACGCACGCATATTAAATATCATTTTTAGTAATGGGCAATCCTTGGCTTTGCCCCAGACAATGTATCAGCCAATATTTTGGTAACAGAAGATACGTGTTCTATTTTGTACATCAGTGCCTTGATGCACTGTGCAAGTGCATCTTGATGTCCTTTTTCAGGCAGAAGAGAAATTGTAATCCTGAAAATTATGCCTCTAGGTCTCTTCCTGGGCCATAGTTCAATATTATTTATCAGTGTCTGGTTAACCAAATTTGTTTTGGGACAAATAAAGTGTAGGATGTTGGAATATTATGACATAATTTCAACTTTTATTTTAAAGCTTTGGAGTATCCAAACCTTGACGTCTCAGAGTCAACTAGAGACTACTGGGTGATAACAGGTACTCTTTAATCTCCTTCCCTCCTCCATGGACTTCAGATAATGGTTTTAGTGCTGGATTATATAAACAGATCGGTGCAATAATTTTACACAAAAATAAGTGGCTGCCCACTGAACCTTCCTGTTGCATTCAGCTGGGCAAATGCATTTAAAGTTAGGCTGGGGCATAACTGTGATTCGTCCTCTTGAACAGAGACGTCTCCTGTGTCCAACACTCACCTCAGAATTTAGGCTACTTTGGTTTAAGCACTTGGGAGAGCAGCATTATCTTCTCAGAGGTTTAAAACACAAATAGGCTTGCTTCTTCCTCCCAGGACTTTGATTTAAATCTGAAATCCAAAGGGGTTTGTAGGCATAACCCAGGAAGAAAGGTGATCCGTTAAACTGAGGAAGTTTGTTACAATTTGCTGACTCTGGCTGGGTCCAGGAGTTTTTGCACCTTTCACCTGAAGCATTAAGCACATAACTTTCTGTTGGTGAGCTATTGGGCTTCAAAATACCTGTTTCATCACAGTCATTTCACTGGTGTCACATTCTCATTCACAATCATTTTGACTTTATAAGTGAGAACTGGGCAAGAAAGAGACCCTTTTCCCCAGACATCTCTGAGCAAGTAGATACCAAAGCCTTTCTAATCGGTGTGTCTGTACCTGGAATTGTTTAATGCTCAGGAGAGCAAGAGAAAAGGAGCCTGACATGAAATGGATTAAATTCTACACTCGGCTTCCAAAAACCAGTGTGATTTGGTACCTGAGAGAGATATATTTTGAGATTAAAAGTAAGTTTACGTGGAGATTATGATCCTCCAAAGGGAGTGGTATGGCTCCTCCCCGTTTGGACCCCGTGAACCCGATACGCCGTTTCTTGCCTTTGTGCACTTGCTGTAGTGAAGTGTCATTGAAATTACAATGGAAACAGTGTTTTCAAAAGACTCATGGTGGTCCCAAAAGGTTGGTTTTTAAGTAATATTGAAAAACCATACATTTGTATGAATTTAGTTAGCATGCAATATCATGCATTTGAACTCTATGTAAATTCAGTGTCTTTTAATTTTACATTCATTTTTATTTAGGAAATGTTTATTCAGTTTTCAGTGCTCTCAAACATATAGTGTTTTCTTTCAAACTGAGTTGTACAAAATTCTAACTTCACATTTAAAAACTGCTGGACAAAACCCTGTCATTCGGTTAACAGGAGCATCTGGTGACAAGCATAAAACCAGGCAGCTCTCAAATAGGTTTTCACTTACTTTTTACATTGAAGATCATAGATGAGGTGTTTCCCAGAGCCACTTTGGTAAACTAAAGGCCTAAGAAATTTTTTGGAGGTTTTTATTCTCTGAAACATCATTGACGTTATCTGAGAAGAACAGTGGGCTGAAACAGAAGCACATTATATCCCCATTGAGATTACTGAGGGGGTGTAACAGTGTCCAGTTATTTTTCTTCTAAGCTAGTTAGCACATCCCTGTCCCAAACTGCCCTGCAGACCACGTCTTACTTTATCTGTCCATCTAAAATGTGCTGATATGTGGTTTTCTCCATTCCCACAGTTATTCAAGGGGTTGATATTGCCTTACTGGGACTGAACAATCAGAGCTTTGCAAGATTAATGGAGCAGCGTTTGGCCCCGCTGTTTATGATGTCCCATCAGCAAGGACGACGTTTTAAACGGGCCACTACTGTGGGCAGCTACACTGTGCAGGTGGTCAAGGCGACATTGGTTGTGTTGAAAAAAAGGGCTTTGTTTGCATGTGTCAATTTGTGTGGGGGGAAAAAACCCCAACCCAACCCACCCTGCTTAACCCGGTTGAGATTTCCTGTCTTTTTTTCCTGAGTACCAAAGCAGCGAGTGCGAAATGCATAGCATTATTTAATGGGTTTCTTTTTTTTGCATTCAGCCATGTTGCATGCCTCTCATCTCCTAGAAATCACCATTACTTAGTCAGTGTTAATAAAAACTTTCTCTTTGGTTGCTATGAGGATTGGTACGAAGTACATACTTTAGTGTAAAGTCTCATATTCAGCATAATGAAGAGTTCCAGGCTTTTGTTCTTAAATTAAAAAAAAGTTTCCTAAGGCTTCCTTTCCTAGGTAACTTAATAAAGCTAGAACTACTTTTTTTCTTTTTGTTGAAGAAAAAATGTATGAAGCAGCCTTTATACATGGTTAGTCATCAAATCATGTGGCCACAGATCACGTTACGAAGTAGAGATTTCGGTTCTGAGTAATTTATTAATCATCTTTCTCTTATTTAGCAACATATCCCATTCAGTTTTTTGAAATGATCATATTTTGTTTTCTCACTAATTTTGCCAACTTATTCTAGTTGGGGGGGATTCAAAGAGGATCTGTCTTCAAAGATTGCATTAGAAGTTATTGCTTTTTTTTTTTTTTAATTATATGATATTTCTCCAGAATTGCTTTCTGTGAGATATAAAAACAAATTACTACTTGTTTGCCCACAATTCTGGGTGTTTTCCCACTGAAAGAATTTAAAAGAAAGAACATGCTTTTACCTGCCAAAAGTTTGAACCTTTGTAAAATTTTCCATGAAAACATGACATATTTTAATCAATAACATAACAGAGAAGAATCTCAAAACTCCTTTTTGGTCTCATGATTAGAGGTGTTCGACGTTTCTTCTACTTGCAGGAAACACAGAGGTACAATGTAAAAATTCTGCCAGTCTTCTGCAGAATAAAATGGAAAAAGCATGGTTCTCTTTATTATCAGCCTGGGATCAAAAATTGAGTATAGAAGTAAAATGTGAGGGAAATTTTCAACTGCAATATGCCAGTAAAATAGAATTTTCAATTAGGACAGATTTGAAGAACTCCCTCTTTACAGAGGACTGTAATGTTCAAATATTTGATCCTTTCCTCCTCTTTACTGCATGCTTTTCTTGGTATGGGGTTTTACCTTAGGATTATGTTTAAAAATTTTAAGGTGGCAGTCAGTCCTCACTAATCGTAATAGCCTCGGCCATGAAGGGGAGAAGCCCTGATCCTGTGAGAATATTTGCATGGAGCTAATGCTTATATGGGGTCTTGAAAGAATTCCCTCAGTGCGCTGCCTTCAAGTAGCTCCTGGCAGGTTTTGCAATGGTATAATAGAAACAGTTTATTTCTTTCTCTTGATTTCTTTTTTTTTTTTTTTCCTTTTCTGAAAGATGGTAAAAATCCAACGTATTCCAGGACCCAAGGAGCCGGCTGAACTGACATACTATACTTTATACAACGGAAAACCTTTGCTGGGCACAGCAGCTGCCAAAATTTTGAGTACTGTTGACTCCCAGCGGATGGCGTTGACACTAGGTTATGTTATTCAAGTTCAAGCTGATCGTAAGAGTCCTTTTAAAAATTCTCTAGTTTAGTTCTTTTTTTATTCTTTTTTTTTTTTTTTCTTCCTTCTTCTTTCTTTGTGAAAACACCAGTTTAGGCATGGGGAGCCTCCACTGATCACACAGAGAAACTTCAGCTGCACCTTTCTGAGCAGCTGCTTAAGTCAGGTGGCTCTTTTTCATCTAATCTTTTATGGTAGTAAATCAAAGCTATATACTGACTGTTATTTAGCCAATCACTGTAAACTCTACTGTACAAATAATTTTACATATATACAGTTATATGAACTGAAGACCTTTATGGAATTGTAAAGTCAGGATTAATTCTGATGCTAACAAAACCATGACACCACAGGCTAATGACGTCTGGGGCTAAATTGCTATTCAAGTAATTGTCCCATTTTACAATGAAACTTGAGGGGGCGGGGGGCGGGCAGGGGCTATCAAGATGTCCCTTATTTTGACTTGTTCAGAATAATGTAGATTATTTCCATCTCAAAGGGATGTTTTTTTAAAAAAAGTAATTATTTTCACCAAGAATGTTATAAAGTGCACCACATGATTGCTAAAGATACTGTTTAGACACAAATCAGAAAGTGAAGTTGAACAGAACTACTTGTGTGTATGGGCAATTTTCAGATTCAAGAAAATTCAGAAAAATGGCCAAAAAAGTAATCCATTGTTGAAAAGTAAAGCGTTTTAGAATTTCTCTTTTAAGACTTGCATCAGTTACTGAGTGACCATGGGCAGAGGTGTTTTCTTAAAAAAATTTTTTTTGGATATTCCTGTATAGTTGACCCACAGTCATAAATCTGTAGTGGAGCTTGGGAGTGTTTTTTGTGCAGTAACAGCTTAATGTCTCAATCGATGCCTTTAGCTAACTGAATCTCTTCACTTTGCCAAGGTATTTATCCAGATGGAATTAAAATTATATAATGGACTTCTGTACTGGATCTCCTTACTGGCTAAACAGCATATAAAATGGGACATTATTTCTGGTGACATGATTTCTGCCTGAAGGAGCAGTGATATTGAAATAATTACATGTAATGGTGATAGGAAAAGAAGGAACCACTGTAATAAATAATTGACGTATCATCCATAAACATATGATTGAGTTAGAAGACTAAAGTATGATACAATTTCCAGAGACCGCGCTGATCCTTGATTTGATCGTGGTCTGTTACTGACTTTAATGGGCTGATACCGGGGATCTCCGTTCCTGCTTCCATAAAGTCTAGCGTTTAAATTCTGAATGACTTTGTTTTCCATGAGAATATTTCTTTAATGTAATTTTTACTAAAGAAGCTTTAGATAATACACAGCAATTTCCTAGCTCTTTGTGCAGCTTTGTGATTTGTATGGCTATTTAGGTAAGTATATGACATCTGCTGCTCATGATTTAACGTCGTACTTCCATGATCTGATAAGGCAGCATCATTCATCTGTAGATTTTCATACAAGTTAAATATGCACAGAATATTGTAAGAAGAGAATATAGAGAAAGTGAAATTATGACCCCGGGTAACTGAGATTCTGAAGCAAGAATATTTGAAATGTAGGAGAGAGTTCTGTCTTAGTACCTTTATTACTGAAAAAAATTCCCATTTTTTCATTTTGGACATGGTATTTGTCATCTGTCTTCGTATTCCCAAAGAAAATCCTTTGTGTGCACTTCACTTTTACTCATTATAATTTCCGTTACAGCAGAATGAAAAGTTCTGTACCAAAATGCAGTAAGAAAAGACATCTACCCTCAGGAGCTTATAGTCTGCTTAGACGAGACAGACGAATAGTAACAAAAAATATGGATGTTCCTGTTTTATAAGTGAGGGACTGTGTTATAGCAAAATGAAAGGCTTCCTTCAAAATCCACTGCACTCTTATTGAGTTGAATGAACCATGGACTGACTTACTGAAGGTCGCATCAAAAGCTGGTAACTGAATTAAGGATTTAAAGCCGGATTCCTAAATGTTTGTCCTATTAGCCATAAGGTCATTGTTTCCTCTGTGCTCCCTAGAAAGAATAATTTTATATATACTTTTTTAAACAATTGTTTGTTGCTCCCACAACATCAGTCTATAGTAAAAATAACTGTTATCTGGTAAAATTCAGATTCACTTTCCTTCCCCACAGCACTTTCACTCCCACACTACATGTTCAAAGCCAATAATTTAGAATTATGCAAGTTCCGTTGAAAAGTGAACCTTGAAAGGCCGCTTAGTTTTAGGCTTCAACTTGGCTTTTTGGGCGGTCTTTAAGCACACGGTTACTGTTACTCTGTGTGCAAGATATTTACCTAACGGTGCTATTCCTACATCATTCAACAAACTACATTGGCTTTGCAAAAAGTGGTAGATCGACGAAGAAAACAGGTTCAAGTTTCGGACAGACTTTCAGCTGGCTTTCATAATGGCTGCTGAACGAGATGGTATGCGTTTGAAGTCTGATCCTGAAAGATGCTGAGTGCCTCTGACAGCTAATAAGCTCAATGACATTTGAAAGCGCTCGTCCCCTAGGAAATGAGAAAGGCTGCTTTACGCTGGTATTCTCGCAATTGCCTGTCCACGCCAGCAACCAGTGGCCTAGGAAAATAAATAGACATAGCATAGTGAAGTCCAGAAGATATTTCACTAAACCAAAATTCAGCAGCTAAAGGAGACTATCTGGTGTTTTTCCAGAAAGAAATGAAATGAGGGAACCGGAGATGTCTCACAGGAGGATCTGTTATTTGTGTACAAGTTGAAGGCTCATACTGAGAGACTTTGTTCTGGTATAATGGAATTAAAATGTTTTAGCATCACCACATTTCTGAAATGTGCCCTTTTCCTGGTGCTGTTATTAATATATCTGCAAGTAGCTCTTTCCAACCTCATAATTTTCTCTCCTTCAGAAATCATGGATTCATTTTGACCTTAATAAAGTATTTCTAGAGCACAAAAGAAGCATTTTCTTATTACCATGTTGATATCAATAATAACTAACTATTAGCATTGTTTTTTGAAAAAACTCTCCCCGTTTGGCTGAGCCAGTAAGTCTTTGACACCAGATATGGACTCCATGTGTATACTTTTGACACACATGCTACCTTACTATATGCTGGTTTTGTTTGAAAAATAATTATGGATGTATTACTCTCAATTTTTTTGTGTGTGTATTCTGTAAATGAACCATTGGGAAGTGATATCTAACATGGCATCTGATTTGACTTGGGAGTTGATGTCTGCTTTTGCAGCTGGCTATAAGTAAGATTTGGGGACTGAACAGTGTTGCTGATTCTTTTTTTTTTTTTTTTTTTTCGTAAGGAACACAAAGGTATAGCTAGATTCCTAACAATTCTTTTGTACTAGTTTTTATATGGTGACAGTTGAAGGCTGTTGGAAGCAATTTAAATCTCCCGTTTGCACAGTAAAACTTACCAATGTTGGTTTGCAATTTTCTGTAGCTGTGGTGAAGAACCCCCCGAACAACCTGTGGATCATTGCAGCGGTGCTGGCTCCCATCGCTGTGGTTACGGTGATCATCATCATCATCACAGCGGTTCTGTGCAGAAAGAACAAGAACGACTTCAAACCAGACACCATGATGAACCTGCCTCAGAGAGCTAAAGTGAGTGACTGACCTTCAGATCCAAGATGTCCATTTGCTTCCTGAGGTGTTAACTGTTTCTGCGCTAGATGTAGTTGAAGGGACGTTTGGAATTGAAATGGTTGTTACTCACAGGTTGAATCTTTGTGCTTCTCTGTCTTTGATACTGCTGGTCACAGTATTTACCTTTCTGTTTCACTCAGGACTCATCAACTTCGCAGCTTGTCCCTTGCCGCACAGGTAGCAGTGACACAAGAAGCGTTACGCAGTGATGTAAGGCACCGAGCCGTTAAGGCTGACTAGGCTGCACTCAGGGCAGTTGCTTCCCTCATAAAGTTGAGGAAATGGGCTCTCACCGCTAGACCTCGTTAGCAGCACGTCTCCAGTAGGACCTCATTCTCAAACCCATGGCCTGCGCTGCGCCTGCCTCCTGTGAGCGGCAACCGCTGAAGCTCTGGGCTTTGGCAGCAGTTCAGACCCGGTCCTGATTGGAAGTTCTCTATCCAACTGCTAATCCAGAAAAGGCAGTCGATGAATTTATTTATTTTTTTTAGAAAATTTCTCCTACTGCTATTTTTCTTTTAGATGTTTTGGACTTTCTAATTTATTTGTGGATATTGTTAATTGGATTCGAACAATATTTTCCTTAAATTTATTAACCTTATCAGTTACAAGTTGTTCTTTTTTTTTTTTTCCAAATCAAATGTCTTTCCAGTCTAATTTTCTGTCTCTGGGAGAAAAATGTCACAGAATACTGATTTGTCTCTGTAGCGAAAAAAGTCTGCCTTCTGAACACCGCTATTAAATGGCTCTTAAACAGGGTCACCCAAAGTTAGGGGGGTTTAGCCTACAAAGCGCGTGTGTAACTCATGCTGTTCCTTCACCCTTCTAGCTGGCTTTGTTCTCCTCCATTGGCATGGGATTGAAATGATAATTTTTTCTTTGGTTTTGTCATGCTACAGACAGCAGGATTATTGTGATTTCGGCTCTGTTGCTTCTGCTGAAAAATGTAGATTGAAGGGAGAGTTGAAGGAAGGCATGATGCAAATGACAGCTCTTTTCTCCTCATCTTAGGTTAGTTGCAGATGGGTGCAGCTGTTGCCAGTTGGAAAAAAGACATTTCTATCAAAAATGATAGAAAAAAGACATTTCCATTTCGGTTCCAGTATGCGCATCTATTTATCTGATGTTAACAAACTAGTGTTAAGACTAGATCTGCAAAAGGGAAAAAAGCAATACCACAAACAAAAATTAATACCACTGCAGTGATATCATATGATGTCCCATTGAAACCTCTAAAATGCAAATCACACTTTGTTAGTGGCTGTTGCAATTACTATGCACCACTTGATTCTTCTCATGTGCAATCTTAGTCTCAGCTAAAGGACAAAGTGAGATTAAATTTGTATGTTATTTTGAGCTGGCCATCAATATGGGATGCTTTACAGCTGAAGAAACTTGCTATTTAAAAAACCAAGACTGCTGGTCCAAGCTACAGCACAGAAAATACTCAAAAGTATTTTAATATTTCATAGCTGCCACTCCAAAAAGTAAGAGAAAGTTGAATTTTTACTTTTCCCGAGGAATCAGATTTAATCGGGCTGTAAGACACATGGTGAGGTTAAAACCTCTTCCATCAGGTTACGTTTGTATCAGCAGCCAGTGTGGTCAGACAAGAGTTGGATCTGCAGAGCAAAGCAATTGGTGCTGAGCTCCCAGCAGCCACGCTACACTCCTCTCGGGAGGTTTTCCTGCAGACTCACTCGCATTTGCAACTGGAGTGCAGTAGTCCACTTCTAGAGTGTGTTCCCCCCTTTTGGGTGTATTTTGAGACTTCATAAAATTTAATTTAATTCATTATATAAAAAGGGATGCATTTCAAATGAAAGCTAAATTGGTTTCTGCTCAGTTTCCCAGTGATGGCTCCATCAGAAAGGTTCAGCCAGGTCTACTTTATACACTGGTATATGGACCGTGGAAGATAAATTCTGCAGCGGGATTGGGAATGGACTGCTTTTGTCATTCCTGATTTCCGCATCTTTACTTAAAATAAGGCTAAGAAACTCATTTCTTAAGGAAGGTAATGAAATAAGGTCATTTTGACAAGAAGAGTTTTATTTTTATTTTTAATTCCAGCATTAGCAATATCAGGAATAGTGGTAATTACTTGAACTGTAGTTGCTACAGTTCATGCAGTTTGGCAATACAAATAGCTGATGAGCACATACCTATATAACATTTAAAATGAATATATTATATTTCATGGCTTAGAAAAGTGCCCGAGACCGTTTGATTAATGCTGAATCTGTTCTGTAAGTGGAGTCACAGCAGAGTGATTTTTAGTTTAAGAAGCAGCTTTCGTATTTTGTTTCTGTGTGTCTGAGATCTGCTGTTGAATCACTGGAGCAATCTTTTGGATACCTTTTGAATACCCAGTGAGCAGTACAGAGAGGAAAAGAGAATATTATGGGATACCCCAAACCTTGGATTTCAGCTGGTTTTGTTTTCAGCGGTGCCGTTTTCTGTGTTCGGATTCCAAAAGTCCTGTACCAAGGGGACAGGCAGAGCGGAGCTGCTTGTTCATCGCTGCAGTCCTATTGCCGCTGGGAGCAGGGGGAGGCTGCGGGTCCCCGCAGAGCACAGCTGCCACCTCCCTCCAGAGACCCCCAGCCCGTGCCAGCGGGGTGGGAGATAGGATGCACGAGCACAGCACGGAGGGGTAACAAAACATTTAGCATTAAATATCCTTCTGTAGCCGGGGTGTGTGTGTGTGTGTGTGTGTGATGTGACATAACAGCAGGATTGCTGCCAGTGCCTGGTAATTTAGGAATGACTCTCTTTGTTGCAACGGACTGAAGGCTAAATAAATGAAGTTTAAAAAATGACCTCCCATATGTAGTGTAGATTATCTTAGGAATTGTGTTGCTGTTCTCAATTGCCTTAGCGGTCAGGGACATCTGGACTAAGTTGCAGGGGAAAAAGGACCGTTACCATTTTTTTCAGTTGTCTCTCCAGTTGTAAAATGAAAAGAAGTATAAATTCAAATCAGTGGAGTTATGATTGGGATTTATTTTAATGTTCTTTCAGTGCTGTTTTTATTTTGAGCAGCTTTTTTTTACTTTGAGGTTTTGGATAGATGTTAGTTTTTTACCTCCCTTGCTTTCTAATTCGCAGCATGCCTTTTTAAAGGCTGTAATCTGATTTGTCACCTTTCCTTTCTTTTAGAGCATGAAAGACTAAGCTTGCAGGTAAACAGAGATAAGATCTGCAGTCTAAGACCTGAAAGCAAAGGCAAATACTGCAGGCCATGAGAAAACAAGCACTATCAATTCAGTAAAGGGCACGGAAAAAAAAAAAGAAGATTAGAGAAACTGACTGTGTACATGGATATATATGTAGAGGGA
>VZSZ01009990.1:344458-408259 GCA_013398815.1 Ibidorhyncha struthersii
TACATCCTTTTTTTCCCCCCCCCCCCCCCCCTTTTTTTTAATATCAGTGTGTTTTTCATCATCATTACATGGAGAAAAAAGTCCCAGGAACAACTCCCTGTATTCAATTTGCCCTCTGCCAGGCAATGCGATTTAATGGTCTCATCATTCATTTATTATTTCAAAAGCAATATTCAAATCCCAGGCCTTCGGTCGTTCTCAGTATTGTGGCTGTATTGGACATCTCTGCTTGCCGTGCTTCAGCAGTGCCTGATCGTGATTTAGTCTTGCCAGTTCCCTTCAGGGGTGGTAAAGCCATCTGCTCCTGTGGGCTTTTACAGAGCAGGGTTCCAAGATCAAATTTTATTTAACGCAATATGTCCGCTGATGAGGATGGCTTTTTCAGCTCGTCCTTTACTTCAGTTTGTTACTAGACATGGTGGTAAGTAGAACTCAGATTAAAATAACCCTTCATTTTCTTCCTTCGGCAGATCTGAGCTGGGACTCTGCAGACTTATGTAGAAATTCTTATGTTCTGCTGCTTCTGGTTTGCTTTTGTTTGTTTGTTGTTTCTTTTTTTTTTTTTTTTAAATAAGATATGAAGTATAAGTTGTAACTTCTACTCTCTCAAAGGCATGAAGGGAGAAATAACTGATTTAATCAGTTTTTCTCATATGTTATTTTGTTGCAGAGTATGTAGGAGCATCTTAACTAACAATATAGATAATAAGGTTGGAAAACATTATTTTGGTTAAAAATATTACTATCTAGGATGTTGTGCAGTAGTTCTTCCTAGCTGTCCTTCACACAGCTTCTGCTTCCCCTTTCTTCATTTCCTTCCCTTTCTTCGTTTCCTCCCTTTGTAGCTAATTTGGTGTCTGCTTTTGTGGTACCCTGCCTTCAGAGCAAGGCAGGCAGAAGGCTCCCTCAGGGATGGGAGCATCATGACTTGCTATGGGGTGGTGATGGTGAATTGGCATTTCTCCGATATGTTGCAAGTTCCATCATGGTAATGTGCGGAGATGTCTGCTCTCCCACATCAGCATTAGTCCAGTTGGCATCTCCTTAATGCACTGGAGCTACTTATCAGAGGAACACTGGAGTGTGTAAGCACATGAGAAGTCATCAGCCACAGTTCAAACAGGAGACAGATCCCCATAAACAAAAGGCATGTTTTATTTTGTTTTAAAAAATAGAAGGCAGCCCTTTTTTTTCAGACTGAGATCACCTGTGAAATTTATCTGTATTTATAGCTGTAGCCCAGATTTAGTAAGGGACAGAACAAGAGAAAATGTTTTTTCAGAGCTCATCCTTTTTCTGTGCCATCAGCAAATTTTTTTATCCAGCTGGTTCTCTTCCTGAACTAAAATATTCAATGTCAACATGACAGGAACCTGAGAGAGACTATTTGTTATTAACTGCCTAATTCTAATGTCGTTCGCAAAGTATGTTTGAGGGTTAAAATCAGCATTGCTCACCATTGAAGTGTTTTATGGTGCGTTTTTAGCGTTCTGTCAATAGTCTTTGTACTTCAGGAAGAGCATCCTTCCAGGTTTTGGTAAATTAATTCAATTTAGCATAGCAAGAACATTTTTATGTGTTACATATATTTTCCAGAGGTGGTCAGGAATTTCTTTGAGTGATTTTTTTTTTTTTTGTATTTTTTTCCTTCTCTTTTTTCCAACAGAAAACGCAGGTTGTGCTTTTGGTTTGTGGTTTGGTGGGTTTTAGTGTGTGGTCCCCCCCTGCCCCCCTTCACTTTTTTCCCTATAGAAAATGCAGTTTGGAAAGTTGAGTCTTGCTTAAACGCCTCAATTTTTCCATTTAGAGAATCCACCTTTCAGTGGCTGCTCTGCCCAGAAGGCATGTGTCAGTTCTGCTCGTTCCTTGCAGAGGCAGCAGGGAAAGCCCGGCTGAGCTTCGGGGCAGAGCTGCTGGGACACACGGCCCTCCGCTGCCTTGCCGCGAGGCTCTTGCGAATGCTGCTTCCCCAGAGAAACAAGTGAAGTCAATAACAACCTCCTCAGTAGGCAACTGGCAAGCCAGGGGAAATATAATTTCACTGATCTGAAAAAGATCCTTTTCTGGAAAATATTGTCCATGAAACTTTTATGTGTGCCTTTTTTACTTTGTCTTGATTTGGAATAAATTACTCCCACCCTCTTTGGAAACACAACAGTTTTTTCATAGACAAAGTTTTCCATCTTATATATGGGCTTATTTTTTCTCCTTCCTATTTTTTTTCTTCGTGTATGTTCATTCTTCTATTGTCTCTTAAAGGAATTTCTGGGGGTGTTACAGCTCCAAGATCAATTTTATACTAACTGATCATGTTTAAAATATGTGGAATGGAGATCTCATCAGAAAATTGCTTTGTTGGGCGTTCATATGGTGATCTACATATTTTTACCTGTGCAATTAAAGAAGTTAAGGGGTAGTGGAAAACTTTATATTGAAGTGAAAATTTTATACTGACATATGACGCATGCTGGAAATTTCTTTTTTCTCTCACTTTTTTTTCCAGCCAGTACAAGGCTTTGACTATGCCAAGCAACACTTAGGTCAGCAGGGAGCTGAAGATGAGGTTTTACCTGTGACTCAGGAGACGGTGGTGCTTCCACTTCCAGTTAGAGATGCTCCTGCCTCCCAGGAGAGAGAAATCACTCAGGATGGGAGCACTATCAAAACTGCCAAATCCAATGAAACAAGGAAAAGGTATGGACCAGTGTGTTTCTGCAGAGGGGTGGAATGGGGTACACACTGCTGGTTGCTTAGGAGAAACCTGTAAGGTTTGGCGCCTAGGCTCTGTGCGGCAGATGGTTCCTCCACAATACATTCTTGGCATAATGCTGGTTTGCACTGGGTGTGTAAGATTGCTGCAAAAGACAGGACAAAATAAAGTGAAATCTTCACAGATTGTACATGCATAGGGGAAGTAAATGGGAAGTGCCTCTCATATGCATGCTGGTGTTGTACAAGAGATGAACCCAAATGAAACACCGGATCTGGAGCATCACCACCAATCATCTCTCAAACGAAACAGAAGACAGGACCTCAGCCACTGTAAGTTGCTGTAGCTCTGCTGAGAGACTCTGTTGCTCCAGAATTGGACCCAATGTCTTCATTAGCAGAAGAGCAAACCCTAAACATCTACTAAATTATGGAAAACCTCCAGATCCAAAGCATCTACAGCAGCACAAAACTACTGAGAGTGTAAGAATAGACTAGATAATGTCAGTGTCTAGGGTAAAGTGTTCCAGGTTTGCAGTTTCTTCTTAGTAAGTCTACAGGGTTATAGGATCACAGATTAGAAGGTCCCCAGGAAGCTATTTGGCCTTTCATCTTCTCCAGTGGAGGGTCAAATACACCCCTGACTCAACTTTAGCTGCCTTTTTTTAGTCTTTGAGTGGTGGGATGATGACAGCCTCCTCAAGCAATCTGTTCTTCACTACCTTTCCCTTCATCCCAGCTGTTTTGCGTGCTTCAAGTCCATTTTTCTGTGACCTGCTCTCCTTGAAATTAATTTAGAGTGGAGGATCATCACCTTTTTATTGCTGAAGAATGATATTGAAGGGAGCAGAGGGAAATAAAACTGTTAGGTAAACAGCCTGAATAGAGGTAACAGTTCTTGCCTAGTTCACTGGCATTACACTACGCAGTCCTTGCCTCTTGAAGGGACTTGATAACGTAAAAGAAGAGTACCTGGCTAGTGCAGAGAAGTTCAATAGAAAATCACATCTTCGTAGTTGAGTCACCTCATCTTGTACTTGTCAATGCGCAATGATATTTGCCCCTTTGGAGTAATCGAATAGCGTGGAAAACTCAGCACAGCATTACTGTATGCTGTGACAGGGACACACTGGAGCCGTCTGCAGCCACAGGAGGTGCGTGCTGGAGGGTGTCAGCCCACATGGTGTGGGGCTGGAGGACCCGGTGCTGCTGCTCTTCATGGGGGGTAGACCTCCCCATTGGTCATAAGATGAAGTTTTCCTTACAGAAAAATGGAAATGGAAGGATCCTGAGCTGGTGTCTGCTTTGGCACACTTCTCTGGTTGTATAGTACATCACCTGGAATACGGAGAGAACTGTCTGCAGGGAGTACCGGTAGAGAAGAGTGAGAGCTCTCCCCAGCGGAGAACTCCCCCGGTTCCTGCGATTGCTTCACTGAGTTTGGGTGCAAACTGTTATTCTGCCCTTTAATGTCAACCATGTGTTGTTCACACATAAATTACTTAAACCGTGAGGGTCAGGTTATACAGTCCGTATGAAAAAAACAGCACTTGTCTCTCTTGAAGTCTTCCATCCTCTGATGAAATGACAAATGGAAGTTGACCATGACACTGGTCGGTGGTGGCTGCTGGTGCTGGGCCACCACAGGTCAAGTCTTTGCAGGAACTGTTCTTTAAAATGTTTTGAAGCCTCTCCAAAGCTGCGTGTAAATACACACAAAAAATGTAAACCAGCCCTAGTAATTAATCCTCTAACAAAAGCGATTAAGCACTTCACTCAGTCCTTTGAATGAGTGCAGAAATCTCCCTCTACTTACTCTGCACAATTTTAAACAAATGTTGATAAGCAAATTGATCCAGCAATTCACAGGAAAGTTATTCTCATTGTAAAATATGT
Organism: Ibidorhyncha struthersii; assembly: GCA_013398815.1. Classification (NCBI taxonomy): domain Eukaryota; kingdom Metazoa; phylum Chordata; class Aves; order Charadriiformes; family Charadriidae; genus Ibidorhyncha; species Ibidorhyncha struthersii. The sequence goes on from VZSZ01009990.1 coordinate 349,064, forward strand.
TGAACTTTGGTGTCTTTCTAAGCAAATAACTAAGAGTTAGTTTTGCCTCCTTCAGGGTGATTACTTGAGTAAGTGAGAACATGCAGAATTTTAGTCTTTTTTCATTCCCAGGAGCTGTGTCTGGGGATGAAATTTAATGGTTTCTGAAGATGAAGAAATATTTCGTGACCTTTACATATTTACTCTTTCATCCAGGCTACTTTGCAGCCTGGAAAGGTCAATTTAAATCAGACTGCCATGAAGTGGCTGGTAACTGATCAGAATATCTTCTTTGATATTACCAGTGAAGGAAACTTCACAGTTAATAATACGATGGCCACTTAAAAAGGATGAATATTTAAATTAGTGGCAGCAGAAATCATTGTGCAAGCTAACTGTGCTGGCTTCTTTTCCTTGTTCCCAAGTGGAGGAGATTTTCTTCAGGTGTTGGTGTGTCCCTGGATGAATTTTTTTACTGGGCTGAGATTATTAATTAGCAGTGACAGGCAGGTTTATCGGGGAGAAATGCTACTTTTCAAGAATATTTATTCTCAATAGAATTTCCCCAGGAAATCCTCAGGCTGGGCTGAGCTGAGCTGGGTTGCGTGCTGAGTTCTCCTAAAGCCCTGCAGCTGGAATGAGCCTGTCTCAAATTATACATATTTCCACCTAGGCTGTCTTCAAAAGAATTACTTTTCTCATACTTGTCCCTCCATGTTCTGACCACAGTAAATGCTCTCTGCTTACACCAGACAGGGCAGTTGGAACTGGCGGTAAATGAATGTTTCAAGCAGACAATATAGTATTGCCAGTAATTTACAGGATGTTTTTTACAGTTGTCTTGCTTTAGTACTATTTTCTGGATATAAGGCCTTTGTGACAGCAATAGGACTTGATTTTTTTCTTTGTAAATGAAAGTCTTTTTAACTAAGTCCAATTTTTTTTTTTTTCCTCTGATGCAACCTCTTCACGTTAGCCTGTCATCGGCCATGAAAATTCAGAGCGATTAATTACGGATAGGTGCATGAGAAACTATACAGGTCCTGTGGATTGTTTTCATTCCCGTTGTGGCAAGTTTCATGTGTAGAAACAATGTGACACTGCATTTGGATGTGGAATAGCACCAAATTCAACATTTTCTACTTTGGCCTGCTTTTCCCAACTTATGCATTCATTTGCCCACCCCAAAGAGAAGAGCTTGCTCCCGATGCAGCCCAGAGTTACACTGCTTGTTTTTGGTCTTGCTCCTCGATGGGACTGGATTCTCGCAGTGGTTCTGCACTGCCCTCCCTCCTCACCCTGTGCAAGGACCAGTTTCAGGGCAAAGATACACAAAGGCTGAGTAAAACAAGCATTTTCTTTGGAGTTCCAGCAAATAGTGGTGCTGGCTAAACCATGTTACGTGGGGAAAAAAGGAGAACTTTCTTATCACATTGCGTGTGCGTGCGTGTGAAGTGAGTTTTTTCATTGTGGCTGACAAAATAGCCGAGTGTAAATGCAGGCTAAATAATAAAGGAATTATTTTAGCCATGTGTATGAAAAGAAAGGTCTGCTTTATTTTAGCTGTATAAATGACACCGAATTGACAACAGGATTTTTTGTCCTCTGAAGCGCTGCTTCTGTCATTGTGGGGGTTGTGCATAAGTGTTTGCTTTCGATGCCACTGAGATGCCTATCAGCCCTGAGCTAATTGAGAAGTGGTGTTCTCCTCCCGTCGCTCTGTTCCTGCCTTTACTGTGTTTCTGTGTGCCGTTTATATTCTATTTCCTTTTGGTACAGAATCAGACTTGAAAACTCAGTGATGCAAACTATGCTGAATGAAATAACCTTGAAACGAGGTTTATAAGGAAGAACTCACAGCCTCCCTTGTTGCTATGGTTACTTGCAGCCGGTCCCCGAGTCAGAACGGCTCCATCATCAGCAATGGGTCGGGAAAGCCCAGCTCCGGCCGGAGCTCCCTCCAGAAAGTAATGGCACCGCAAAAAGTGACAAAAGACGAAGGAAGGAAAAGAAACGGTGAGAAGCGTTTCTTGGTGAAAGCTGCTCGCAGTTTCCCGGTAGCGGTACCCACAGAGGCACTAACGATGTTGAAACCATCTTCCCGTACCTTTAGCAGTACTTAGGCATTTTCTCTTTGTAGCTGGTTTGTTTGTGGGTTTTAGTTGGTTTTTTTTTTTTTTTCCTTTACTGCTATAGCTGTTTCTCAACCTCACACGAAACAGTATGGTGTTTACTTTTTATGTGTGGGCCTTTGCAAGTTGTCTTTTTTTTTTTTTTTTTTTTTTTTTTTTTTTTAGTTTTAAAATACCAGTGAACTAATGAAAACATGCTGCTGCTTAGTAGGTGGACAGGGTTTACAGCTTTTTTTCTGTGTAGAGCCCTAAGATATTAATTTCCATTACTGCTTTTGCTGAGCTGGCCCAGATCTGATGATGATGAATTAATTAAGTAAAAATTAATTTGAGAAAGTGTGAGACATCCAAAGCTTTTATTTTCTGTCTCTTATCATCCTCATCATACTTTTTTGTTATTAACACTTACTGACAGCTTTTCCTGATGCACCTAGGATGTTACGCTGGATGTTTTTCAGAAGCCCTTGGGTTGATGGTGGTGACCTTATGACTTGAGATGTATCGGGAACATCTGATAAGAGTAGAATTCAATACCTTTTCTTCCTTGCATTTCTTTTGTCTGTCTCTCTGCTTACTTCTCCCAAGTTACAGCTTTGCTTCCATAGCTATATTTTCCATATGAATAGAAAACACTGTGGCTGAACCAATCGATCATTTCCCTCTGAAGGGAAGGAATTAAACCGGGTGTGTTCTCATCAGATTCTGTCATGAGCACAAGTCCATAATTCTTCTGTGTTAAAAATGTAAGTGTGGGAAGGAGCACCTGGATAAAGAGAAAATCTTAGTGCAGATCTCTGCTTCTTTCTCCAGTAAATCACCTGAGTAACCTCTGTGGACCATTCTGATGGCAGTCCTGGTATCACATCGTATCATCCCTTGATGATCGTTATGCCTAATACTAAAGTATCACGCAAAGGCTTTGCTGCTTTAGCAGGAATACAGTGCGATATAGAGACAGGTACAAAGCACCAGAGATGACCTTTGTTCTGTACAGCAAAATCATACTGCGTTTTTAAAGTGTCCTCTGTTCTTTCCATTCATGTACTGTACAGCATTGCATCTTGTGGGGACCGTATAATTGATATAACTGTCGTATGCTGTTTTTAAATCAGCTTCACTGAGATTTATGCACAATTGCATATTCACACAGAGAAGTGAAGTTGTTAATTTTCTTTTGTTATGTGTTTGTCACCTGTACTGCTTTCTTCTGACAGACCTGTGGCTTTACTGATTACTTCAGATCTGTAATAATACGTATTCTCACTGCTTTTTCTCAGAGGTCTTTTTTTCTTTTTTTTTGTAGATAGCGTAACAATATGTCATGGTTTTAAGTTTCAAGGGTTGTAATTATTTTTTCACTGTTTCAAATGTAGTTCATTTTACGAGACAACAATATTTATGGTTTCTAGTGTTAAAAGCTGTATTTTTTGCTGTTTTTTTTTCTTCTCTACCCAGAAAAGCCAATATTCAGAAACAGTGTCAGGCGATGTTTACACGTGTAGGCAAATTAACTTAGTGAAGGTATTTTTTTGTTTTGTTTTGTTAGGTTTTAAATCTTCAAAGAAAATTGGTAAGAACTTCCAGTTTCTTTGTTAAAGAACTGACTAACACCTATCATCCTCTCTCCTGATACACATGCTACTTAAAGAAACCTTTCAATGTAGTATAAGTGAATGCTGACCCTTTATTTTAAATCTTAATTTCATTATAATTCTAGCTGCAACTTTATTTGATAACAATAACCAGGCACTTTTCAAATTATGTGGAAAACTAATAGCTGCTTTATTTACATGTTTATTTTACCTTCTCTCTTGTGTCTTCTGAAAGAAAGCCTGAATAATGTTATTTAATTAGGTCAAGGTGCTCCTTGTTAGGAGCAGCGAAGGAGCTAAATGATTTCTAGGAAAACATCTTCAGTGTATAATCCATTCATAGTATGGTTACTTGTCGTTTGCTCCTACCACATGCTGGCAGCAAGTTCTTGAGCTTCTGGGGCAGAAAGGAAAAGATGGGTTTCCCTGTTTAAAAAGTAATAGTATAGCATATATAAGAAATGTGAAATAGACAGTTTCCATCTGAGTATTCTGGCTTTGAAGGAACCTGTGCATGAAACACCTTTTCTGCAGAGCCCTCCTTCTGGTAGAGACTTCAGGTACTTCTTGAGGAACTTCCTTCATTTGACTGCGGTGGCCCTATAAAGGGTCACCTGGTAGCTTGCAGGCACACACATGAAGCGGAATAAATACGTTGTTCTCTAGTAAAGAGATGGGGACTTTTTAGTTGTAGACATATCTTTTATGATATGTTTAAAAGACTTTCCTGACACAACCCTTTCAGAACAGCTCCTGAGAAGGAAGATGTGGCCATGGGAAATGAAATGGCCTCCCCCTTACCAGAATTACAGCTCTGACCCCACATTTATTTTTGTATGTATTTTTGACTTTTGAGATCCCAAATGCCTATTGAAGTTGAAATTAAAAAAAAAACAAAATCAAGGCACCCATTACTTTTAATCACAGAGCTTATGCTTTGCTCCCTAGTGCTATGATTACAAAGATGTTTGTCATCTTGGATATTTTGTTCTTTTTGCAGGGTTTTATCTTTATCCAGTGTGTTTAGCATCAATAGAAAGTGTTGGCTGTCTTTCCTTCCAGTTTAAGAAAGAAGCTGCTTTTTACCTCGTTGTTTGTCTGAACCTGCTCCAGCTCTCTAGCCTGGTTGTAGGCTGATGCCTCGCATGTCAGCGAAAGCAGCAGCATATTTTCTTCTCTGCAAAGCAGCATCTTAAAACTGGAATGAATCCCTTGATGGTCACATGTTTGAATTGGGGACTCCAAGTTAGAATGGCTCATTAGTTGCCATAGTTACAGACCAATTTTAGATTCTATTTCTTGCTGACATTTAGTTACATGGAAAAATGACAGCGCTGGATGTTACCTCAGTACATAAACTCTATATGGCTTGCGTTAAAATTGACTCCAAATGGAGCGTGTCAAGACTCAGAGTGAACAATGTGAAACCACCACAGACTGACAAGCTTGGCTTAAGGACCTGATGCTTTGGAGCATCAGGAGAACTCTTTACCTGAGCCCTATTACTACAGAAAACACAAATAAAATATCTATTTGTACTACAACAGTGATAAATTTTGGTAACCTAATAGCATAATTTTTTTGTTTTTCTTGGAAAACATTTATTAGTGTTCTAATAGGAAGCTTCCTTTCTAAAAGTTGATGAGTTGGGCTTTCATTTACTTTGGGCACTTAAAAAAGAATTGAAACCTTTTTTTAAAAGTGTCCAATTGCATATGTTAGAGGACTGTGAGATGAATGAATCAGCCAACAGAGGTACCGGCAATTTCCGAGATGGGTTTGTAAGAGGAACAGTGGAAGAGAACAACAGGATATTAGCACTTCTGCCTATCGTTTTATCAAGGCAAACATCATTCAGGGAGAAACAAATGGCTGAACACACATGTACTTAAAGCACTATAGCAGCCTACAGTAAAACCTTTCCTTTCATCAGCTCCTCACAAAATGAAGCCAGTAAAAATTATATAGGTTGTTTTTCCAACCTTTAAGTGCATAATCTTCCAACCTTCCCATTAGCATCTTCGGGGGCGTGTGTGTGTATGATTGCTTGTTTGTTTTGAGAAAAACAAAAGCTTTAGTTTACTAGCAGTTCTTAATGAAACGTATGACTCCATACCTTTTGGGCTGAGAATTTGTGTAGTTGAGCCCAGTTTTGTACTTGAACCTCATCGTCACAAGAGGACACACATCACAGGTGGAGATGCACAAGCAGCATTCTCATAGAGTCAAACTTCCTTGTGTCAGAAACCTTCCTTTCCTTCTCCTAGGAATGCCAGCTGGAATGCTTCTCATCTTCCAAGCATTTGGACATTGTCTTTAAAAATAGATGTAACTTCTGAAGTCATTTGGTCAAGAGCCTCACTCCTTTTTAAAATATTGGTCTCTTAAGATTATCATTTTCTCTGTCCAGGCAGAAGCTGTCATATAAATTTTTAATTTTCTTTTCCTTCTGCTCTTTGTAGGGATATCTGAAAATCAGGTGTCTGCAGGAACAAAGTACTGGGGAGGAAAACTTGGCTGTATTATTGGCTTAGCTAAAATCAAAGGGATTTTTGGACGTAACTCAGCCAAGCTATGATACACTGCCTCCTTTATTCTACAGAAGTGTGGGCCACCAGTTTTCACACTGTCTGATGTGGCAGCTCAGCGTCAGAGCCAGCTTTTCTGAATTTCTGAGCAGTTGTCTGTAGTGACTCAAATTAAAATCAAATATGGCAACAGCAACTGAATCCAGTCACAGCGATGTAGCAGTCTGCTTTGACTGAGAGTTAGCTAGAGGATCCGGTGTATCCCAGCAAACACCCAGCACCCTTTGTCTGCCTTTTCTGCGCTGGGTGGGTTGAAATACAAGTTAGAAAGGGAAAGGGCTTCATCTTGTCAAATTTTGGTCCTTTAAAGCTGGCTACCTAACCTAACCTAACCTAACCTAACCTAACCTAACCTAACCTAACCTAACCTAACCTAACCTAACCTAACCTAACCTAACCTAACCTAACCTGGTAGGCTATCTAGTGACTCCAGAGGGTCACAGCTAATTGGGACAGATCTCTCTGCTCTGGAAGTACTCACCTTTCTCTTTCCAGTAAGGAAGGAGCCCAGACAAGTGCATTGGAGCATATGTGCAGATTTGAAGTGAGATGATTCTCTTTCATGATGCCTGTGTTTCTGAAAGGCTGAAAAATCAGAGCGCGAGGAAGAATTTATGGTGTAGAGAGAGGAGTGTATTCTTTTCATCATTCATTCCCTCATCCTGAAGCATTAGCTTAATTTCCCCCAGAAAGAGTATTAGTGGGGATCTTCATCTAACTCTTCACTCCCTCAAAGCAAACTTCTAGGTTTTCTGGAGTAGTTTCCTGACGTTTAACCATAATCCCTCATACTGGCACCAGTTACTATTCTCTTTGGGCCTCCCAGAAGCTTTACATGTTGATTCTTTTTTTTTTCTTCCCCCTCCAAAGATTTCAGCTTGTGTGACATAGCCTAATATTTCTCCATACTGTTTACATTTCTTCCACTGTCTTTTTTTCTGTGTGTGTTTGTGTTAAATATAGAGAGCGCTGTGACCCTGCTAGCATCCTGCTGGTGACATTAAACCCTTTGTTTCTTCAGACATAGCCAATAACACTTGCCGCTGCTTTCTCCACATGGTTTTGGTTTGCAAGAGGCAGCCAAGTGTTACAACCTCTTCCGTGAACTTCTGAGCTGCGGTGCTAAGCCTCTTCACGCTCTTCCAAAAGCAAAACGTTGCCACTGCTCCACCGCCTCCTTCCCCGGAGAGAGAGCGGGAGAACAACCAGCACCTCCGAGTTGTCCATGCTGTGTGACCGGGGCCACCCAGGTGCTGTATGCACAGGTGTAGCAGAACATGCATAAATAAGTGGAAAATGCCTTCTGTTTGACCTCTTTTAGGTCAGCATGGCTAACCCAGCTTATATTATTTTCCTTCCCGAGCCAGTCTTTTTGATTGCTTTTCTCATGGCAAGGAAATAGCTTATCCTATGTTGCTAGGGGCCCTTTGCAGCAGACCTCTGAAGGAACTGGGATCTGCAGGTGGTTGTGCAATTAAGTATTTCTTAATTCATGTCTGCCTTCCCCTCCAGATGAGCTTTAGTCTGCCACTAATCGAGTCTGACAGCAGTTCTTATCCAAGCAACTGTGCGAAGAATCTGTAGATGTTCATGCCATCAGATCCAGTGGCAATCTGGATGGTCATGATCTTTCACTAATATGTCAGCACTGAAGAAGGCAAATGCACAGTTTTATTGTGCGAACAGAAAACTATTTCTGCAAAGCTTTTTAAAACTCATAGAGCACTATTTTCTTAAAGAAGTAGCTTCTGTTGTAGGTTCTCATGCCTTCCCTATCTTCTTTGTATAGTCATCGTCCTTGTCCATTAGATAATTTTTTAAAATTATTGAACACGCCTAGGATGGTATTACAGAAGTGCCAGCCAAGAAAAGAAGCTGATGGATTCTCTACAAACATGATGAAATACATGGTCTCTTTTTGAAAGACTTTGATATTTAAATAGATGTGGTTGGAGGAGAAGACATAACCACAGAGGAAGATATCCTTGCTTCTGCTTATGAGAACAAGAAACCTTCAAAGAAAGTGAACAAAGCAATACTTATGTACTTAATAAAAAACCCGCAAATGTCAGTTTAGAGATCTCAAATGACCTGCTCAGGTAACTGCTGTTTCAGGATCCCAGGCAAACCCAGGACTGCAACACGTCAGACATGTAGCCTGGCATTTAGCAGACTTTGCATATGAGAAGATGATATCCAGGAGGTACCATGAGCTGCTTCCATTAGTCTGTAAGCTGTCTGCTTCTCTGAATGCATAATATTTGTGCTGTTCATGGAAGGCTTAGAATGGCATTGTCTCACAGCTGGGTGTGTTTTGGAAAGAGTGTGTGTCTGTACATAAGTATGTTTTCTGTTACGCTGCATTATCTTGTAGAGAGGTACTTCAGTCCTGAATAGGTTCAGATACTGCTGTTAGGAAACTTGTATTTTACTTACAGGCTTATAAACTCTTTCAGAAATATGCGTTCTTTATTCTAAGAGCTTTTCTTCATACCTTCCTGGAGATAGTCAGCTGACAAATTGAATGATTTGGATAATGTAGAAAAAATCCTTTTTTTTTCTATATAGACAGAATTTCTTTAAAATGAAAAATTATTTCCCCATTATCAATTTACATTCAGCAGTCAGGATTTTTGTTTGAAATATTCATACACAGGCTTTTTCCTGAGGAAAGAGTCTGTAGCATAGTTTGCTCTTTGTCAAACTTATGATTTTCATTTAATATAATTTATTTGCTTTCTTATTATTTTAAGCCCTTCCATTACTCAGAGAATTCATTGCACACTATAGGTGTGGTTATAATGTTTACATTCCCTTCATACAAAATAAATATTTCAAAATTTTTAATGCTTTGTTGAATGACTTAAGAGAAGGCAGAGCATGTCTACCTGCTTGCGAGTGTTTCCCATGTTTTGGCTTCACATGGTTTTCTCCATCTATGTCATTCTTTTTCTGAGGACTTCCAAAATTGGTCCAATAGCTTCTTCTGAGCAGGATAGCACATAGCTTTCTTTCAAGTATTTTGCTGTAAGATTACCCGATCTGCAGGCAATTTAGATTTCCTTATTCTTTCTTTCTTTATTTGTTTACAGGTAAGTATTTCAGTCCTCCTTTTCTTCCTTCCAGCATATTTTGATTTGGGAGAGGAGAGGAAACACAAGGTGGAGGGAAAGAGAGAGGAGAGAAGAAATCTTGTATGGCCTTCATATCAAAATCAGGCTGAAAAAAGTATAACTTTATTTTTTTTAATATAAATTAATAACTAGATAAAAATAGAGTATTCCACCTGTCTAATTGTTTCTTAACCGTTCAGAGCTACAGTTCCACAGCCCCTTTTCCATTGGCTGGAAGACCAGTGGCACGAGTGGGTAGCACCACCTGCTGGCATTGCTGGCTGGAAATAGTGTGGAGCTGCACCCCCGTTGGAGGCGAGCATCCTTGAAACAGCTTTAATCTAGCAAATCTTGTATACTAATAGCTGCAGTGATGTGCAGATAAAGCTTCAGCGATGGTCCTGCTCTTCAAAAACCCAGTGCTTCACTGCAGTTGGCACTCAACCTGAATAAATGATTGCTTTGGATATATCTTCATGTACTTCAGTCACAGGAAGATTAGGAGGAGTAATTCAATCTCAGTGGATCATGTGGCATGAGATACCTAGCACAAGATGTTTCAGAGATGGGAAATTACTGTTAAGTAGGTGATTAAGTCGGTTTTTTGCCCTTTTCTGCTGCTGAACTCGCTATGTGTGCACGCAGACAGTGCAAGCAAGAGTAGGACAATGAATCCATAAAAATGTTGATGCGCATCTTTAAAACCAGAAATTAAAAGCATCATTTTAAATCTGTGTTGCTAGTTATAATAAGCAAATATGCTTATTGTGAGTGACTATAGAGAACAACTGGGCAGTTTTCTGAAGTTTCCCGTGCCCGTCGGTCGTTTGCCCAGGTGAGGCGGTCGGGTGGGTGGGCTGGCCCACGGCAGGGACACACAGCAGAGCCAAACACTCCAGGACTCCCACTTTTGTCTGAGCTCCCTCTGATTTGTTTTTTTCAAAGTTTAGAGCTTGCTGTGGTTCGATCACATTATAAATGCCTGCTGTAAATTCTCTCGGAAAGGGATGTATAGGAGCAAATATTAAAATTCCCACAGTACTTGCTTATGGTTCGCTGCCAATACAAACTATAGCAGTGTGCCAGTAACTGCAGATCACAAACTCTCTTTATCACTCATCAGTGAAAAAAGGGCAATGGAAAAAACTACTTTTATATTATAAATGCCAATTAATGAATAAATGCTAAGCTAAGGTGGAACAGATTTCCAATTTCTAGTCCCATTTGGCTATTATTTCCATGCCAATAGCACTGCGGTAGATGCAGGAGATGTGTTCACAAATGAGAGGGCTGTTATACTGAGGGTGCTCTTTGGTGTTAACATACTACATCAGAAGTAGCTGTCATCTGTGATTCCTGATTCTCTCTACCCTTAATTCTTCTTTAATGAGTCTTTGACCAAGAGGAATTCTGTTTAATTAAGCAAAACTCTTGGTTTCTGAGCCTGAAATGAGGTCTGAGGAGACAAGCCGCGCATCTGTAGCGAGTCATGCTCTCTGTGGGTGCCTGGAGATCACTGCCAAGGTCTCAGCAAGCGCAGTCCTTCTGAAACACTGGGGTGGAAACGCAGCTGCACTTCTTGGTGCTTTCTGCTTGAAGCACAGAGGATGTTTGGAAAGAATCATGTTTTGCAAGTTGATGCTTAGCCAGGGTTTTCGGGCATGCCTGGTTCAGGCAAGCGCTGAGACAGGCAGTCAGGGGAAGGGATTCTACAACTTTTTGGTACTTGGACCACTGATAAGATACTGTCCAGGCTCACCTGAGCTGTAATCATCATGAGAGACCATCTTTGTCGGTGAAAAATACAATTCAGACAAACTTTCTCTCAGAGATAGTCGCGTCACAACAGAGGTACTTCATTAGGGTAGCGTGGAAGTTTCAGCGGTGAATTACAGACAACACCCGTCTTCCAGAGCTGCATCTGGTGACTTACATGAGAACTGAACTCATTCAAAACGCCCCGAGGGAAGAATGTCCATACTTCACTTTTATACTCATTGCAAAGTAAATGCCCTCCTGTTCAAGTGCGGGCTGTGACAGGCAAGTATCTCTTCGTTCATCTGATTCTGCTGCTGTGGTGTCCCGGCAGCACGGTCATCGGTGGGAGTCCGGCAGTTAATTTCAGTGAGTCAGGCTTGTGATCCTCTCACTCCGGTGAGCGTACAAATTCAGTGTGTTTGAACAACCCCAGGAGGGACCAGGGGATTTCAGACCCACTAAAGACTCCTCTGTCATATTTGGACAGTTCTGTGGAGCCAGAGGGACAATGTTTAATGACAGAGTGATTTAACCCATCTATTTCTCAAAAGCTCTAACAGTGTCAACTCCAGTCCACACTGAGTACAGACAGAAAGATAATAAGTTTACTCAGTCCGTTCATATTTTATGTCACCACTGTCAAATATTTTCTTTCCAAAATCACTGGCTGTCTAAACTGCTGAGTTTATACAAGTCCATTGTAATTTGTGCAGTGATTAAATATTAAAAGAGTGTATTTTCAGAGGAAATAAATTTAGAGCAGACCACTTTGTTCTTTAGCAGAGGATCTCTGCTCCTGTCAGTTAGGAGATGGAGCAAACATTCTTCCCTCTAATAGCATAATTATTCAAAAATGTTTGCAACAATCTCTTTGTAGAATTTGTGCTCATGCTTTAGAGTCATTCTTTTATTCCAAAATGAGGATAAAAGGTTTAAGATTCAACAGCTGACAAGATGATGTAGGTTTACAAACAAAATTTGGAGGAGAAAGGGCCCAATTGTACGTGAAAGAGTTATCCATTTATATAGAAATCTGAAACTAAAGATGCTTCACCATGCCATTTAAAGTAAAGATTTTCAGTCTTTTTCTGTCTTCTAAGAAACTTTAATGGTTTCACTTTACAGCCACCTGAGGTACTGCTTTGCAAAGCAAAAAAAAGTAAATTTGGAAACCATCAGTTCCTTAAGCATGTTTTAATACACAACAGTAATGCTTTCATTTTAACAGATGGCATTTTTAGCATTAATAACTTTCGCTAAAATCAGTAGGTTTATTTTTAAAATTTTGAGAATGCCCCTGCTCTTGCAGTATAAGCCACAAAAACGCTGCAGTCTTGGGTTAGATCAGGTGTAATTACTGATGCTTTGGCATGTGGAGACCTGTGTGTGTGCCCGCGCGCGTATAATATCTTTTCCATCTGAAACCTAGGAAAAGATGTACTTAGGCTTTCATTGTCGTTTTCATACCATTTTCTGTGTCATTCTTTTTTTCCTTTTTTTTTTCCCCATCTTATTAGTGCAGACTGGAAATCAGCCTTCTTCGGGGGAGTACCAGATAATCCTTTGAATACCTAATGTTGTCTGTAATCTAATGGGATTATTTTCCAGCATAAAGGTCTCCTAGGTCTGTTCCTGGAGTGTACTGAGCACATCATTAATCTAAACCGTGTGCTGGCTGAATTTCAGCTTGAACGTGCAGTAAAAATACCTGTGTCTTTATGCTGAGTAAGTTTGATGTGCTTTAGTGCCCATAAGTGATGAAGAGGAAGGAGGCATTCTCTTTGATAACATTGCCAAATCTGCCGTTGACCCCTTCGACACCTCTTCCGGATCGGTACAGCTGATAGCTATCAAACCTGTGGCTCTACCTGCTGTTCATGCTGCATCAGATAGGAGCCAGGAATCTGCCATCATTAATGGAGAGGTAAGGACTGTCTGATAATGTCTCCAGCTGTTTCCTTGGCTATATCCACAGGTGGAACAATCTACCAGTCCTCAACTCCAACAGGCTTAAGGAGCTTTTCACCCTGATGCTATATAAAGTCCCATGAGCAATGTGGGCTCAGAGGTCTGAGAATTTAAGATCTGCTCTTTCGCAATGCACGCGACCTTGGAAGAGCCAATTGTCTACATTCCTACCTTCTCAATAGCCTTCTCTCCTATCATATTAGTTTTAAGAAGATGAGTAATGAAGGCAGAGAGCAGAATAAGGTCTTTGTCTACATGAATTCTGTGGCTGAACATGGAAATGCATACAGATCATCTGAGTCCCAAGCTGATCTTTCAATACTGAGCAACACATCTCATTCGCAGCAAGAAGGGGTGGAACAGGACCATGGCTTTGCTCAGTCTGCACTCCAGCCTGCGCACAGAGGGTGCAGTTGTTTCCTGGGAACAAAGCGGGATGGCACAAGTGTCCGATCCAGGCACTGGCCAAACCCCATGCTTTGGCTCCAACACTTGTATGATTATTCATGTTTTTATGTAGATTTAATCAAGACTGGTCCATTTACAAAGAACTGAGACTTTTATATAGTTGTTAAACATGATGGGGGCAGGCCAGAGAGGTGCCTTGTTTGCAAACTCACACTGCAACAGTCATTTAAAGATCAGCCTGAATCTCCCTGATGCTGTTTAAAAGCAACATGGAGAGCTGCTGTCAGAGACACAGTAAAAGACAGTGTCTTCAGGCTTCCCATGTGGGCCTGCATTAGAGCAGTCTGCCATGCTCCATTTCGTACGTATTTTAAAGCCCTGATGTGCCATGAAGTTTCCAAAGCCAGAGAAAGGCTTATTTAGATTTCAACATCTATTTTCTGTACGTCAATGGGATGGCACTCCTGGTGCTGCATGCTCTCTTGTACATACATTTCTTGAGATTTGTGAGAAGACTGTAGAACTTGACTCTGGAAGCTCAAAGCCCAAGTAAATTTCTCATTTCCATGTAACTGACAACTTGAAGCAGGAGGGAAATTATCTCAATATTTAGGAGCATCCATGGGACCTCACCTGCACCAGGTCAGACCAAACACCCATTTATTTAAGGATCCTGTCTCTGACATGGGCCTGTAACAGATTTGTAAGGAAGAATACAAATAAGAGGAACATAAGATGATATTTCACCAGAATTCTTCCCCAGCCACCACTGATGACTTATTTTGTGTAGTGAGGGGCGATGTCTCTATTTACTGGACCCTAGAAGAGTTTTCATTGGCGAGTTCTCCCTGTGGTGCCCAAAAGCAAGCACGGCATTGGGTCACGACAATTGGCTAACATCATCGGTGTTTTTCTTCAGTGGGTGTATCTGAGTCACTGTTGTGATGGTACATAATTTTTAGGCTAAAATTATTTAACCATCTGCCAAGCCATAAAAATGCAGCGACTCTGTTCACTTGCAGTTCCTCGCTGCTTACAGATGGCACGGTGCGGTACAAAAAGTGCTCTGTAAAATGACACATGCTGCGCATCAAACACACTCCAACAATACCTTTTGGAAGTAGCCAGCCCAGCACCATCCTTTAAACATCTTTTTGCCTTTTAGGTGAACAAGGCATTGAAGCAGAAGTCCGATATAGAACACTACCGCAACAAGCTGCGCTTGAAAGCCAAGAGGAAGGGGTACTATGATTTCCCACAGGTTGATAACAACAAGGGGCTGACAGAGAGAAAAAGGATGTACGAAAAAAAACAGAAAGAATTTGACCACATTTTGGATCCAGATGCAGATGTCTCATCTCCGTTTGCTGAGCCTAAGACCAGGTGAGACTTTTATAAGCAATTCTTCATCTGGGAGGAAAGTTGGGGTTGCAGGGAATCAAACGGGCCATTCTTAATGAGCCAGCTGTTTGCTGTATGGTCAGCTGTCCCTCCTACTTCATGAAGAAAATTCGTACAACTCATGGTTACTTATGAAAGTATGTTATCTGGTAAAACGACAATGTGGCTAAAAAGAAAGAAATGGAAAGACAAATAAATAAGGGAAGGGACTGTTGCAAGTTCTTGTGAGTCATTTTCCAAGTAAGGTAAATAGAAAAAACGGTAGTAATTTTTTTGGTAATACTGAGAGTGTAGACTTAAGCTTAAGGAAGTTGGTATCTGAATTCATTCTTTTCCAAAGTTCAGTGGTGTTATTATTTTGTCATTATTTTTATCTGACTATAACTACGGCAGTAGGCATAAGATAACACAACCAGTATGTTGCCTGTGTATTTCAGTAAGACCTGCAGGGATGGTATCTGTAAGGATATGTTTGTACCTGTTATTGGTCATCTTCCTGTGCCTTTAACAGAGAAAGTCATAATTTGCTCATCTGTGACGTGAAGCTGGCATATTGTATAACAGTACTAATGTTTGATTAACACTTCAATGTCTCTTGAAGGTGGCACACCAGTAGTAGTCATCTCCCCATTTTAGAAATGAAGGGGGGGGGTGTACATGCTGGTTCTGCCTGAGCCTACGGTGGGTGGGTGGACCTGCTCCACTGTTGGTGCTCTCTGAAGAACAAGTTGAGACGTAGAAAAGAGGAGATCACACCAGTCCTACCCAAGCAATGGCACAGTATGCAGATTCCTCTTCCTTAGGGGTGGTGGAGGTGTGAAGGATTGTAAGAAAGTGTTTGTCATTGCAGCTCGCACCATGAGGGCTATGGTTCTTACTGTAATGAGGGACCAGCAGCAGTTGATCCATGAGAGAAAAAGAGATACTGAAGTGTAGTTCCTCTAGAAATGGTCTGATGCCTGGAGGTGCAATCTTGCATCCCACCTCCTGGAAAGTTCAAGAGCAAAGTTTTCCTCTGAGCATAAATCATGACTGCAATCAAAGCATCAGTGGTGACACAGTCTTTGCACACAGTGCAACTTTAGCAATTACTCTTGGGGCACAGAGAAGAAAAAGACTGTAATGGGAATTATAAAAGCAGTGTTGGCTTAGAACCTGGGCAAAACCCGTGATCAGATGGACTTCTATAGGCCTAGTGTTAAATGACTGAGGGATACTGCCCTTGATGGGCCATTTCCCAGGGCTGCACTGGTCAATGAAGAAAAAAGATGCTGACTTAACGGTATGTTATGTCCTTGCTGGAGGGTCTGGGGCATCATTTCCTTGTGCAGCTTTCCAGTGAAGGAGGAATAAATTGCTCCAAATGCACTGAAAGGGTAAGATACTGAGCCCTCAGCACAGAGGAATCCTGCTCTGTCTGCACAGTCTGTCCAGAAGACAGTAGAAACATATCACTGTGTGTTGTACATATAGTGGAGGACTGAGGCATTACTTTGGATATTTATTATGTGTCACATGCCATGTAGGAAATGCTTAAAATGTTACACATGAAGCTTTAATGCTAACCATCTGCTTTTTGTTAAATATACTGATGTTTGTTTGTTCATGTGCCAATGTGCTGAAAGGTCCCGGAATACATTTTTTCTGCGTGCTTTCTAATGTGTTGTGTAAAGCTGTCATAGTCTATTTGAGACAGTGATCACTGGCATGATGTAAACTGCTTGAAGGCAGGTATACTGCTGTAGAGGAATGATTTCATTGTGTAGCTGAACCATAAAAGGCTGACTACTGGATTTACTTGTTAAATATATAGTCTATATCCCTACGTAGGAAGAGAGAAGAACCATTTCTGATGCACTTTCTGTAAAGACACAAAGCATTTAGAGAACTTCACAGGTGTTGCAGATGTTTGCAAATAAGCCAATTTCAAAGTCTACGCTAAAATTTCCAAAGTAAGACCTGGAACTGAAGTTGACATGCTGCATCACACGACAGCTTTATTGTCTTCATTTCTCTAACTAAAAATAAGATGGGTAAAATGGCATACTGCTGGAGGAAAACCTTGAACAATACTGCAAGGTAATGTGTAGTTTGGTTTATTGATAAATGATTCGATACAATTGTATTTCTGTAATGAAATAAAATTGCTTTTAAAGCAATCTAGGTTAGCATAAAATTGAAAAGATTTGATTTCTACATCTTTCTGCTTTATATCATTGCTTGTATCATATTTCCAGCAATTAAAAACTGAAAAATTGAAATTTTTTTTTCTTTAGAATATCACTTAGAAGTAAGTAAAAGATTTCAAAGTTTCTAGGGAAAAGGTCTATTCCACTCTTTTCTGTTTTGTATATATTCCACTAACCTAAATCACATTATGACAGCATTTCCAAAATATATCAGCAAATAAAGATGTGGTTGATTACATCATTCAAGATCACCTTTACATTTTGGATTTGTTTTAAATTGCATTTAAAAGTGATTTACAAAACATCACCACTAAATAATTTGACTTGTTCAAGAGCAAACAGCTTTGTGCTCTTAGTACCTTTGAGTCTTCTGTACCATAAAATTCGTGTTTTAAAACGTTCCAGTTGTGTTCCCAGAAGGCACTTGCTAACCCATTTGAATGCCAGTTGTTAGCATTCATACCTCCTTTCTCATTAGTAAAACTTTCTTAAATGAGCTAATTGGCAATCTCAAGGCAATTTTTAAGAGCCTACTGATGATACGCACTATTCTGGGTTTTTCTTTAATAGTTTATAATCAGGTCAAGAATCTACATGTATCAGAGAGCTGTATATTTGAATCCCTTTGAAAATATATCACAACTGCATGACCTACGTATTTATGGACCTACTGTAAAACACGTATGAAATTTTAGAGACCTTTAATGTAGGAACATAAAGACCGTCAGATCTGATTAGCCTTAGCATAACCCAATTCCCCATGTTTTCCAGTAATGCTGGCAGTGTAGTCTTGGAAGAAACAAGATAAGGCACTTTAATTTATTCAATATTATATTTATAGGGGAAATTTATTCCAAAACCTCTGCTTGTCTTCTGCTTTGGCAGCGCATTTGGGATTTTCAAACATGCGCATGGAGATTTGTGATTAAAAGTCACACAGAAGTTTTTGAAAGTTGCCTTAAAATTAAGTACATGCTTGAGTACTTAGTTTAATCAGAGGTGTGAAATTGGTATTGTTTTGTCCTATCCTATCTGGTCATGAAAATGTCTGTCTTTCTGGATTTCTGCAAACCAGTTTCTGCTGCTCTAAACTGTCAAGGCAAAAAGTTCTGTTAATCAAATCTGTAATATCCGAAGAATCAGCAATTTCATTTGGACTGTGTTGTTTTTGCATTTCCTTGACGGTTCCTGAGAGATTAAACCATGAAATCTTTGTAATTGCTGAATGGCACAGAGGCTACTTAACGTGGTTTCCTCTCATGTCCTTTACAGAAATGGTCCTAGGCTTTTCAATATCACAAATATTATAGCAGATCTCTTTGTAATCCGTTCAGGTAGTCCCAAACATTTAAAACACTTATTAACTCAAATAGAGCTCTTGGCCACTGGCTCACTTTAATGCAAGCCTTTTTTGCCCTTCAATCAAATATTAGCACAGGATTGCATTTTCTCTTGCGTTACCTGGCAAGCATAGGAGAATGATGGAAAAGTCACCGAAGCCTTCTCCTCTCCATAGCCCCCTTTCAGACTTCTGCTTTCAGCTCTCCAAGAAAATGACTAACCACCAGACACATAATGAGAACAGCATCTACTGAACTTTTTTTGGTTTAGATGTAGCCTTCTGGAAAGATGCAGCTTGATGAAGCATGAAGTTCCTGTATCACGATTTGGCAACCACTCCTGAAGAGTTTATGTACTACAGCTATGTTCTGTGTTTTATAGAGAAAGGCTGTGTTTGTTTTTGTATAAGCAGTAACAAAGAAAGAAATGGTTGCTTGGAAAGATTACAGGATATTTTGGGTATTGAGTTATATGCTGTCTTTCTAGTACCTTTGCTTCCCTTTGCTTCTGAGCACATAGTGCTCAATGCCTCGGGATGCCTTTGCCCCAGTGCTGCTCAGAGCTATGCTGGAAGCGGTTTAATCCCAGTGAGTACAGCGCTCTGATAAAGTTGTGGCCAGTGACCAAACTGGCTATTTAAAAACAGCATCTTGCAGGCAGTTCCCTCCCACTCCTGCCTCTCTTCCCGTTCACTTTGCTGGGTGTTTGTTTCACTGGAGCGTTATTCTGCTTCTCTCCCGTTGCTCAGGATCAGCAACCAAAATCTCTGCTCCCCATCTGAGTGTGTACTATTTTTGATAATAGCACCTATTTATTTTTTATGACTTTGAATCATATTGTCTGAGGTTAAAAGGGTTCTGACGTCCTCTTGGGATGTATTTCATCTGATAAGGTCCCACAGATGATGTCCGTGTCTTTTATGTAGCTTTATTTTCTTTAACAGTAAACAAAATTAATGATCTCTTAATAACATTATTGATTTCCAGCACTACCATATACATAGAAACAATAGCCTATAATAAAGCAGCATTTTTATGAACCTCATGATTTTAGAATAAAGGTAAGTATTGAAAACTGCTGCCTGTCACTTTTTTGTTTTCGTTTTACTGTTTTCTTGTTTCATGTTTTCTAGGCAACCAATGAAGAACTCGGTATACAGAAGCAGGCAGTCTTTGAACAGTCCTAGCCCAGGAGAAACTGAGATGGATCTTCTTGTGACTCGAGAAAGACCTAGACGTGGAATCCGTAACAGTGGATATGATGTAAGTTTATCAGATATAGGCAGTGAAATTTGCTCAGTAAAGTCTTAACTCTATGCCTAAACCCGGGAAACTATTGATAAGCTACAAGCCAGAGTGCCATTGGGTATTTAACGTTGCAGTACATTATGTGCACTCAGCATCCTTAACAAGTCTCAGGATACTCAGAGCACAGACTCTTTCATGTACTTCGTAACCGTACATCATTTTACAGTCTGAAATGCAAACAAAACATTTGCCCTGAAACGTGTTATTTGCCAAAGTATTACATTTTGAATTTAGATATTTCTTCTAAGTATGCAGCCACTTAAATGATACTGCGCTTATTTTCACCACGATTGAAATCCTCAGCTCTGTACCCCTGATGTTGCTCTCCTGATTCAGAAAAATGGACAACCAACTTCTGGGAATGTCACTTAAATCCACGTGTCAGTGTTTTGCGGAAATCCCCTAGGAACAGTTAATTGTCCTCTTACCATATCAGAACTGGGAGAATTTTGAGTAGGTAAATGTGAAAACTAGCCAGGTGAGGCTCTGGCTTACGGCCCAAGGAACTCACGCAGCCAACGCAAGGCTAGATCAGTTGTGTTGTGCAGTTTGAGCATACGCTGGATGCAAGCTGACACTGCGTGCACCCAGAATGAAGGTAAAAATAGTCCCACACTGGGGTAATGTCGAAATTTTCAATCCTTTGCCACGCGTACAAAATGCTGTAGCTCAGCTATCCCTGAAGATCAGTCCCTGGCAAAGGTCTAATCCATTCTGGAAAATAAGGAAGTTCATCTGGTGGTGGTTCATCCTCTAAACTCTGTAGATGACAAACATTCTGTGTGGGGCTTAACTGTCAACTCTCGCAACTGCCAGGGATGCGATTTTAGCAAGGTGAAGGAACGAATGAAGGTCAGGGGATGTGTTCAGTGAAGTTTAAATCTTTTTCAGAATTCTTCAGGGCATGTTGTAGGTGTCTGATCTTTTAAATGATTTCCTGCATTTCGACACTTCCCATCAGATTGCATGAGTCATGTTGTGCCATGTAAGTGGGATGACTGCTTCACTGCTTTCTGAGGCATTCAAATACATTGCTCTAGCTTGGAAAAAGAACGGTATAACCTGATAAAATGGGTTTTACATTTTGCAAAGAGATTCCNGAGCTTTCTTCGATAATAAAAACATTGTCAAGCCAGCCTCCCTCAGTATTCTGGAAAACATATGTTTCAAGAAAGCAAGAGGTTTTTTAAATATGCTAATGAAAGGTAGTTTTTCATAGGAGATATCTTCCTGAAATGAATGTTGAAAACATTCTGGGAACCGGCATGGCCTCCTGCTATTAGTTCAAAATTAATATGCTGTAAGTAGTTAGCAGAAAATACATTATAATATATTGTGTATACTATATATATATTTTAAAGAGAAATTGTTTAAAACCTTCAAAGTAGATTAATGAGCTTCATGAAGAATCTGAAATGTCCTAAACCCAATTATAAACTCTGAGATCTGTGCACATCACACACAAGTCTGCCTTCACCTTTCTTTTAAGGCTGCGGTTGGGCGAGCTGTCCATGGCACAGTCTTTTCTTTTTTTTACTGACAAGTTACATAAAATTCCTTTTGCCCAACGCGCTGCAGATTCACTGCAGTGCACCTCTTCTAACTCTGAATGTACTTGCTGTCTGAAAGCAGAAGAATGCCAGAGGAAAATGGGACAGGATATTGAAATTTAGTTCCCGAGCCTCAGCGTACAGCGTGGGCTGGTTTCCCTCGCTCTTGTTTGAGGTTCCTCAGAGCTGTGCCGAGTGTCTGACAGGCTTCATCTCCCCGGATGCCCACGGGCGGGCACTTGTATCTATATTTGTGCATGGAACTCATATGGATCTCACCAGTGGTGCAACTAAACACCTCTGTAAATCTGACCTCTGAAAATGGGTGAAAAAGGGCTCTGAAAAAGCGCTGGTTTGTATGCTGAATCTTGTGTCCGTCCTTTGAGTAGCATCTTGGACTGTTTTTTGACAACCGCTTTGTCGTTCTTTAGAGCAGAGGTTCCAGCTTTCTCGGACTCCTGCTAACCTCTTCCTCCCAGACTATTTCACAAGTCCCACCGACGAATGGTGAAATTTGTCTTTCATAAGCAGTTCCAACAAATTAATGAAGCAAAATAGCCCATGTTTTCTTCAAGTCATGAGATCTTATTTACAGATTAAGAAATTGCTTTCTCTCCTTTTTTCTTTTTGAGCTCTTATCAGTATGCCCAAGTGATTTGTAGAGTTTATCTTCTCAACCATGATAATTTTATTTATTTTTTAAGAAAAAGAGACTAGCATTCCCCAGATTCTTGAAGAAAACTCCAGAGCTGCTAGACTCATAAGCACAAGCAAATCCTGAGAGTTTATGATCTGCCTGATTTTGCCTTTTCTGTTAAATAGGAGAGGGAAGTAAAAGCTCAGGAATCTGCCATTCCATACTATTGATTCTTTTTTAATATGGTTTAATATTTCAATTATGGTTTTCTAAAAATAATTAATTCCCTATAATGATTTTTTTTTGGTGATGATTCTCTGAATCACCGTTCTGTTTCTCAGAGCTAAAAACTGGTCAGGATATGAGGTCAATAGTTACATACCTGTCCGTATAGAATACATAGCTTTTTGTATTATTTTTGAGTGTACATTCGACTGTTTGACGTTCTGAGTATATTACTTGCCTTTAGAGTATCTTTTATAAATGGATTATTATTGAACAGTACTTATCTTTCAATTTTAAATAATCCCAACATGATTTAGTATCATCGCTTTCACCTAGCAAGCAGATTAAGGACACTTTATTAACATGTTTATTGTCCAACACACTCGCAGAAAATTGTGAATAGAGCAAATGCTACAATGAAGCAGTCTGGAACCTCTAGACTGCTGATGAGCTTTATACTAGGGCAGAAAATATTTAGGCTGGTTTTGGTGTAAAACAAAGAAAACCTTATTATACATATCTAAAAGATCAATATACAAAGAATTTACTGGTATAATTTTATTGATATAGCTAAATTAATGCAACTCCTCAAAAAGCTTATGGGTTAATGTTCACATGAAGAACTTTTCTGATAGAGTTGCAGCAGCAGGGTTATGGCAGAAGTGTATAAACTCTGTCTCTCAGTACAGCACTCTTCCTTCTTCATGTAATTCCAGTTCCTTGTATTATATAGTAACTGTGTATGAGCAATATCTAGATTTTTATAACGGTAACATTAACGTATAATGGTATCTATTTATGATACTTACGTGTTTCAATCCATATGAAAGCAAACGGCATACATCAGAAAATAAGATGAAGTGAAATAAACTTTAAAAATTGAGGAAAAGTAGTGCTCATCAGTCTCTTCCAAATTCTTTGTGCCAACTTTTAGATTGATAAATCAAAGCTGACTTAATGTTGGCTGCTAATATGCATCCTTTATTCATATGATATATTTTAGACATTCTATAGAGGTCTAATGGCTTCACCAAGGGTTGTAGTAGAGAACCTGATTTATGTCAGCACTGGGTACTAGTAGGTCTCTTGTTGGATTCCATTCCCTGACGTTTTTACAGTCATGAGGAAATCGTAGAGCCATGGTTATTAATCATCCGGTTGGGACAGCATGATTTCAGAGGGTCTTTGGTTGCACTTATATGTACAAACTACCATTGCATTTTATAGTCAGGGTTCTAAAATTTACCTGACTTTTATAGTCAAGCTTCTAAAATGTACCTGATTTTTATTTACTCTACCTTGTAACAACACAGATAACAATGGAATCAAAATGCAGGAAGAAAATGAAGGGAAACTATTTAGTTGAATATTTCCTACAAAGCTTTTCAGTTTAAGATAACTTTTTGCCATTACATTGTTCCTCCCCCAATTTGATATATCTGTCACTTGGGAAGCCTACAGCTGGGGTCTGTGGCTTTAAATTTGGATAATATACCATAAAAATATAACTACTTAAATCACGGTTAAATTCTAATATTCAAATGATTAATTATTGTCTTAATTTTTCTTTTTCTTATTGCTGTATTTTCATTAAGTACACAATATAGCTATAATAGCTAAGAGAGAAAACAAATCAAGATCTTTTATTTAGATGTATTGTCAGTTTTTAGGCTAACCATGTAACTCTTCTCTGAACAGCTGGTAACAACAGCTGGTCAGTTTGATATTTGACTCTGCAGATAAAGAAATATGTGCTATGATTATCCTATAATGTATATGACCATACATAGCCTGCAAAAGGTTGGGGGCACAGTTGCTTATCTAGTCAGGTATATAGAAAGTTATTGCACTATTACATGAAAAAAAAGTGTGCCACAGCAGGAGCTACAGAGCACTCAGTAAATTAGCAGGGCAGTGCTGGAATTTTTAAGAATATCTTATTGTACAAAATAGCCTATAAAGGCTATTTTAAATGCTAACACAATTCTAACCATGTGCTGTATATAGGAGGAGGTATGTATCCTATTCTTTATTCCAGTCATCATAGGATCTTGAATTATTTTACTGCTATTTAAAGAATTAGAAATTGGTTGCTTTTTCAGATTGCCTGTTTAACATGCGTGTTTTTTTAAACTGTAGTCTGTAAAACTAATATTACAGAAGATAGATGAATTTAGGTATTTCACTGTCAAGTTCTTATAATATGATGTTTTTTTTTTGTTTTGGAGTTACTGGCAAATAAATCGGGGGGTAGTGGTAGTGGTGTGATTTCTCTTTGTACTTATCTGTACAGAAGGAATTACCGTAGCAGTAACTCTTCAAGTTAAGATGCAGGTGTACTATCTGCTCATTAAAGTATGTGTGTTGTTCACTTTTCCTACATTAGTGCTGGATAAATTTCTGTGTAACTAATGTTCGCGGCTAGGTACGATGACTGAGCTGGGTCAGGATATTTTCTGCAAGAGACAAGACCTAGTTTGTGGTGGTGTTGTTAGCATTCCTGACTGGGTAAGAAAGTTCAGGAAAACTCGTAAACTTTAATTCTTCTGAAATCTTAACATGCGTGACTGGACAAAAGAATTTCAGTCCCTGTAGCTGTAACAAGCAGTCCCTTGTAAGGGGTCCTTCGTAGCGATGGTACTATTTAGGGAGCCATACTCCCGCTGGCACAGTTGTACTCCCATTGATGTTAACAACTAAGAAAAGAATTTAAACATTATTTTAATTGTTTTTAAGTGAATCATTGACAATTAAATCTGCTACAGAGTGTCCCTGCTAGTTTTCACAGCAAACAATACAGGATATGAAAAGCTATTATACTCGCCTGCATTATATCACTCCCTTCCAATATTTGTCATGTGTCTATATTGTCACAATTCCTGACTTTGTATATGTTACATCTGTGTTTGAGAATGTTTTGTGTGAAGCAGCACAAATACTGTCTTGTAAAGCTTTTTACGTATACATGCTTTTATTCCATCCAACAGACTGAGCCTGAAATTATAGAAGAAACAAATGTTGACCGTGTCAACGAGCCTCGGAGTTACACCAGGTCCCGTCAGGCCAAAGGCCACTCGGAGACCTCAACTTTAAGTTCTCAGCCCTCCATTGATGAGGTTCGACAGCAGATGCATATGCTCTTGGAAGAGGCTTTCAGCCTGGCCTCTGCGGGTCACGGAGGACAGAGCAGGCAGGAGGCGTACAGCTCAGCACCACACTTGCCCTACTCGGAGGTTGTGACCAGTGCTCCTGGTACCATGACCCGACCTAGAGGGGGGGTACAGTGGGTACCCACATACAGACCAGAAATGTATCAGTACAGTTTACCAAGACCAGTAAGTGAAACTTCTCTTTAGTAATAACATAAAGATATTTCTACTCTGAGACACATTTTTTTAAAGATGGAGCCTCATTTACATGTTTAACCCCAGAGGTAAAGCCACGCTTACAGTAAATAAGTACGGCTAGTGGGGTGTATGGACGTATGCTTACCCATACCCATCTCTTGCATGCAGACTCTCAGTATCTATTTTAACAGCAAGGTTGTCTTGTCTAAATTGTGCTTGAAAGAATAGGTTGCACTAAACTCCAGGCTGTTCAACAGATCAAGAACTTGTTGGCATGTCTCCTCCTTTTCACTGAACGCACGGTAGAAGCAATCTGGTTTTGTAGAAGAGCTATGTAGGCAGATGGGTATGAAGCATTCAATGCTTCTGCATGAGGTCCATCATTGAAGACCGTCATCACAAGACAGGGAACCAAGTGTAATAATCAGAGTTACTTGAAATGTGGGCTGTTATTGACAATCTTGCAGTTATAGCTATTGACTTGGGACTCTAGACATAGTTTAATTCCACGTGTTTCTTGGTTGACCTCATGTAAGTCGCTCTTTGTCCCTCATTTTCTAGACTCAAATCACGGCTAACGTGTCCTTACCTCACAAAAGTAATAAATAAATTAAGAAATGAAATCCATGGATGGAAATCGTTAATGGAATTTTGTAGGTATCTAGACAGCAGTCGCAGTAGTACTGCGTGCACCCTTGGCATGTTAAATGACCCCTGAATTCCCACATACGCTATTCTGAAACTCAACAAATTATTTTCCTTCTCGTGTGCAGGTACAAATCTAAACCGGAGATGATTGCTTTCAGATGAGAAATAGCCCATCTACCAATATCAGTGTGAAAATTTGTTCATTTTGAGGCTTTTTTGGTCAGAAATGAATATTTTTTTTGAAAGAATGCGTTTCAATTGGCGTCTCTTACTCTGGCTAAAATAAGAGGATAATGCAGCAAAATGTTCTCAGTTCAAAATAACTATTTCTATGACTTCGTTCCATGATAATAAAAAAATACATTAATGGATGCTGTCTCTGAACTATTCTGAACGTATTTGAAAGCCAATGGCACTGCCTGCAAAGGTTCAGGCTGGTGCTATTTAAATTATGCTAAAGGTTATTTCTGGCACTTTGAAATTGGTCCGATGAACTTCATATAGCATATAATCATATTTTATGCTTAGAATTCGATTACAAGCTTAAGAGACAGCTAATGGGTAGGCAAATTACTTCGACACTTGAGAGAGTCTTTCTAGAATGAAATTAAAAATATTATATGGCGACAGATTTTAAAAAAAAAATGTAATAGCCACACTTTTTTGGTGAATGCTTCACTGACTTCTTTCTAAGACTCATTACTCTTCTAAATCATCTGCATGTTTAGGACCGTTAAGCATTTGCTTATCTTTTTGGCATTTTGAATATAGCGTTAAAAAGTTCCCTGAAGATAATTGATCGCCACAAATTAGGATAGTCATAGGCTACTGGAGTTTGGATAAGGGCTGTTAATTCAGTTTTCTGTGTATCAGTTTCACAAATATGAGCAGTACTTTAACTAAGCAATTTACTGGTTTGTTCTCAAATGGAGACGGAGGATTGGAATTGAAAAATATCCAGCTGAGACGTGTGTGGAAAGTGACCTGTGGGTAGGAAAAACTGCTCTCAGCATCTTAGCACCTGTTTGCCCACCCGGGATACCCCTGCTCAGCATCGCTGGTGGAGATGCTGCAAAGGGGAGTGCTCGGGAGTGTGTCGGCTGACATGCCGGGAAGATGTCTGGGGTGAGTGGGTGGCCTCCGGCAGTTTTGGGGATGAGCACTGGGAGGATGTTACCTTTACAAACAAAGAATTATTTATTTTTGCCCTTTCTTAAAATTCAGTCCTTAGTGGCAATTAAAAGTCAACATTAACACTGCTATTATAATTCGAAATCTGTATTCAAGAGCATTTTACCTGCTTAGATGGAACAAATGCAGGCATTGGCTTTACTGTTGGGTCTCTAGATACAATGCAGCTATAAAGATCTCCAAGCCATCACTCTCTTCGGAGATCTGGCCCTTCGCAGTCCAGTTACACTAGGCTCGCAACTTTTTACAAGATCCTGCAAACTTTCCAGTAACTTGAGTGCATCTTTAGGTTTTATTATTGCAAAGGCATTTCAGAGGTGATACAAGTGCTGCAGAAGATTTCTAGCACAGATGTTCTCTAACTTTATAAAGCACAAATTGAAGTGGATTGAGGCAAAACAGTGAAAATCTGCATGCATATATCCATCTCAGTGTTTCCTTCTGTGCCATATGCTTTCAGGGGACCAGAACCACTCTTCAGGTCTCTGTTTCTTCAGGTCTCCTCCAAGTTACAGATCTTTGATTTTTTGCAGTCAACTTCTTGGCTAGTCCCACCATCAAATAGTTGTGTATCTTTCCAGAGCATTCATATTTCTTCTTTTTCCTTTTTCTTTTCCATTTTGAGACCTTCTGTGGTTTTTTTTTTACATGGTAGCATTAACACCAAAATTGTCTGTAGCTCTTGTGAGGGAATGCCTGTCTGTCAAACTGCTCATGGGCGACCTGTGATAACAGTATTCCTGCATCTGGGGTCTCTCCTGGCAGAGATAAGCTAGGAAAATGCAAGCTCTTAGAGTTGTTCTGGAGCCTCCAAAAACGGGATGAGCAATGCTTGGCTGGGTCCTTGTCATCCAGCTCGTGTACTACAGACTGGAGGGTAGAGTTGTAGCGTCGATAAAAGCAGTAACGTGATCTGCTGAGGCACAATGCTTTGGAAATTCGCACAGCTTAGTTGAGCAGAGCCCTACAGCCAGGGATAAAAATCCTCTTTATTACAGGGCTGGACCAGTTCCCATCTCTCCTCTTTAGTGCTCTGGAAAGACGAGTAAGAGTAACAGAGCTCTGGGTCCCGAGGTGAGACCTAGCACGGTACAGCAGGCACTCATGGACAGACTTGCAGGCTGAGTGATTGGTAACGTATCCAAGTCTTCAGAGCTTCCCTTCATTTAACAGAGGTAAAGTGAGAGTATTTTACCAAAGTTCAACAGTTACTAAACTAAGTATAAAACACGACAGCTCGCAAATCAAAGCCAAATCCAGCTGAAATCTGTTTGCATCATTCCTGCATTGTGATTTAATAATCAAATTAGTTAAATCATTCAATGAGTAAACAAAGACGCTGCCCTTTTAATTCTGATGGTGAGATGTAAGGAAATGGATATTTTTGTAATTAGAAGGCCACGTTGAATAATTCCACCCAAGACGTATCTGTAAGTTGGAGGTGGTAAATATATTTTAATACTGCAACCAGGGAAATGTACATTAGAGCTAACTGCAAAGTTCCTCCTTTAGATTTAGCTACTGTGTGCTGATTTCACTTTTCTTTCCTGCATCCTGACAGGCGGTACCTTAGACTTTTGTTGGTTGTAGAAGACACTGGTGCCAGTGTTCACTGGTGGCTGGGCTTTATCTTCCCGAGGTTTGTGTTCTGTGTCTCCTCGGCCCAAAGGCTGAAGTTTCTCTGCTAAACTGCTCTTACTACTTTTTGAAATTCTTCACTGGTTTGCTTTTTGAATTGTCAGTTTTTTAGCCACAACAGACTCCTTCACCGGTATTTCTTCCTGAAAGGGTGGCGTGGGATCTGCAGTCTGGTACCTATGCAGTCTGTCCTGAAGCTCAAATTTGATTACTTGATTACTGCCAGTGATTGTTATAGCCTTTGTCTTATACAAGTACTCATTTTTCAACAGAGTGTTTCTCTTTTAAGTTGTTTTGGGGTTGTTTGTAGTTTGTTTTTTTTTTTTTTGTGAACAACAAAAGTGATGCAATTTTTTTTTTTAAGGATAAACTAATTTTGAAGAATAAAACTAGGCAAATTTTCTGTGAAATCAGCTGGTTTGGGTTTGTGTTTTTTTTTTCTCATTGGATTTACAACAATGTATGAATTTTAGCGAAGTGACCATTTCTACAGTCATGCCAGTTAGTCTAGAACCTAAGGGCTCACCTAAATCTATAACAGAAAGGCCTCTTTAGTAAAACTTTGGCTTAATTTAGCCTCTGAACATTTTTTTTCCATTTGTGTTGCATGTAGGAAAACACTAACGCCCTGATCCATTGGAGAAGTTTTAGAAATTTTATTGAAGTTCTCTCTCGTAACGGTTTTGGTGTCTGTGGAATCTCAGCACGAAGAGGACTGACGGCCGTCCCCCAGGACGGACTGCTCCTTGGTGTGGCATAGCAGATCTCGTAACAGGATTTTTTGCTTTAATAGGATTCCCTCTGCCCAGCCATTAGCAAAATATTGCCACTCACTCAAAATTGTTCATCTCCTATGTAAGCAGCCAAAAAAAAAAAAGTGCTTTTCCTTTTTTCTCCAAAATTTTCAGTGCAAGTCACAACACGTTTGTGAACTGTTCTTTGTGATCCCTTAAAATGCCTCCTTTGATGTCTGTATTCCAAAGCATATCCACTAACACATAAGAGGAACCCCAAATCTCCCTCTGTGTCTCTGTCTACCCTGTTCTACTCAAATAGTATCCAGAGTCTCCGACCACTCTGAAACATCAGCTCATGTACTGTGCCTTTAAAATAGGCGGGGGGTGGTGGGGGGGGAGAATTTCGTATTTGGTACAAATGCATGCTGCGAGCAAGATGTGGGCTGAAAGGCTTGTGGAGCCAGAAGGAAGTGTTCCGTTCAGTCTGTGAGAGCACTGCCAGCTTTTCAGATGCAGAAGAGGCATTTCGGACCACTTCAAGTCCAGCACTGTTAGGAGAAATCTAATTGAGTTTTCTTTGATGTGAATAGCCTTTGTTTTTTTCTACACAGTTCTTTCTTTAAAAATCAGTATTTCCAACCCCTGGCTAGGAAATGTACCGTTGCCTTTTTAGATTTTTTTCCCACCTAAATACAGAAATACTTTAAATACCGTTCTAGCATGGTGAAAGTAAATACTAGGAGACTTTGTAGGTGGCATGAAAGGAAAAAATATTTTCCTAGACATGCCTTTGAGGGACTCTGCCCTGCTTTAAAAAGGGAGACAGTGAAAGGTGGGAGAAAGATGCTTGGTCTGTATTGCGTTTTCCTTGGAGACACTGACATCAAAAGTCAGTATTTGATAAGTTACCTTTCCTTTGTGTTAATCCAGCTTTGCAGCTATTTGAGAAAGAAGGTATTGGAACACTGTCTAAATGTGTAATTTTTAAAGAAGATTACTGAAAGATAGTGTTTTTTGATATTTAATGTGGGATTTATATTGCCAAATTCAAACCTACATGTAGGTGTTAAGTCTGAGCTAATCATGTAAATCCTGTAGGCTCTTTCTACAGGCAGGAGATAAGAGAGTGACTCATCCCATGGTAACGTGTTTTTATCTTTCTCTGCTGTTTGTGGAGGGAGCTTCTCTGGCTAAACCAGATACTTCTCTTTCAGAGGGCCAAAGTCCCACTGTTGGATTTTGAACTCTAGTTCCTGTCAAAATGCCTATGTCTTGATACTGGACAGCCTCTCCATAATTTATTTGCAATTGCTCTGATCTTATCTTTAATCACAGAATCACAGAATCACAGAATAGTCAGGGTTGGAAGGGACCTCTGGAGATCATCTAGTCCAACCCCCCTGCCAGAGCAGGGTCACCTACAACAGGTTGCACAGGACAGCGTCCAGGCGGGTTTTGAATGTCTCCAGAGTGGGAGACTCCACAACCTCTCTGGGCAGCCTGTTCCAGTGCTCCACCACCCTCAAAGTAAAGAAGTTCCTCCTCATGTTAAGATGGAACTTCCTATGTTCAAGTTTGTGCCCATTACCCCTCGTCCTATCAATGGGCACCACTGAAAAAAGACTGTTCCCATCCCCCTGGCATCCTCCCTTCAAGTATTTGAAAGCATTAACAAGATCCCCCCTCAATCTTCTTTTCTCCAGACTAAAGAGACCCAAATCCCTCAGCCTCTCCTCATATGAAAGATGTTCCAATCCCCTAATCATCTTTGTAGCCCTTTGCTGGACCCTCTCCAGCAGATCCCTGTCCTTCTTGAACTGGGGAGCCCAGAACTGGACGCAGTATTCCAGATGCGGCCTCACCAGGGCAGAGTAGAGGGGGAGGATGACCTCCCTCGACCTGCTGGCCACACTCCTTTTGATGCACCCCAGGATGCCATTGGCCCTCTTGGCCGCCAGGGCACATTGCTGGCTCATGGTCATCCTGTTGTCCACCAGGACTCCCAGGTCCCTTTCCACAGAGCTGCTCTCCAGGAGGTCGGCCCCCAACCTGTACTGATGCATGGGGTTATTCCTCCCCAGATGCAGTACCCTACATTTACCCTTGTTGAATTTCATTAAGTTCCTCTCTGCCCAACTCTCCAGCCTATCCAGGTCACGTTGTAAGGCAGCACAGCCTTCTGGCGTATCAGCCACTCCTCCCAGTTTAGTGTCATCAGCAAACTTGCTGATGGTAGACTCTATCCCTTCGTCCAGATCATCGATGAATATATTGAACAGGACTGGACCCAGTACTGACCCTTGAGGGACACCACTTGTTACTGACCTCCAACCAGACTCTGCACCACTAACCACAACCCTCTGAGCTCTATCTGCTAGCCAGTTCTCAATCCACCCCACTGTCCATCCATCTATCCCACACTTCCTAAGCTTGCCAGTGAGGAATCCTGTGCATTGCTCTGAAGCGTTGTCAATAAAAGCATAATTAATAAAAACAAACCCAAACCCACAATGTGTTGAAGAAAAGTGTCAATGACGTGCTAGAGAGATATCATCCCTCCATCTTGAAGTATATTTACTAAAATTATGACCTCTAATCTATAGCAGTACAAAGAACTTAGATCAATTTTGTCCTACCTGTCATTTCTTGGGTGCCACGGGTTTCACGCACGTGATTATTCATCCTTCACCTATATTAGTGATGAAATCCAGAATTACCGTGGGCAAGATGCTTAATTTTGGGATTTAGTGGGTTGGTCCTGTGTTCTTCTGAATTACCCTCCTTTTGCAGAACTGTTTGAGACCTTTGTTATTGCTTTAGAAAGTTACAGAGCTTGGGGTTTTTGTGAAGAATTTTCCTTTCATCTCTTCAAGGTGGAAAGGAAGAGGTTGAAATATGTATTGCTCACAGGCAGCTTCACTTCACTAGATGCTGCTCTGAGGACGCTTTCTGAATCTTTAAAATACTTTGTTTCTGGAGGAAGTGAAAACACAGATATTTTTTCTGTAGGTCCAAAGCAGCTGTTGAGTCTTACATGATCATAGCAGACCTACTTTGCCAGCAAGGTTGCAAATGTCACAGAGCCAGTGTTTAATGTATTTTATTTGAATTAGACTTCATCTGGGCTCTGAACTCATTTGTTCATGTTTTCTTCCGCAACCTAAAATCACCCAAGCACTGTAAATTATCAAAAAAAATGCAATCACTATCGATGCCTCAAAAAGTTCGCTTCCTATTGGCCAGCACGCGAAGCAGGTACTTAATTTCTGAGGTTCTTTTGTTTTTTTTTTTTTTAATTTGACTGACATCTGTTGGTGTTTCAGAAAATGTTTATTTTTCTCCTTTACAGGCTTACAGATTTTCTCAGCTTCCTGAAATGGTAATGGGTTCTCCTCCTCCTCCAGTTCCTCCCAGAACAGGTCCTGTGGCTGTTGCCTCTCTCAGGAGGTATTTATCTGTTGGTTTATTTTAGGTATGATCTCTAAAACCCACTGTTGTAATAAGAACTGGGGCAAACCCTGAAGGGACACTGACAAGCCACTTATAAAGACACATTTGTGAAGTTAGAAACATGTTGGGTTTATTTCATTTTAACACGAAGACGACAGGAATAACAATGAATTTTCTCTTCTATTAGCTAATCAGTTTCAATAAAATTAGGAAATCCAGGCTCTGATTTCTTTTAAAACATGCTTTGCCTCAACTTGCATAATGGCGTATTGGATTGCAGATGTGTGGCAGATAATTTTCTCTGTCATTCTCCCTGCTTTTCTCTATTGTAAGGACTTGCAACAGGATATGGATGAATTGTAAGCTGTTTCTCAGTACCCCGGGTCTGGGGATTTCTGCCTAGCTTTCAGATATCTCATACCTGCCTTTCTGAGGCCAAATACGTGCAAAAGCCTGGCTGCCTTAGCTCAGGCCGTACGTTTTGCCTCTTCCTCGCAGTAAGGGACTCTATAAAATGCATTTCAAGGGATTTTTACACTTCTGTGGTGGATGAACTCGTTTAGCCTTCAGCGCTGTGCTGTTAGGTACTGCTGGGTGCCAACTGCCGTTGGAGGCACTGCAGTGCTGCCGAGAGCTGCTGGGGAGCACCCAGCCCAGACAAAACCTTCCTCAGTGGCTGCTAATGATATTGTAACTGCATCCAAACATTCAGCATAAGGACACCGTCTGTTGACATGTTCTTGTTCATCCATTACATTTTAGCTCTAAAGCAGCTGGGACACACCTTTTCAAAAGATGTTAGTACTTCCCAAGTGCAGTTAACATTACTTACCATAGTAGTCTCCTGATATATGACACCATGACATGTATACTGGAGTAATGTGGTATTGTCTGCAGTCTTGTGTTGATGAACTATGGTAAAGCTCTGTTTTCTGTGTCGGTTGTCACAGGCATTTGTTTGAAGCAGCAAGCAAAGGCTCTGTGCAATGGTCATAACATGCTCTGGCAAAGTAGCAGCCAGGCTCAAGAAGTTGTTCTCAGACTTCTCCAGACTCACTGTCTTGCAGTTTTTCTCCAAATTTCTGTCATGGCAGAGCAAAATCAGATAGCTCATGCCTAGCTGGCTTGTCATACTGTAGCTGATAGGCACGTGTGTGGCTATGAATCTCATCTGTCAGTCAGAATGACAAAAGCTTCTGTTTCTTTCTTTCTTAATGCACAGGTCTACATCAGATATTGGCAGCAAAGTGAGAATACCTGAGTCCAGTGTGGCAGATCAGGCGCAGCATCATGATCAGGCGTCTTTTGCACCTGGTTCGAGAGCTCCGATGTCTGTTGGTCCACTTGATCAATCAGCTTTTCACTCAGGTGAAAAAATAGTCAAGACCCAACTTGCAGCTTTGAGACCCTCAAAATTTATTTTGCATATAAATGAATGTATGGATATAGCAAATATAGATGATTATTTGGAGAAAGACTATATTAGGTGGGTTTTTTTTTTCTGGTGCAGCTGAAGGAGACCTACAAAGGATTGTTCCTTTGTAAATGCAGCATGAGCTGCATTGTAAAATACTACTCATTCTGCAGAAGCACCAGGAAATGGTCATTTCTGAAGGTAAGATCCAGCAGTAATGTACCAGGTGGTCATTGTTCAAGTATGGCATTCTGCTGGTCAGGACTCTGAATTATTAAAGCCCAGTAAAACAGTTCATTTGTACCACAAAATCCAGTGGAATTTTTAGGGCTGGTACAGAGGGCATTGGCTGGCAAAAGCAGAAGTTGGAG
This sequence comes from Ibidorhyncha struthersii, assembly GCA_013398815.1. NCBI lineage: Eukaryota > Metazoa > Chordata > Aves > Charadriiformes > Charadriidae > Ibidorhyncha > Ibidorhyncha struthersii. Next base: position 384,048 of record VZSZ01009990.1, read on the forward strand.
TATTGGGGCTGCTGTGTGACTCGCATGTTGTGTTGCACCGTGTACAGAAACAACCAAAGCGGGAGAGATGGGTAACGGGGTTCTGAGGGGCATGGAGAAATGAGGTGGATCCTTCCATTATTTTATCAGTCAAGAATATCGGGCCAAGTGCTTGAAAACAGAGTGTGTACAGAGGGAGCTGTAAGCAGTGCTGCAGGAGGAGGCTTAATGGCATTCAGCTCTGCTTGGTTTGTAAGGAAAGGGCCGAAAAACAAGTGGCCATGAAGAATAGCGTGTACAAGATTGGGGTTTTCCAGCCTGACTGTGGGACTAGTTTTATGAGTCCCTATTTCCTCTTGAGAAACTTAACCCCTAGTCTTGTCACAGCAGTGGGCTGCTGAGGGGTGTAAGTTGAAGATCCGTGCCCTCTTCTCGTCAAGGCACGAGGCAGCAGTGCTTTTGGCACAGTCAGTGGTGCTCTGTTAGCTCATGTCCCCTCCTGTTTTGGAGAAGGTGGTTCCTGCTCAAGTGCGGAACTAGTTTTGGGTCTAAATGTCCCAGTTTTAAAGGCCTAGTGAGTTCCTGGCCCTTTTGATATGAATTTTGTTTATGAATTAATTGATTTAATCATGAGATTAAGCTGATATATTGTTTTGATGGTATCTGGGTAACATTTAGCTGGGGAAATATTTGAAATAGCTTCTCATTGGCAAACAATGTTTTCTTGAAGAGCTACAGAAAGGAGCTTACAAGATTGTCAGTTCAAAGTTTTGAAATTAGTAGGTTTATTAGACATTGCTCTGTGAATCTGCCAGAAAAATTTCTTTCTTAGCTTCCTCAGAAGTAATAGAGAGTTATCTGCTTTGTATTCAACATCTTCTACTGAGAATAATAATGTGGATATGCAAATCTGTTGTCAATTAATTAAATATAGTATGTTTAAAGGACCCATTCTACTCTCACTTCTTGTCATACCTTCTGCAAACGGTGTGTGTGAAGCTGAAAAGAGCAGATGCTCACCCTTTCATTTTAAAACATTTCAAGCTATAAAATACGCCACACTACCAAGAGTTCTTTCTTCGGGTCTGCAGTAACGTGTTCTCTGTGATACACTTTTTTTATCATTTCCAGTGACGTGGAGATTTTATTGCTGTATGTTAACAAACAGGTATGTGGTGCTACCACTGAAGAGTGGCTGCATTTCAGAAGAGACAAAGTGTACATTGTGGAGTTTGCCAGAATAATTCTGAGGGTAGATGGAGGAAACCTTTTCGTATATGACAGATTCTAGAAAAGGCTATAATACAGGGAAAGACAGGGAGAGTTGTGAGAAACCTGCAACTGTAATACAAAGATTTCTAATGTTCTAATATGAAAATAGATATTTATTGCCTCAATACATGAGGGCCTAATGTCACTCTCATGCAGCCCATCAACATCAGCTTTAAGGTAATGATGTTGCAGTAAGGATCTGGGATAAGATATTACATCAACTAATTGAGTGTTCCTTTTGAATAGCAGCTCATTTTGCTCTGGTTAAATTAAAAAGGATGTTTTGGTGTAGAAGCCATGTACAGGAGCAGCACTTTCTTCTCTGTATGTGTCTGAAGAATGCTTATTTCCAGCCTGGCTAACTCATCTAAAATAGCTACCCTTGTGCTGTCTGTGACCTGGGAAGAACAAGGATCGCCCATTCCTCTTCTCTTTGCCCACCTCCTTCCAAACCAAGGGGCTAGAGGAACTGGGATAGAGGTCCTGTGAGATACCCTGTGGCCACCTGCCATGCAGGCATACCTCGTAGATCCCACTGGTCCATAGCAATTCCACAGTGACTACTTCTCTGAGGGCTGGGTGACTCCAGCATCCTCCCTGACATAGTGCCTTTTCACCTACACCCTGATGTCAAAATAAAAGCTAGGAGTTAGTCCCTAACAGTAGAAAACACTGTAAATGTTAAGTATAATATAGAGGTTTTTAGTCCATATTTGGATGACATATCCCTCATTTTTCTTCCAGTGTTTTTCTGATGTTGTTTTTTTTTTTGAGACAGTGTTGAAACATGATATGTTTGAGATACGGAGATGATATGGAGACAATTATGCTACAAAATACATTTTTTCTCCTCTTTGCACAGCCTGGTTGCATCCATAGCCCTCTGGCCTAGGACTGCATGGGAGGTCACTGAGAACCTATAAATCACTGTTTTTGTGGAGACTGCTTTGGGAATGAGTGTCACTGTTCGAGTCTTTCTATCTCTGTGCATGTGCCCATGCAGTATTCCCAGCATCTATCAGAGAAGGCAGCATAATCCTCTTGCAGGGTGTTCAGGAGCAAGGACTTGCCAGGGCTGTAAGTGGCGTTCAGGGGGGACAGCTATTTGAAGCAGCCAGTAAGTGATGCTGATTTGTATCAATTAATCTCTGTGTGAAGTTCAGGGGAATGCCCATGTCTCGCCATTTTGTTGGCAGCTCTTACACAGTGATATCATGTCTACTGAGGGCAATTAGTGGCAATATTCAAATAATGTGCAATTGGAAGGGAGAGGAATCGTATTTTCTCTGCATTGACTCTAGTACAGAGCCAGTGCCCATCTATGCAACATTACAGTGCTTCCGTTCCTCCGTGAAAATGCTTGAGTTGTACTTTGTTGTGTTCTTACGGGGTTTACTGGCTCTTCTGCTTCCACATAAATGATGTTATTTTTGCTATCTTCAGTGAATCTGAAAAGTAAAATAGGTGTTCCTGTATTATAACTGAGTACTCAAAGCACACTGCCCACGTGCTTTGTTTCCTACCTGATAAAGATGATACAGAGCTTTCCCACCCAGAATTCAGGAATGAGGGTTTTGTGACATTAGTATAGCAGTGGTACACTGCTGACATCTGTAGTTGCATGTAAACAGACACTAGAGGAAGGAAGTCTTACTGGACGAGCAAGTTGTATTTTACTCTAAACTTGGCAAACGCATGGAATTATGATGGCTTTTCTCAAGGGAAATAGTGGGAGTGTGCAAGAAGGTGCTGGTCTTCCAGACAGCCTAGTTATATCCTGTGGATAATCTAGAGTAATTGCAGCAAGAACCACATTGTTCTCTGCATCTCTGTGAGCCCCAGTTATAAACCCTACCTGAAAGAGCAGATGTAACCATACCCAGAGATTTGGCTGAACCTCATACTAGGAAGGCTGGTTTCTCCCACCCGATTTCGAGTATGATAGTGGAATTTTAGTAGGCGGCTTCCTGGACATCCCTATGCATGCATCTTGATCAAGACGTGATAAAACAGATTTGGTGTCAACAAGTTTCCTTGGAAATATTTAAGTCATAGTTGCATAATTCATTGCCGTCGTGGACTCTTCCTGGGAAAGGAATTGAGCAGGTAGAGCCTTGGTATTTTTTAGTGGAGGCATTGAAGTTTTATGATGAGGTTGTTGAGATTACAGCCTTTTAAATGTATCGCTCACTCATTTTTGTAGGTTTTATGCCTAGAGATATTAAGACAGTTTTACTGTGTAAACTGAATGCTCTATAACCTGCTGTTGAAGAGAAAGGTGCACTACTCTGAAACCCATGATAACAACAGCTAAAAATTGAATACAAGGAAGCAAATGTAAGAGGAAAAAAACCCTTTCTCCTAATGATTCAAAGTTTTGATGATCAGTTGTTACAAGGACCAAGTCCTAAGGACTAAGGCCTTATATCTTTATGTGCAGGCTGTGCATGATTATACAGAAAAATTGCCTTCTCCAGTATTTCCCAGCATTACAGAGATGTCAGATGATGGGAGCCTTACATCCAACCGATGGCGATCACATTCTCGCAAAAAAAAAANGCATTATCTTCTAATTTATAACTGAAAATGTCAGCTATTAATTATATCTACTCTCTTTCTTAATAGGAAATACCGTACCAGCAGTGTTTGCCATACCAGCAGCAAACCGACCTGGCTTCACAGGCTATTTTATCCCAACACCACCCACCGCATACAGGAACCAAGCCTGGATGCCCTATGCTGGAGAGAATGAATTACCAGGGCAGTGGGCAGACTCAGTAAGCTACCTTGCTTTTCTAACTACATATATCTTCTGTGATTTGCATAGCACGGCTTTTTAAGCAATGCCAAGAAATCAGCAAAGAATCTGAGCAAGATAATTCTTCCTTGAACAGGAATAATCTCTAGCAGTGAAAAGTTATGAGAGGGGGCACAGATACTTGAGCTGTCCATCCCATGAACTGTAAGTAAGGTCTTCTAGAGACTTAAATCATTCACTAGGTTAGAGGCTGGCACCTATTTAAAGCTGGTAGGTTAGGCATTATTTTTGTTTCCCAAGACAGAGGTTAAATATTTGGATAGGCATGTGGGAGGAGTAGGTGATGCTGCCTCTCTAGGTGACCTTGTGATGTTTGGAAGCTGGGGATCGTCTTTCTCTCCTGGAGGCTTATCTCAAGGCAGCCTGGCTCCTGAATCCTAGCTCCCGGCTCTGCCGCAGCTCTGCTGTGCAGTGTTTCAAGTCCTCCTGCAGCCTGCAGTGACAGATCATAAATTAAATAATTAATTGCACAATCCTAGTCTGGGACAGATGTAATTTTTAGCCCAAAGTATATCTATATTTCAAAGAAATAAAGTTGAGACATCCTAAAATGAATTGCAGTAGTTTATGATGTTTGAAACAATTTCTAAAATTTAGGGCTTTTTTCCACTAGGAAAAAAAGATCAATTCTGATGCTCGAGCTCACTTCTGGTATTTATGCAGAACCAATTCAGCTGAGCAAACTGGAGGTGGATTCTATTTCCTTGTGCATATCATCAACAGAATATTTTAGTGAATTGCAGTTGGAGTCTAATAGTTGGCTTTGAGCAGCTAAGCAAGAGACAACACGGTCATATAAATGTTCCTGGGGGTGGCTATTTGTTGCCAAATCTTTATTACTGCTCCTAATGCCTGCAAGGAAAAGAATTCAGTTTGGCTGTCAGATGCAAGTCTGAATTTGTAGGCCGAACTGTCAAGAAAAAAGAAGTATGTTCAGCTGTAAGCTGAGCATATCTGCTGATGTGCCTCTGACACCTGGAGGCTTCTGATACCACAGTACAGATTCCCTTCCCAGAGCTGCCCTTTTAAAGCATGGAAACCCTTTTTCTTTTCATTGTTTTCTTTATTTGGGTGTTGGGGTTCTTTTGGTTTGTTGTTTTTAACCCTACTGACATTTTAAATCCAGAAGGTCTGCTGTGTCTGAGCAATCATCTAAAACTTCTTTAAGAAGAAGAAGAAAAAACCAAAACCAAAACAGAAAAGTATTTTACTTGTCTTCCATTCTTTTTCCCTTTTGTATCCCTACTCCATGGCTGCAGTCCCATGAAAAAAAGAGTCAGATATCACTTGTCAAAAGGGGAGACTGAAAACAAACTGGACAAAACTGGAACATGAGTCTCCAGCCCCCAGTTCCTTCCTCTGGACGGGAAAGAGCGTAACCCTGTTGTGGGTTTCCCTGTCTTCAGGGAAACAGGTGGGAACAGCAGTTAGTGCTGGTGGACCGTACACAGAGGAATGGAGAGGGATGCCAGAAGCTGTCTGCAAAACAGCTGTGGCAATACAGAATTCAAAGGAAACAAATATTCCTTTTGACTTCACTTAGTCATTACAGATCTTTAACAACTTCTTGTTATTCAGACTTTCAGCCCTACTGTGACTTTACAGGCAAAGAGGAAAAAGTGTAAAAGCAAAACACTGCAGTTTCTACAATGATTTTTTAGCTCCCAATGACTGCAAATCTGTCAAGAAACTGTCATTAGTTGAAAATCATTACTAGAGGAACTAGTAATAGTGTTAGCAACATAATATGATCAGAAAGCCTGAATAAAACTTAAAAAAAAAAAAAAGATCTAAAGTAATACTCGGTGTTTGAGTTGCTGGATGCTTTCTGGTTTCTGAGCCTCTAGATTATAGCTCGAACATGGGGCTTAATATCTATAAGGTCAAAACTGAACCTTTACTTTCTGTGCATTTCTGCTAGCTTGACTGTAAACACGGGAACAGAGGAAACAGATTTGACAACAAAGAATTATCTTGTAAGATTAACTGACTGTAAAGTATTCTCAGTTAAATGTTATGTATCGAAGCACTAAGTTTTGTGGCAGAAAGGAATTGTATCCAATAAAGTATTTATTTTCCAAATTGCTAGATGCTGCTTAGTCAAAGTAGTAACCTGGTGGCCTCTAGTGGTATGGTTACAAGTTGTACTACTAACATGTTTGTCTTCTGAATAATCTACTGTAAACTAAACAGAGGCAATTGCATTTAATGATCAGTTTCATATCATGCCTTCTTCCTGTGTTTGTCTCATCGCACCATAACGAATGTGTTTGACGTTCTCTTCATCGCTTGTTGGATATCCAAGATCATGTAGAGCATGTGTAAATCCTAGTGGTCAGGTTTTCATAGGTTCTTAGATGCCTGAAGCGTCCAGTTTTTCAAAAGCACCCAAGGCGTTGTTAAACTTTCACAGGGCCAGAGCCAAAATGGGATTTAAGCAAAATTCCAAAGCTGTCATTCTGAAGTCCATGCTGAGACGTCATGTTCACCAGAAGGTATATAAAATTGGCAGATGTTTCACAGCTTGACATTTCAGTCTGCTTGCAGACGCCTAAAATTCTAAAATTTTGCTTCTGGCATACTCACCAAAGCCTGAGCCCTGGTGGGTGAAGCACATTACACTTCAGCCTGACTGAAAGCCAAAAATTAGCTGAGATATCTGCATGGCCACCTGTATTATATGCTCATATAAAACTGTAATGCATTTGGAATGTAAAAACCATGTGTTTTTCCTCAATTAAAGCAAAAAGAATTACAAAATTAACTTTTTAGTGCTTAAACATTGTGGAAACTTGTAAGTTAACTGATAAGTGTAGTATTCTGAGTATAGTGTAGATAAGTGTAGTTTTCTGAGTCAGTGAGTTCATAAAAAAGCATCACTGAACTTTCCTTACTTGTCATTGGCATGGAGTAGAATGATCAGCTGGTAAGCTTTTTCTCAAGGAGAAATTATCTTTTCCTACTAATAGGTTATGCCTTGCCTTCTGTAATAACATAAAAACCTTCTTCAAAATGAAGGGCTGTAGATTCTTGTTTTATGGACTTTTGCAAAACATAAATAAACGCTATTTTTATTTGATGCATTGAAAACTTCTGAGGACTATAAAGACTGGTATCGTATTTCATGGATTTGTGAAGGAAATTAGTATCTCACAGTGAATAAAGGGCCTATGTTATTTTAGTTTTAGCCAGTGTAACGTGGGTCTGAAATTGGTGAAGTTACAACAACAAAGTAAAATTGTGAATCCCCCATGTAATGCTGTTAAATGTGGCCAGAAATCCTGATGCTTCTGAGAAATCAATGTTGAGTTTCCAGGTTGGCATACCTGAGTTTATCCCTGTTGTCTGGATCTAGTGAGTTTTTGTTAGGAACGGTAAGTCCAGAGACTTGGCTGACTTGGATTAGACAGTGGCTGCAAATCAGCAACCTCTACTTTTCTGTGCTAGGCTTTTCGGTGGCCTGAAACATCGTGGTGCTGTCAGTTTAAAACTGAAATATTTAGGAGGACTAGTAAGCAGAGGACACACTTTCACAGAAGCCTTCTCTCTGTGACTTTTTGAAGTGATGGTAAATTAGGACGTGCAATGTTTCCCCTGCAAGGTGTTTTTGCTACCACAGTCTGAGGAGTTGAGTACCCGGTACATTGACATGTGCATAAATGGCGCATGCCAAGATAGACATTTGTAAACGGATGCTTAGGAGTATGAGGTTTATGTTCTCTTCATGTTGTTCTATCTCTTACTTCTTATTGCACTCCGGGGACATTTGTGTTACCTGGCAGTACGGATCAATTGTTCTGTATAATATTCTATAATTACAATGCTCTACAGGTACCACTACCTGGATACATCGAGGCTTATCCAAGGCCCCGTTACCAACACAATTCTCCTTCGCGACTTCCTCGCCAATACAGCCAGCAAGCGAGCATGCATCCCAGCCTGGAACAAGCTCCTTTGCCGTCCACTGCAGCTTCTCAGCAGAGCCTGACAGAAAATGACCCGTCTGATGCTCCTCTCACCAACATTTCTACAGCTGCCCTCGTAAAGGCAATAAGAGAAGAAGTTGCTAAACTGGCCAAGAAGCAAACAGATATGTTTGAGTTCCAGGTCTAATATCTTTTGTGCACGGTACTTGTACGGTGCAACCTGGGGTAGCCAAGAAAGCAACTCCTTTAGTTGTCAGTCTCAAACTTGCTGTGAATTGTGCCAAAGTGATGGCGTTTTCTCTGTCTGAAAAGTCAACACTATGAAATGACTTAAAAGTAGAGCAACAGGGCTCTGAAGATATGTAATTCTGCTTTGCCAGCTAAGGAAATGCTGCCAGGTAACTGTTTAATATGGATAAGATGGATCATATGCAATTGTTTGTCACTTAGCTCTCGTACCATGACCCATCATCACTAGAGATGCTGCTGAACGTGTCTGCGCCACACAATGTTTCATTTGCAGGCCCAAAGGTAGCGCTGCTGGAAATAATTTCTGCATGTCAAAACTTTCATTAAAGAAGAAAATACAGTAGAACGTGGCTAGCTAAAGCCAACGGTAGGTATGGCGGTGGCCATGTTAATTGTTTGCTGCAGGGCACTGTATAAGGGATGCTGATTTCAGCAATGCAGAGTCATTCAGCCTTTTCATTCTAGAGACCGTATTCAAAGCAAAAGAATCGGAGATGAGTAATACAAATAAATGTCCTGTAAATAGCCCCGATTCTCCTCATCCTATTAACAGTACAAAGAAGTGAAAGAAGAGAAGACTGTGAAGAAGGTTAATGATATTTTGATAATCGGTGGCTACCTTGTCCCTGAATGCCACTGATGAGTTATGGAGGAGATTTTTTTCAGCGTGAGAGAATACAATGCACGAAGAGCCAACAAAGGATATTGATGCTAGAAGCTTCCAGGAGAAATGAAAAAAGGTTATTCGCGTTTGCTCTATATTCAGGCTTTTCACTCGGAATGCATGTGAAGCTGGTAAACCTGAGACCTTTGAGCAAGTCTTTCCAACCTGGAATAATGAATACACCTGCTTGGACAAGAAAACCTCTGTTTAACCCAGTCCTTTTTTCTCTTTCTTAAACAATGATATCTACTGAAGCGATGCCAGAAAGTGCTACCTGAAGCTGCAGTTGATTTTGATTACACTGGAACAATGAATGCACACCCAGGAAGTTCTGAATGTAGAGGACCCGACTGTTATATTAACGTGTAAATAAGTAAACGGTTACATGAATTAAGAAAAATACTAATGTTCTGTGAAAAAGACAGCATTTCCAGAAATTATGCTGACTTTATATTGTGCAAGGTAAAGGTCACTAATTGTTAAACTGCATTGTTGTACGAATCCAAACCCAAAAGAAAATCAAACCAGTTGAATGGGACAATAGTTCATCTTTTGCAGTTGTACAAAACAGTTGGAGATCATGAACAATTGTTTTCAGTTCCTTTGGCAATTAGCTTTGGGAACCGAAGTCGTTGCAAAATTTGTTGTGTTGGGCATGTTTGATGTCAACTGGAGTTAAAGGTAATGTCCTTCATTTCAGTAAGTTATTTAGTTATCCTCAATTGCTTATGATATTTTGTCTGATCATTTCATTTCCCTGAGTTTCTTTGGTCTTTACTGAGGTGAGAAAGGGAACTTGGTTTAGCTTTTTGGCCATCAGTAAAATGAGAGGAGAAGGAGAGCGGAGACTAGAATAGGGGATAGAAGAAGAAATCAATGAAGCACAAAATTTTAAAGCAGAGCTATTTTTTCCCAAAATAATTATATTATAAACCCTGACTGAGATTGTGATACATAGTTATCCTGGAATATACAGATATCTTCTGCTCCAATACCTTAAATATTGCAGAAGCTTTTGGAACGCTAGCTAATCTTTAAACAAATGTGAAATTTAATTTTTATTATTTAAAAAACAAATATAAATAAAATGTATTTTTGTAAGTTCTATGTATATATGTGCTGTATATTTATATGTGACTAGTCTGCTATAGTCAGAACATTTCCATAAACCAAGTAGAAAAAAAAAAAGGGAAAAAACCCACCCCAACAACCTAGCAATTTTAATGATCAACATAAACATGCTATGTGTGGAGTACACAAATATACATTTGGGTGACCTGGATACTGAACAACCAAAGAAACTCAATCTTTCATATAACTATAAGTCTAGTAAAGACGGACTGCTGTCTCAGTTACCTGCCAGCTAACTAATACTGATCTTATCAGTGTAATACAATACATCCAAATGTCTTTTTGTGTGGAATTAATAGCTGCCTAAGAATATCACATTTAAAAATAACAACTTAAAAATACTGGGCCGAACTCAGCACGCCGTAAAAACGCTAGTGCTGGTTGGCTTCAGTGGGAACTTTACTCGCTGACAGCAAGGCTGAGTTTCTTCTTTATTAGGTTTTGTCTATACCTGCAAGTTTCACTAGACCAATATTCTGCTTATTCTTCAACCATTTAAATCACTCTAACATACGTGCAGACATAATTTAAGAGTGGTTTATTTTTATTCAGCCCAAGCTGGTTCATAACTGGCTTAAACTAACTTGGTAAGTGAAATGTACACTAAATTGTCAGCCACATTTTGCATCAGTTTTATTACCTCAGTTTTTAAATGATTCTTCTGTTTAGCCCAGTGAAATTTTGCAAATAAATAGGCCCTTCTATGCAATGGGAGTGAAATGTGCTGTGAAATAAATTTCTGTATCTTAGACTCTGGTTTTGCAGAGTTATCCTAAAGCTGCAAGTATGGAAACAGCAGCAATGACGTGGGTGGGAGTGCTGAAGCCAAACAGCTGGGAAGGGTAATGTTACGATATACTCCAGAAAGAGTCACAGGAGATAGACAGAACGTACCAGACTTAAACAGCATCTTTGGGACACTTAGCTCTGTTTGTAATTCTGTACCCATTCTTAAATTTAAGCAATTTAGTAGTTCTATCGAAAAATGTGTGAGGGTAAAGCCTCATATATCTTGTATGATAAAGCATATATCTTGCCATACTGGAAATTAAAAAGTTTGGATATTACATGGATGTACAGGGTTTGAATGCATACATGCAAACAAAATGAACAAATAGAAAAACCTCAAATAAAAACATTTAAATAGCCTTCTAGGAAGAAAACCCATTTCAGTAAAGTTAAACAAAGTACTCTTCATACTACTGAGGAAGACCTCTTAGACTTTAAAAATTAATTTTGTTTGATATTGTATCGATGATGTGCAGTCTATTGAATATTTCCTCAACCATTATTCTGAAACCATTGTGGTGCACTTTATTCACAAACACATTTTACATTCTTCATTCATAATGGCTTTTTATCTTGTTTGTAATATGTTTCTGTATTTTTTTTAAGTACAAAGTAAGATTATACCAAGACAGTAAGGACATTCCTGGGAAAGAAAAATCATGCTGTAATATTTATACTGTCTGAGCACAAAGCAATGATAAAGTGAAAATATAGTGTACACAGAATTTGTAATATAATAAACATTTTGTATGGCTACAATTACAATATAGTTTTTCAATATTGATTTCAAAGAAGAAAGTGTACCTGTTTAAAGTTATAACCTCATCAAAATATATTCATGCCATTTTTACTGATAAAAATCTAGTCATTAATGTTTTTCTACTAAATGCCCCGATTTTCTTTAAAATTATGTTAAGTGTTTAGGTGAAAATATTGTTCTCTGTGTAGAAAAATGTTGATATTCTGACCACTATCTGTCTTCAGGTTTGTAAATCATCAGTAGAAACATCTGCAAATGAAACGCACGTAAAATTACTTCTCAGTCTGTGTGTAATGACCACTTTCAGTAGGTATAGTATGTGTGACATTTATTAACATAAGTAGAACTGTAGCTTTAAGAGGATAAGAGGATACTCTTTGACAGTCATTTTTTGAGAAAAACATATTATCTGGATTTGAGAGAAGCTCTAGCACTCAGTGTAGAAATACGAATAATATTTGTACCTAATGATATCATGGATAGAACTTGATAGAAGTGCACGTAAATCCTCTATATAGAAATGGCAAAAATTATCATAAGTAGCGCTCATTTCTTTTTCAGACTTTGAAAGGTGAGACACGGAGTAAAGAAAATTTAAGGTAAAAATGCAGGTAGAAAAAACAGCATTGAATTGAGAGGCAGAACTGAAGCGAGGCCTCTGCCTTGTTTAAGGGATGACACATGCAAAGCTAACTACAGTTTTTGTTCTATTTCAAGATGTCCGACTGTAAGAATGAGTTACATTTTAATGCATATTTTTAGTCCCGCATTGCAAATAGCTGGCAGTTAGCCCTTGTAAAGGTCTGAGGGAGCTTGAAAACAGCAAGTTTTCCGAGCTAGCAGGAGAAGTCGCTTCATTATGCTGACTGTGTTCATCCTGTACATGTCTGAGCAGCTCTGACTACTGTGGCCAAAGATGCCGTAAATCAGTTACGGTCCTGACCTTGCATTTCTTGCACATAAACAAATCTCAGTGGCTTCCCATACCTCACTGACATGAAATGGGATAGGAAGAGAACAAGTGTGAGATAATATGAAGGATATTAACAGGTCAGGAGTACCTTAACGGTCTGGAAGCCATGGATCTTGAAATGCATGCTAACTCATACCTGTTAGAAAATGGTTGTTTGGCAGCTTCCTGAGCCAGACGCATTCCTTTCATTGTCAGTGACTAATATGTATAAATTAAGATTCAGTCCTATCACAGGAGAGTGTATCAATTCATGCTTCCACTCCTTTGTGTAAGCCATGTGCATTCTCTGTGTAGCTCCACGTGAGAGTGGCATAATTAACACGAGTGGTTTCCAGTTACTCAGAGTAATCTCTTGTAATAAAACACCAACTTGTACGGAACCTTATATGTGTTTCACTACATCATTGGGGGGAAAAAAAAGACATGATCTTATAGTATGTTAGTTTATTAACACCATTAACCTTTTTTTTTTTTTTTGAAAAAGGGAAAGTTTGGTCTGCTAAGATCAGGACTGCTCACTAGTCAGAGTGTGCAGGACAACTGCTCAGTATGCTGTTCTGGCTGACAGAGCAGATCTCTCGCCACTTACTGCCCCTCCATAAAAAAGGGTACAAGCACGCGGCTTTTTTTGAGTCAGACACATAAATTAATAATAAGTTATATGGCATAATAAGTATATGGGATAAAGAACATCTACCTAGTCCTCTGTGATCACTCCAGATCATTACTGGTCTGCTAAGCCATTTAAAAAAAAACCCCAAAACTAATCAGCTCAAGCTCGTTTAATGTTACTTAGACATAGCACTGTAGACCTTGTAACAGTGCTATATGGGATCAGTATGTCAAGTGGTAAGTTACACTTTCTGTGCTAGACTTTCTTTTCATAAGTTAATTTTTTGGCCATAACTCCAGGACTAATTTTGTTGGGTTTTTTTGCTTATCAAAATATTTCAAAGTTCTCTTTTTCCATTTTAAAGTGTAGGCATGCAAAATAGGGCTAAGAGTACTCATTTAGAATGCTTTTTTTTGAACTCTTGCCTTTCTGTTGTAAATAAATAATGCAAAACTCGACTTGTGGAAATGAGATTTATATAGGTCAGTAAATGAACTGGGTACTGACTTGCTCTTTAAAAGAAAGTTTCAAGATGGCCACGTCAGAAAGACAAACCTGGTTAATACCGCAGAATCTCTACTGAGAATAACTGCATTGCATATCCTTCATCAAAAATGTTTTGGCGTCCCCAGTGAGTGAAAAGCAATCAAAAACCTATGCATCAGGGGATTCCTGTTACCCAGGAACATTTTTGCTTGGGCTGTATACAAGACATGGGAGATGGGACAGGGATTTCAGTGGGGCTCTGAGGTGAGTAGATTACCCTATGTAACACATTTGCCCTTTGGATTGCCCTTAATACCAACAGACGTAAAAACTACAACCACCAAAGTGGTGTGGCAGAAAGGTGGTTTAGGTCCTGATTTTCAAAACTGTTGAGATGCCCCAAAATATCATGTTTTTAAAGTCACCTTGATACCATTGAAAATCCTTAAGGATTTTCACTAGGAGTCTGGTATCATGCTCCTATATATATGTAAAAAAATATTTTTTGAAAACTAGTTCTTTGATCTGCCTACTTGTCCCCATTCACGTTCCTTAAGGTATACAGAAGCAGTAATGAGGAGTCAGTTCCCAGGGTTTTTCTTTTATGAAGCTCATGAAAGGTGAGAAATCGGTTTTAAATAGTTAGATGGTCACATGTATCACAGATGTCTGGAAAATAATTACAAATACTATGAAGAGACATTTCAGGAATTTGATATTTTTTTGCATTTGTTAAAAAATAATTATTGTTTTAAGAAGTGCCTGATTTTTCATGACATTTCCATGCTCAATTCATTCCCAAGGAGCAGCTTGAAACTATATTACATTCTGTAAATAATTTTGTAACTTTATAAATACACATTTACATACTAGGCAATAATGTTCCAAAGGATTGTAAATTATACAGGAAATTGATTCCGCTGAGCACAATATTTAGAGAGGAGATGAATTCTTCCTTCCAAAGTATGTCCCTCTTCCCTGCAGCTCAATGCATTTCTATGCTTTGTAAACCAGTGTCTGAACACCGTAACATCTTATATATCTGACAAGGAGCACTGATTTTTGCAGCCTCCAGTGGGACCTTGTAGAGTGCCTGTGTATATGATTAACTTCTTAAACTATTAAAACAGAAATTTCTGGGTCCTTAAGTCTGGCTTTTTGCAAGGAATCAGTGGCTTTTAGGTCCTGCATCACCAGCAAACTTAACCAATAGATATTTTGAGATGTGATGCAGCAGAATACAGCAGCCTATGCCAGGGATTCACCGGGATCTAAAAAGCAAGTGACTGTACTAGAAGAATAGGTGGTAAACCTTTTATTTCAGCAATGGATGGACACCAAGTAATTATGAATTGATTACTATGGCAGGTAAAAGAGTCTTGAAGCTAACTGCTTGGAATCAATTTCATGTATTTGGTTAGCTTTTTTTTCATTTGTTAAAACAGTGCAAAAATAGCAACATTAACAGCGTATTCTATTTCAGAGTTATAAACATGGGAGATGTGAATGTAAGTTAACTTGAGGTTTATTCTTTGTCCTTGCCTTTATCTAGTGCTTTCAATGCTGCAAGGAGGAAAGAAAACCATTTTACCCTCCACCAAATTAATATTTCTTTCTATGACAGAGAGACTGGGAAGGCTTTTTTCATTTCATGTTGGTGTTGGGTTCTTCAAACTGTATTAAAGGTCATATTTGATAGAAAAAATGACAGTGAAACCAAAAATTCTGGAAAATAAGATCGAATCCATCTTACAAAGGCTGGAATTTTGGTTTAGGATTTAGCAACCCAGCACAAACAGCTCAGACCCAACAAAGGGTCTGTTCTGGGCAGTTCTTTGGGACTTGTTAGAAAGGACATATGTACAGCGCAGATATTCCTATGTTCTTTGACTTTTTATTTTCATTTAATGTCTTTCTTGCCATAGCTGTGCATTTTGACTTTGACTTTTACATTGGTGTACACAATGAGGTGCGCTCTTTAGCTCGCTGATATACTGCTGGTGTGATAGAAGTAGTAACCAACATATGTGATATAATTTTTAATTCACTATGGCACTGTGTGGCTTTGACCTATGTTCTCCTTTGTGATAATAACAGGTGTCATATTAGTATTAAGGTGACATGAATATAGATAATGTCTTCCATTGAAGTTATTGGCAAAACACCTGTTCACTTCAAGGACTGATCCAGTATTCTCTCAGTGAATTAACTATCACAAGTATCTTTAAATTGTGCAAAGATAGGAAGGATGCTATGGGAATCTGGAAAGCAGGAGATAAGAGGTCGGTTGTCCCTTCTTCGTCATTTTGGATTGGTCCTGAGCAAGGCTCTTAATCTGACTGTGCCTCAGTGTACCCCTCCGTTAAGCAGGATTAAGGGACTGCCTCTCCTCACACCCCTGGTGAGAGGTTGAACTAACTGATAATGTTAGAAAAAACGAAACCCTGGAGTGGAAGTTGATACTTTAGTACAAAGCACTATTTATTATTTCATGGAGCTTGGTAATTGTTCAAGACTGTAAATTGCCTGTTCATCTGGTAGCATTTAAATATACATAAATTTTAAAGAAAAAAAAAAACAGCCCCAAAACTCTTGATGCTATTTCAGTATGTTCTAGGAAGCCTTTCCTATAACAGCTTCTACACTTTTTTTACAGAGATGTTATATCAATAAATTGTCTTACTTCCCATGCAACAGATCTCACTTTCTGATGAAACAAACTTTTCTTACGTCTTTGAATTATGGAAAGGACTAGCTCTGCATGACGACAAATATCCATGTTATCTTTGTTGTTCACAGCTGGATTCAACTAAACTGTAATGGCTGTGTCTGTGAAAAGTGCTCAAAATTTATAAGTGTTTCAGCTGTAAATGGGGAAATTAGTTTTCTGAAGCCAGTCAGAGCTGCAAAATTAAGAGTGATTTGTAAAGCAAAGTCTAGGCATTAAACTGAAAGAGGAAGAAAATAATTAAAATTTTATACTATGCAATCAGAAGAGAAATCGCCAAGAACTGGTTCCTATTGCAATTACAAATATGAAACCATACCAATGGTAGAATTTTACATATCACTGAAAAGAAGGCATTTAAAATGTTCTGGGTCATTACCAAATGGCTGTGTTTTTACTCTGAACCATAGGGTGATTCTAGAAATGAAGCTTATGAGTACATAGAATAGTTTCTTTCATGTTAGTGGCTATAGCTTAGTTGAAGTTGTACATGTTTTTTCCTTGGCAATTTTGCACATTAAATAAAATATGTCTTAAAATCTATGTTGCTACTTATTGTTTTTTCCTGCCGTGTCTTTTTCTGTAGATCAGCTGCTTTAAAGCATGAGCATGCCTCTCCCTTGGAGCTGCCAGGGCTGTGTAGGGGTCCGGCTGCTCATGCTCTTGAGGAAGAACCTGGCAAAGGACAGGAAAGGAGTTTTAAGAACTCTACAGGTTAAAACCCTGTATTTCAGTGGTGGTGTTCCCTCTGAAGAAAGGCGTTTGCCTGCCTTACAGAGGTGAGCAGGCCAGTAACCAGCAAGCCCATGAGTTCTGAGGACATCTTGTGATACTGTGTTGCCTTTGTGGATTTTTCTTCTCACCTTAATGTCCTCTATGCCTTCCCGTACTGAAGTCAGCTACTGTGGTTTTTATTGGTATTTACTCAGACCTAAATTTCCTGCTGTCAGTTTGCAGTGAAATGAAAAGAAAAAGGAAAATGCAGGTATGTGCTTTTGACAGTACTGCTTTTATGTAATTTGTGATGCAAGAAATTTGGAATAAAAAGTTCATTTTACTACAAGGAGCACATCTAACCCTTCCTCACTCTGTTTGCAGTTTCAGAGGGAAAAAAGAGGCAGGAAAGGATCTTCCCAAAATAGAGGATAAATGAGCTTCCTAGTGTACGTATCACTGCTAAAGTTCTGGACAGATGGTATACTTAAGAGACAGTTTTATACATATATATAAAAGTTGTGACTGTGAGTACTTAAATTGCCTCAAGGGGTTGTTCTGGCTTTTTTCAAGATATACCAAAATCTCAGCTTATTTCGCAAATGTATGTTTTTAGTGTGTAACATTAAACAACTAACTAGTGTTATTAATAATCATGTTTCCTTAGAAAGGCCAAATTATAGAATCATTTACGTCGGAAAAAAACCTTTAAGATCATTGAGTCCCACTGTAAAAAGCACCACTTATCAACTGTTTCCTGATTAGCACCTCTTATGGCACCTCTAGATGTCAGTGATCTTATGAAACGTTACCTCCCAAACAAAAAAAAGAGGACGAGCTTCCTAGAGTTAAGTTCTGCTCTTGATTTCCTTACTTTGAGATATTAGCTCCTGAATTTTCAGGATTTTCAGGTGAATCTATCATGTAGCATTCACTGGTGAAAACAGAAAAATCATTCTATGATAGCTAAGTGCTTTTGGATTTCTTCTGTAATTTGTCCCTGAGCTAATTAAGGCAGCTTTACTTCAAGATTAATTTACATTCTAGTGATCCATTGTTAATAAGGCTGAGTATCTATTGGGAGAATTTTAATGTAGCAAACGTCAACATAAAGCAGTCTGAAATTTGATGGACCCAATTGTTTGGTATAAAATACTTTAAAACTTAAATGCGTTCTTGTTTTCAAATGGCTTTGTATCTAATTTTTTCCCATCATAAAGCAGCCAAGACTGCTTCAGGTTTCAGAAGTGAAAGACCTGAAGGCAATCCTTGGGGAGCACACGAGTATCACTGTAGGTGTAGACACGGCTCTTTCAGTGAGACAGCTGTCACTGCTCAGCCCTCAGGTTGGCTGAGAAGATGTGACACTGCTTTTTGAGAAGATTTCTTTGTTAAGAATTGGAAATGGGAGCAACCTACTGATGTTTTGAGATTTCTGTCCATGAATCAAAACCGTAGCCAAATGTTTCTTTCTTGAATGACAGATTTGTTGAGTCACAAGAGAGCTATATGAAAGGCATCTGAGCCATGCCAGCATCTAAATGTCAGGTTTAGCCTTCCCTAAACAGTCTAAAAGAACAAAAACATTTGAAAAATGGATGATGTATGCTTTGTGAATAAAAAGAATGCAGTAAGAATGCTCATTCTATTTTGTTTAATATATGTTTAAATTTTACAAAGGAAACAATAAACAGAACAGTTTTGAGATGCAATCATTTGAAAGGAAAAAAACCCAACAGCCTGCAGAGACCAGAGAAAATTACTGGATGTAACAAGGTCAAGTGGAAACAGAGAAGAAAAGTGAAAGTGAATAAAATGTTCATGGGCAAAGGAGAACCAACATATGTGCCATTATGTTTAACTGGTTGTTTGTCCAGGCTATTAATATAATGAAGGGCAGGTCCTGTTTAACAAACCTGATCTCCTTCTATGACAAGGTGACCCGCTTGTGATATGAGGGAAAGGGATGTTATTTACCTAGACTTCAATAAAGCCTTTGATGCTGTTCCCCACAGCATCCTCATGAAAAAACTGGCTACCCAAGGCTTGGACAGGTGTACACTCTGCTGGGTCAAACACCGGCTGGATGGCGGCTGGCCACAAGTGGTGTTTCACAGGGCTCAGTGTTGGGGCCGCTCCTGTTTAATATCTTTATTTATGATCTCGATGAGGGGATTGAGAGCAATCTCAGTAAGTTTGCAGACAACACCAAGTTAGGTGGGAGTGTTGATCTGCTTGAGGGTAGGAGGGCTCTTCAGAGCAACCTGGATAGGCTGGATTGACAGCCCAAGGCCCATAGTATGAGCTTCAACAAGGCCAAGTGCTGAGTCCTGTACTTGGGCCACAGCAATCCCAGGCTTGGGGAGGAGTGCCTGGAAAGCTGCCTGGCAGAAAAGAACCTGGGATTGTTGATTGACAACCAGCTGAACGTGTGCCAGCAGTACTCCCAGGTGGCCAAGAAGGCCATAGGCGTCTTGTCCTGCATCAGGAATAGTGTAGCCAGCAGGGCTAGGGAAGTGATTGTCCCCCTGTACTCGGCACTGGTGAGGCTGCGCCTTGAGTACTGTGCTCAGTTTTGGGCACCGCAGTATAAGAAGGACATTGAGGTGCTGGAGAGGGTCCAGAGAAGGGCAATGAAGCTGGTGAAGGGTCTTGAGAATAAGTCTTATGAGGAGTGGCTGAGGGGCTTGAGGTTGTCTAGTCTGAAGAAAAGGAGGCTGAGGGAAGACATTATTGCTCTCTACAGCTACCTGAAAGGAGGTTGTAGAGAGGTGGCCGCTGGTTTCTTCTCACAAGTTACAACCGATAAGGCAAGAGGAAATGGCGTCAAGTTGCGCCAGGGGAGGTTTAGGTTAGACATTCGGAAAAACTTCTACACTGAAAGGGCTATCAAAGACTGGAACAGGCTGACCAGGGAAGTGGTTGAATTGCCATCCTTGGATGTATTTAAAAGCCATCTAGATGTGGTGCTCAGGGACATAGTTTAGAAGTGGGCCTGGTAGAGTTAGATAATGTTTGGACTTGATCTTACAGGTCTTCTCCAGCCATAATGATTCTATGATTCTATGATAAGCTTATTACTCTCTTGCCAAATTCATGCACATGAATGTGTTAGTATTTCCAACTGAAAGTACAAACAGTGATTCTTTCCAGGCAGAAATATTTCATCGTATGTCCCATGTTTCTTCTACAGTCTCTGAGTTTCTTTTGTAGGTGCTAATTCACGCACAGAAGGCCAAATTGGCTTTCCAGTGAAGATAGCCACCATCCTTTAATGATCTTCTTGGAATGCTGAGATACTTCATTGAAAGGACTTTGACCAAAGCATCCTGATAGCAGAGTGCCGTGGCTGACACTGGCCAAGGGAAACCATTCTGCCTTGTTTTGGGACATGAAGCAAAAGACCTTTTTTCAGTAGATGTGTGTCCCCAGGCAACTGTAATGGAGATTACATATTAACTGATGATGTTCCTTGCATTGTCACCTGGTAATTAAACACGAAGTGTTGTTTTAGCATAAAGGTCATATGACAGAAACTGAACAACAGATGGAAAAAGATTTAAACTGTGTGCTGGGGAAAGCAGCTCTGTTTAAGCTGAGAAAACCTGAGTGAACGATGTCCGATGAGAGCTGGATGCAAAGTGAAAGAGTTGGTAAAAGGTGAGGGGAAGTAACGGTTAGGAAGTGGTGATCATAGGCAGTGGAAATCCATGTAGGCCCTTCTATTAACCATGGGAAACTTGAGTGGTTTAGGAGTGAAATTACTCTGGAGATTTGGGAAAACGAAGATAGTTGCTCTGCCACCTAATGATTTAAAAGCTCTTACTTCTGCGCAAAGACTTTGAAGGCCCCTGTACATTGGCCCTTTTTGTCCTGCCCAAGTCTGTCTTGTGGTATTTAGTTTAAGCACTAATACATTTCCCATTTTCACAGTAATTAACTATTACAGTATCTTTTCATAGGTTTAGCCTCAAAACTCTTTCTGAGAGACTTTTAAACCTCATTCTGTAGAGTGAGCTTTAAAAAAACATAGCCCAGATTTCCAAGGTAGTTGGGTAAAAATTTGGTTCTTTAGGCACCCAGACCTGCCTTTTGTGTATTTACTGCCTCAGCCTCCAAGATGTAGTTGGAAAGAGATAAATCATCGATGGTTATGTAAGAATCTCCCCACTGGGTGTAAAGATAACTCGTTTGAGAAGCCCACTTTGGAAGTTACTTGCAACGTGCTGTCTGGAGTAAACCGGCTTAAAATGTGCCAACTAGTGAAAACAACTGTTTAGCCAGAAGCACAGTGTCATTAATTAGGCTCTAAAGCTAAGCAGCAATGAAATGGTGCCAAGGTGGGCCTAAAGAGTAGATTTAATAAAGCTGAAGGGGAAGGGTGTTTATATTGGAGTGAATAATGCATTTGCAGCGTAAAGAGGGAAGCTGGTGGTGGCTACTATTGACCTGTACACCCAACCCAGCATGGGGGTAGCTGTCAAGGCCTCGGGCCCACCGCCCTGCCCAGCCTCCTCCAGGCCCTCCACCGCCTCCACAGGCCTGGGAGCCCCATTTAAGCTGTGGAGGGGCTTCTAGGTTTTAGGGCTGCCTCGGTGAGATCCTCCATGGGCTACAGGTAGTCTTGTCGCCAGTCCTGCCCCATGGGCTTCTTGGATGGCCCCAAGGCCTGGTCCCTCGCCTTGACCTGCCCGAGGCACACCGGAACGCTGGACAAAAACCTGGCCAGGTTTCCCTCAGCCCTGCTCAGGCTTTTTTTCACTAAAAAAACATATTTATTAGCAGATGAAACCATGAATTGCTGTATTGGTGGAGGCACCCAGCTGACAACAGCGTTTGCGAAGGGTAAGATCCTGTTTAAGATCTCCTAGCTGCTCTGATAAAATGTGATTATCATAGTTTGCTGATTGACAAATGGGAGTTATAAACTAGATATTTTTCTAATACAAACTCTGTGTAGGGTAGATCGAAATCTGGCTGGAAATATTAAGATAGTAAAAGAGTGAATGCTGTAATAAGCAGTAATAGGAAATAGAATTTTGGTATCATATTGTGTTAAAATGGTTCACAGCCAAGGAATTTAAATGGAGTTTTTAAAAAAACACATTAAAATATTGGTCTTTTTTAAAAAAAAGCTGCTTGCCATAATATGATAGCTTCAGGGTTGGTAACTATTATTTCATGCTGCCACCTACTGCTCTTGAATTAGAACAGGAAAAAGTACTTGGTAACTTTTTATCAGTCTGGTGAGCCAATTTACTACTTTGTTAGGTTATTCTCCACGCCTTCTTTGGAATTAGTTTTAATGGCAGATATTCTCCAGATCTTCAATCCGTCATCGCTGCCTCTGTCCATTTTTCCTTGTGAGAGGACATGCCTTCCAAACATAAGGATGTTGTCACTCCAAAAACTGCCATGGGTTTTAGCCTAAGCACTACTAGTCCTAAAATAATAGTAAAATGTTAGTTGAAAGTCAATGTTATATGACTATTCTGTTAAAAACTAACTCAAGCTATAATTTCTGTAGTTTTGTGGTAAAGCCAAAAAGAGAATGCACTGTGATTGTTTGTAATAAAGGTTTTTATGCTAATGTGAAAGTAGTTTTGTAAAGCTTGCTTAGAGGCACAGGACTTTTGACCATATTTCTTTATTCTCAGTTGCACTTAATGTACTTAGAATTAAAACAAAAAAAAACCCTATATTTTGTGTTTCCCTGCTACATGTATCTTGAACACCATCAATGGACTGCTAGGAATCCTGACATCAGCAGTGTTAATTTCTTAGTGTTTTGGTGGCTATTTCTTCAGCTTCTGCCTTGCTTTCATGGCTTGTATCTTTTCTTCTTTCAGTGCCTTCAGAATTTTATCTAAACAGAATGAAACATAATTTGTCATTAATTTTGTCATTAATAGCTTACAATACTAAGGAACGCCAATAATGTGTTAAGCAAGCTAGTAATATTCCTTACAATTTCTTGTCTAGCAAGTATCTGAAAACTAAACTTTCTCACATGTAATGAACATAATAGGCATTGAAATGGAAAAAGGTAGGTATTGCTACGACAAAGGAAAAAAGCTATTAATTTCCTGTTCTGAAAAATGTATGCAAACTATCACAATTTCTTTGAGATTTTCCTTTGAATGTGTATATCTGACAGACATTTTTTTCTGTGTTCTTGTAACCTTTGCACTCCCAAAAGCTTCCCGACTGGCAGCCTGTGGCCTTGAAGGAAATGATGAGCATCCCATCCTGACAGCGGTTGGCCTGCCTGCTGGAACTCTCAGTAATCACCATCTGCTGAACTATTTTATTTCCTGTATTTCCCTCATGGCCAGTAGATTTTAAATTTTTTTTAATTTTAAAACGCCACACTAATTTAACTACTTTATTTTTTTTTTTTACACCTCCAACTATGTGCAGTCATCAGTGGCCTTTATTTTACATCAATGCTGATTTACAACCGCAGGATCTCATTAGTAATGGATGCGTTTGTCGTGTACAAACTCCCTCTGATTTGAGCAGCGTCCGAATGTTTTTTTTGTGAGCGCTTAATGACTTTGGTGGTTTTATGACTTTGGGGGCTTTATCGCTTTGTGCAAAAGTAACCGCATCTGTAATTCTCATGCCTCTAATTTGTGCCCCCAGTCGGTTGCCCGTGACTAGCGACAGAGGTAGATGACACAGGACGAGGGCTTTGCTCCGTGCACCCGGCGTGCGGCCGGGGCCAGGTAGGTGCTGGGCACCAAACCCAGCACCGCTGTGTCCCCAGGGCCGGCTTAGGGCGCTGCGGGTGCAGAGATACACAAGCCTGCCCGTGCACATCGCGTTTCAGGGGGTTATTGACGGAGGAACCTGCTGCCGCGGAGGCCGAGCTGTGCTCGGAGGTGACAGGGCGGCCACCACCCCCTGCCCCGCGGAGCCCTACTCCACCGGCCGCGACAAGCAGCGGCGGCTGCGGGGCGGCCCCGCAGCGAGGAGAGGGGGCCGCAGCCGGCCCCGGGCCCCTGCCCACCCCGCGGCGGGGACAGGACGCACACTGCTGGGCGTCGAAGCCGTCGCCGATGAGCGCCAGCAGCTCCAGCTCCTTGAGGCGGATGCCCAGCTCGCAGA
>VZSZ01009990.1:412896-532293 GCA_013398815.1 Ibidorhyncha struthersii
GGATAATAACTATACAGATTTGATCCAATAGAGGGAGTAATATACATACACTTGGTAGTATGTTATAATCTGATAAATTTAGCACATTCATCTTTGTGTATTTAAGTTTTGATATTTGAAGTGCTCATGAAAATGTTAATTTCGGAGAAGCAAGTCTTTTACTTATCTAGCCAACAAAGACAGTAATGACAGTATTCCCGCTACCAGTCCTCTACAGAACTTAAAAACTTTTTCAAAGTCTTCTCTGTTGAGAGAAGTTAAGGATAGTCAATTTGTGCCGTTTGTCATGCTGTTTCTTCATGAGAAGTAAAAGAGTCCCACTGTGTTTGTGAACTACCGTACAACGTCTTATTTGTCTCTTGTTTCTGTTTCTTTTTGTTTGGAGTCCGTTCAAGAAGGCTTCTCTTCCCTGTATTTGAAAAGATGTTAATGCTGTTCGACCCAATCCTGATTTAGACATGTGACTACTACCACAGTGTATCAGTATAAGTTGTCATAATTTGAATTAATGTATTGGGCTTGTGTGGCAAGATTTTGGTAGGAGGAGGGCTACAGGGGTGGTTTCTGTCAGAAGATGCTGGAAGCTTCCCCCATGTCCGACAGAGCCAACATCAGCCAGCTCCAAGACGGACCTGCTGCTGGCCAAGGCTGAGCCAAACAGTGGCATTGGTAGCACCTCTGTGATAACATAATTAAGAAGGGCTAAAAACTAGTTAGTGAAATTGCTTTCAGAACTGTGCCACTCCCTTCCCTGATGCGTGCGTCTGGTCTTCTAGATTTGTCACATCACAACGATAGAAACCAATATGCAGAGGGCTATTTATAAAGTCTCAAAGCACTATGCCAGCAAACTTAAAATTAACAGTGAGCAACTAATTAACAATTATACAACTTGAAAGAAGCACTAATTAAAAAGTTTTCAAGGGATGAGTTTTCAGTTGAAATACAAAATTAGCCAGAGATTTAGTGCCTGAAATGGAAATTCGGACTGATTAGCAGAAGTGCAAAAAGCACTAGCTGTGTGAGAAATGAATTTTTAATTTTCTCTTCAGGTAAGACTATGCCAGTCTCTAGGATCAGAAGGGGATACAATATTTTCGATAGAAAGTGTAGCTCAAACTGTATGTTTCAGTCTTCCACGTGTTTACGGTGTGTTCAACCACAGGAAGCTGGAGATTTTGGCAGAGAGACTGTGACTCTCTGCATCTCTCTGATGATTTCTGTGCTGCTGAGTTCAAAAGGCCTGCCTTACTCCAAGAACACAAAATGAGGTAAGAAAAAACAAGGTGGAAATTGTCTGGAAGACTTAGAGTTGCCTGTTTAAAGGCAATTAAATCTGGTAACTGGGGGAGCTTTCTCTGTTTTGGGGTTTTTCTCCTCTTTGCCATTATGTCCTGTTCTTCTATAGAATGTCAGGAATGGGAAATCGGTGGCTTCAGAAGTGGTTTAGATGCTATTTTTTTACAAGACATAAAGTGGTGAAGGGTGCATAAATAGAATAAAAGAAGCGTTAAAAACCAACCTACCTGCAGACTCACTGAAAAGATCTTTTGAAGTTGCCTATTTTTATGCATTATATCTTGTGTATGAGTATGTGTAGGGTGATGGAGAAGGGATTGAGTTTATTTTGATAGAGCAGAGTAATGTCTGTGTGTTAATTCAGCAGGTAAGTACTTTGATTACCTGTGTTTACATCTGCATTAATGATGGTGCTTTTTCTTTAAACATGAATCTTGGTCAAGCCCTACTTCTTGCCACCAAGTGTATCTCTCGAATGACCTCATTTCTGAAATGTTATTTCTGATAGTCTGTCTCTTTTCTGGAAATCATATTGTCTTAGGAGTATACATGGCAATCTAAAGGAAGTAGTGAGACCCCCTGTGGAGTGGGAAAGCAGAATTCCACTGAGCATTAGTCTAGAGAGCTGGAGTCAGTGCTACTTCATGAATATATGTAAAGAGTCATCATGGCAGATAAGGTTGCACAAAAAACATAAAACCATAAAAAATTAAAGAGAGCCCAATCCATGCCAGCTTTGAAATAATAGAACTCATGAATAATCGTGAAGGCAGTCTTGCACCTTGCTCCTGGCTGTTCATATGCTGTACTCCAAACTCCTTTTAAAATTCATGTTGCAGAACCATTTTATCTCAGCTCAATAAACACTAATAGGTTTGACAATAATAAAGTTTATTTAATGGTACTGGCATGGGTTGTATATTTGGTTTTTCCTGTTGTGAAATGAAAGAGGTTGGAAGAGAATCTCCATGTCACTCAAATATTTTTCCTTGTGTCTTGGGAGTTGACACTGTCATAAATCTGTGCATTTTCAGATGATGCTGTAGCGTACAGATCTCAAAATTTATTTGGGAGATTTTATGCAAAGCCTCTAAAATTCAGATGGATTCTACTGTGATTATGCATATGCTCATAACTTAATTCAAATAGGCATTAACAGAAAAAGCCTTTGTATGGATCTGTAAGATTTGTTCTTTATTATTTTACACTATACTTAGGGGCTATGCACTATGCTAAAACCCTGTTATGTCTTCAAGGGTTAGCATTGTGTAAGATTATATTTTCAGAACTGTGTAAATATTATTGGCATATAAAGTGAGTTTTTATTCATTCTTGCCAATAGTTACTGTAAAAGATAGGCTCCAGTTATCCTCAGGATTAGGATTGCCGCAGTTTAGAGATGTAGATAGTTTCTAATTATTGCAGCGTTGAAATGTGGGTGGTCTCTGACTCAATAATCATTTTTTTCAGAGCTGCAGCCTATCCTATCGAGGAATGTGAAATCATATCAGCGAGTACAATCTGCGCTACTTACATTAACTACTTAGAATAATGGAGACTGGCTCATGCCAAACACAAAAGTACAATGATTGCAGTGAAACTGTATTATAATGGTACATTGAGTTTCATTAAGAGGCATTTTCGTCATACAGCATAGGTGATTCAGAGCAGAGATGTCATTCAAGTATTTCAGTCCAATATGCCTTTGCTCACTGTTACTAGCGCCATGCATTGATGAACAGTAATTACGATAAAGGTAGCATTTTCTTTGAAGCTACTTAAGGCTGACTTTTTTAAGTGTACAAACAAGATACATATTTCATAAGCAGCAATAGCAACTAGCAAATGTTGACTGATTATTTAACTTTCCTGTTCTATTTTAAACAGCTTAAATTAGATAAATCTTAAACAGTTTTACAGTTAGGCCATTATTTTTCTCAGGAAAAATCATGACCTTATGTTTTAGCCATGTTTTAGGCTTTTGGGATGATCATGGTCTGTTGTTGAACTTCTTTTTTTTCTTTGCAAGATCCATCAGTTTAAGTATTTGGAAGGCTTATGGACTATATTGGTAGTATATCATGGTTTAAATGGACTCTGTGCAGTTCCATCTTCAACTGCTGTGACCTCATTCCCTCTACTGGAAGATAACTTTAGGGCTAGCTGGTTGCCACAGCAGTGGTTATGGCAGTTCTGTCCGTATATTTCTTTCTGTAGTTTATCATGAAAACCCAAATGATCCAGCTGAGAGGTTAACCCTATGTATAAAGAATCTGGAGGAGAAAACAGAGTACACTAAATCAATAACAGTTACTTTTTTTTTTTTTTTTAAGGAGTGCCCATCCATCATCTTGTCAAGCCAATTCTCATAATAAACATACAAGTTTGAAAAGATCACCAAGTACCACTGTCCATAAAAGCAGATGTAAGATGACCTTAATCATTAGCTCCTTGAGAACCACCTATATGCTTGATTGAAACTTCAGTCTCTCAGTAGTGGGCAGGTTGTAATCCACACATTTAAAGTTAGTGCATTCCAGACAATACCTGTGCCTCTAGGCATCGACACACTCAAAAATACAGATCATGTAAAGTGATGAGTATTCCTCTCAGAAATTCTGGTGGATAGCCTGTTGTCATGTAAAATGGTCACTTCCGACAAACAACTTTTCCATAAGCCTGGTTCCTGTCGTTATGATCATGATATGGATCACAATGTATGGAAAGAACTGGAGTAAAGCTATGGAAATCAAGGGAGTGGAGCCAATTAGGAGTTAAAGCATCTCCCAACCTGGGAGAGAGAGGATGAGAAGTAGGACTGGGCTTTATAGGATAAAACCTAATTAGAAAGGAAACCTAGGAGGAATCTTGCAGTTATATACATAGAAGTGATCTTTTTATTATGTAGCTGACATTATTAAAACAATTTGAAAACAGTTTAAAGCTCCTAAAGGGAAATGATTTGGGATTTTCCGCCCCTTTGCTTTAACTTTGTTTAAAATATATTTTCCCTGAAGCATTAGTTTTCTTTCTAGGGTTTCTTACATTTACGCAGCTCTGTTACTGTCCATTTTCTACTGCCTCTTGGAAAATTGTTTCCCTGTCTCTTCAACTGTCTCATTTGAACAATAGTTCAATGCCCTAATGCAGTGAAAGATGAGTTTTCAATTAATTCTGGGGCACCTCTGCTGTTTTTTTTACTGTAAGGACTAAATTGTAGCAAGAATACAAAAGGGGTATCGAATTTAAGCACACATTTGGGGGTAGAGGGGGGGCAGATACAGTGAAGACTTGCTGGCTATTGCCACCCAGTCACAAAACTGTCAAAGGCAGCAATTGTCTGTGAAAATGACCTAGATGAAGAAATAAGATGGGAAAGGGAACAAGGAGGAGGACCATGTGAATAGGGGTACTGTTAGAAGCATAAGATACCCCTGCAGAGTGTTGATTTTAAAAATAAGGTATTATGTGCAACCTGGTGTATTTCAAAAGAAAATGGGAAGTCTGGTCACAAGTCTTTTCCTAAGACCCAAGGATAAATCCTGGAGAGGGAACAGCATGGCTGTTGCTTACAGATACCTTCTCGCAACTTGCAGTGAGGTGGTGAAACAATGGACTTCTTCCTGAGTGGGGCTGAAAGAAATTGCTTCATAGATGGGAAAGGAAGGCTGGAAAATTTAAAAAGTAGGTGGAAAAAAGTAGGAGGCAGCTGCATCAGCAATATTGCACTAGCAATGGCAAATTCTATGCCTCGCTGTTTCTTTGAAATGTCCTCTGCTGGATAGTCATAAATGTTTTGACACCTGTGGCATATTTTCCTCCTTGGCTCTTGACAAAGTTTACAATATGAGTACTAAAACACAAGATAAACCAAACCAAGCTAACAAGGCTGTGGATAAGTGTCATTTTAAGATGTTGGCTAAGGAGGTTTTTTCCTTTATAGCCCACATGAAAGTTGTCTAAAAATAATCTTTGGCCCGATTACAGCGCAATAGCTTCAGCACTGGTAGGCTGGCTGGAGTCTCATCTCACTGGTGCTGTGGTAATGGTCGTACTTCCTCTGGCTTCAGCGCCATTGCTGTGATGACATTACTTACAGCAACATCAAAGCTTGGCTGTGTACTATTAATTGATACATATTAATTAGTTATTGGAGGGCATCCTGTCATTGATTTGTTAAAATTATAGGACTCGTATCTATAAAATACCTTGCACTCACAGCACGTATTCAAATTTAAACCAGGTGTATGATCCTTTTAGGAAATAAATGCCTTTTGTATTAAGCTGCATCCATCCCACTGACAACATTTGTGAAGCAGTGTAATGTAGCAAATCTTATCCAACATAAACAGATGAAATGCATCATAAATGGAACAGGATGCACCTGGAAAATGGTGTAATGAAAGTAAATGTATGATTTCAGCAGATTGGGTATTTCTAATTAGCCCTGAATAGTTCATTTTCATGGATAAGTATATATCCGCATAATTAAATGTGTAGTGCTTTCCTGATAGTTTATGATCGGTGCTCTTCCCTTTTATTGCCAGCAGATGTCTCTCTTGAATATTGCATAGCATGACAATTGATACTCTTAACTCTGTTTTAAGGTCGTGCGTAGGTCGTACAGCTGCTAAGTACCTCTTTCTAGCTGGTTCTCAATTAACTAAAATTCTCTTCTTCTTGGTGCGGCAATGTGGCTTTGCACACAGACATCTAGAAATATATTGAATTAATGGTATGCAGGAATGAATATGTACAAATGTCATCCAAATGTGCTTCAGTTCCATAAAAAATAGTCATGGAATGATTCACTGCAGGAAAGACAATTTGAAAAATATCTTGTTTCATTTTGCTGGTGAAGAATATTACCAAAAAAAGTGAGGGCTCAGAGAAGGCTTGAATAGTCTAGCAGAAAAAAATCTCTTACCTAAACCTTAGAGAAAACGGCTTTGGTATAATCATGAAATTACTCACCTGCCATTTTAGGTCTTATTCCCCAACTCATATTCTGAGCTGAAATAAGAAAGTGGTTTAAGCAAGGGTGGCAAACAGATAGTATAACCTTTTATATTTTACCCTTATTAATACTGAAGTAAGATTTTGAATGAGAAGGTGGAATTTGAGAAGTTTGAGCAGGGTGGAATTTGAGTAAGTCCAGTGTACAGTAATGGAAAAGTCTTACAGGGGCAGCTGCTGCTGTGAGAAACAAATTGGTGGAATTTTTGCGGCAGGAAACTGAATGTTGATGGGATGTCAAAAAGCTGAAAACAAGGCTTAAGTTGTCTTGTTATCAGTAGAGGGACAGGTCAAAGATGTAATGTGGTTGAAATACCAGCAGCTGTGTTGACTGGCAGAGGCTTTGACATGCTGAAAAGGAGTGGGTACGTACAATAGCAGTCCACAGAGAAATAGAGAGAAGTCACAGTGGAGGTTCACTCATTATGGAATAGAATTTGGCAAGTATATGTGGAAATTAATTAACTAGTATATGTTGCAGAAGTGGTCTGAAAATGAGGATTAAAACAGGCATGGATTCACTAGAGACTTTCTCCTTAGTAGCACAGCCTGGTGCTTCAGCCTGCTTCTGAGATAAAGGTTCACAAGAAGGATAAGAATCTCCAGAAACAGAAGGGGTTATTGAGTAGTGTGCATGGGATAATGGAAAGGTTCCAATTTTAACATACCGAATGTAAATGGAGGTGATGCGTTCAAGCAAGCATGTGCAGTATTAGCATGTGCTTAAAAATACATGTCACTGAAATGCAAATACATTTTACACATAGCTCACTTACCAGTGATTGAGATAGGAGGGGGGCTGTGAGGGCAGAAATTAATTTATCTAGCAGTCGAGCCAAGTAATTTTTCCCAGTAAATACTCTTCAGGTGCAACACGAGTGGGGTGCTAGAGTGGAGGGTCTCGTCTGCTACCTCACATAATGTTTAGTGTAGCAGGATTTTTTCTGTTAAAATATACACTTCTGGAAAATCAGTTAGAAATGAAGTCTGATAGAAGCCCTAAAGGAACCTGCTGTGTATTTTTAAAGTGTTTTTTAATACAAACCCTTTAGGAAACCGTGACACATCTCCAAAATGATAGATACTTCAGAAATGCACTGCTAGAAATAAATTCTTTTATTGTGTTTTGTATTACTTTTCAAGTTCTTTTAGTTTCTTTTATGAAAAGCTATTTTTCTTTCACTGTGAGAGTGTTTCTGTGGGAAATATGTGTCTGATATCAACAGATTCCACATAGGGTTGTTTCAGGGATATGTGCAGTTTCTGAGGGCACGACTTCCATTATAAGGAAAATGAAAGTTCTTTTTTAATGAACCACACAATGTAAGAACAAAGAGGCCCTTGATAACTTTGAAACAAAAAAGAGGAGAGTCTTATTTCCAAGCCTACAAGCAGCAATTTTATGAGTCTAGAATTCTAGATATGCAGAAGTAAGAAAAATACCTGGATGGCAAATAATCTTTAAAATGAAGGCAAAACGGGTGTCCATTTTCCTAGCTGGCACTGCAAATGTCAGACGTGGGTTTTCCTTATGAATCTAACCTTTAAGAGGAGGCTGCTTAGAGCTGCCGGCCTGTTGCATCCTGCTGCTCTGCATACTCCGGGAAATAGTCGCACATCTCTCTCTAGATTAACAAAAATTAATTTGTTGGAAGCTGTATTTCTGCACAGCTGGTCAGACCTTACTCTACTTGTACATATATAGTGAATATTGCACAAAATACTGACTGGGGGTTTTGCTGATAGGAAAGGATAGGTAATTGCTGATAAGGAATTTGGTTAAATTGCTGATCATAACATTAACATTGATTTACTGAATTACCGTGCTTTACTGGAAAGTGCTGCAGGGAGAAACTTGTCCTTGCTTTCACCGTGTACTGTGAAATCCAAGTGACTTTAAGTAGTAATCTGTGTCTGGAATTAGGGCAAGAGAATAAGGACACTTCAGTCATAACATCCCTGTTGTGTCAACCTTGCCCCAATCTCATATTGGTTTTCCCTCTCTGAATAGAAGTAATATAGATCAACATGTGTTCATTACTGCTGTGGATTTTGAGATGCAGGAAGTGATGTCTGGGCTTTAAAAGATGGATGGTCAATTAGTTTATGACTGTTAACAGCAGTGCAGTTTGCAAAGATGGAGAAAATGTTAATCGAATAACGCTCAGAATCTCTGCTGCTTGCCTCTAATTGACAAAAGGAGTTATTTTGCTCTTATATAGTGCTGCACAACAGGTACTGTACGTAAATCTTTTGTTTCATCTTCTGATGCATTCAGTATTGGATGGAGGAAAGGTTTGGTCGGATGCATGCACTTATTACTCCATGCACACTGCTCTGAGCGGGCCGTTAGGCTATGTGGCTTCTGGTAGTCTCTTCCCACCTAAATTCTTCTGTGAGTATATTCTATGACAAGAAACAACTTTCTGTGCCATTTCTAGTGATGACAACTATGCAAACCAGTTATGCAACATTGGTGGTCCTTTGCTACTTCGTTTATTAACAAATAAAAATTAAAATTAAAAAAACAACTTAGATAATCAGTCCAAATATTCTATTACATGGACCTTTTGAAGTGAATGAGATTATTTTTGTTGTCAGCAATAAGAGCTGGGTCAGAATTTTACACATAAATTTTCACTTACTGTAAATATAGTAAATTTTTCTTAATTTTTATGTAATTGCACTCTTTAAAAATAAATAATTTTCTAGAATTACCTTTGTCTGGGGGGGGGAAAAAACTGCTGGAAAATAGTATAAAAACTGCCTCTAATGTGAAATGTCTAATAAAATCACTTTTAAAATCTACTTAAACTATCTTAAGTTATGAATACTGATTGATATTAGAAATCAGTATGGTTTGACCATATGAGCATTTTTTTTTCTTTTATATTTCATTCATGAAGTTAAAGTAGATATGCATCTGGGTATAGACACTTTCTTTTTGATTATTTTTAAGACCACTATATATTTTTTGGTTTTAGCACTGCAGAAAAATATCAAGTTAAAATAAGCCTCATTTTAAAAGCCTTGTAGTATTATTTATATGAATTATGTCATTAGAAAGATAGAAATTATTTTTGTAATGTTTTTTCAAATCTATTATGTAGTATCTAAAATTTCCCTTTGAATTATTTGATAATCTGATTCCTAAATGATACTAGAAGCGTGATACAAAATAACAAAAGCCAAGAAATTCCAAATTAAGGATGCTGTTATTCAAGGTCTCATTCACATTAAGATGAATCAAAGTGATCATTATTTCTTTGACCTTCATTGTTCTGTGTTCTACTGCTAATATTTTATTGTAATATGATTTTTGTCAGTATATAGTATATATATATGTCAGTATATATCATGTGATACAGTATTCCAGTAAGTATTGGTTTAATGCTTCTGTGAAATAAGTGCAGTAAGTATATACTGCGGTCACAATTTAGCGTGGTTCGTAATTTTTCACCTGAACTTTCTTTGTCATTTTAGGCTAAAATACCCAAAGCTCCTTGTTAGAATATTTTTTTTAAGGTGACTATGAAAATTGATTCGGTAATTGAAAAAGGATTGAAATGAACACAATTGCTCATGGTGCTTGAATATACAATTAATGCAATACTTTTAGAATTTACAGCTATTATGAAGATCAAAGCAAACAGGCTGGTTATTTTGGTACTTATAATTAGATATTCTACAGGGAGACATATTTTAAGCTTGTTGCTTCTCATATAAAAGAACATAGCCATTGCAATGAAGTCTTTCCAGGAAAAAAGAAATCTGTGTAGCTACACCTTGAGTTTTCCTTTCTGGAAGTATCCAGTCCACAGCAAAAGTCATGTACAAGTCTGAAAATGTTAAAGGAAAGCTGAAGAAGCAGTGGGAGCTGTGTATTTTGAAGGTATGCGGATGGGAGACAGCCCTGTCTGTTTGCTTGTTCTGTTGCTTCAGGCAGAGACTGGGTGAGAAAGATCTGCCCCGGATAAGAAAGAAGTAATCTTGCTTTTTCAAAGCAGCAGTAAGACATGATAGGAATAGCCTTGCAATATAGGAACTTTTATTCAGATTTGGAGCTCGTTGTTCTGCTTTATTGTAAGATGCTCCTGAACATCCAGAGATGAGCAGGGGCTCTGTTTTCTCTTATGCCACCCTTGGGGTGTTACGGGCGCCTTGGACCACTTTTGCTGTAGTTACCCTTTGTCACAGCAAAATTTTGCTTCTGTTGTGCTTGGGAATACTACACTTAGGGATGACTTTAAATCTTTAGTTATAACTAATACAAATTTCTGTCTCTTTGTTGCTTCATATATGTTGTAGTTAGTTTGTAGTACTTGCGGGCTGACTCTCAGGTTGTTGCTACATGCAATTTAAGCAGTTACCTTTTTTGAGTGTTATTAATGCGAGGAGCCATTTGTCTTTTTGTACTGCAATTAGGATCAAATGAGGCAATTGAGGCAATTGAATTCAGCAGCACAAAGAATGGAGGAAACTCTGATATTGCTCTGTTTTGATGTGACATAAGCGTATTTCATTTGAAAATCAATTGTTAAAATGTGTTAAATTTTCAAAAGCAGAGCCAAGGCCCATCCCTCTCACAATGCAGTTACCTTGGCTTCTTGCCTGGCTAGAGCTGGAATCTATAGTGATTTCACAGTACGTCAAGTTACTAAATCAGAATTTAGCCTAATAGGAATTTACAGGGATGGGATGGCATTCGCTACTGCTTCCCATCTGAAAAACGCTGCATGTAAATCTGCAGAAAAAGAAGAAAAAAATCTGAAAGAGACTAAATTCCTGCCCTCTGCTAAATATTCTCCTTTTCACTCTACTGCAGCCTTTGCGCACGCTGTTGTTTCAGCTGAATGGAAATAACGTGCGTCAAAATACAGAATACAGCCATTGTCATTGAAGATCCTCCTTTCCTTCAAGCACGGCTCATTTCTTCCTGCAGAGAACTGAGCTCCAATTGACATCCTGAGGAGTATTATATCCAGTGTGCTGTGGACCACAGATGTCTTTTGTGTGCTTTCCTAGGCCATGACCTCCAGGGTCACGGAGTCCTTGCACGTCTGGTAGTGGGTTCATCTGTAGCACTGGAGGCTGAAGTGCTGTCCAAGTGTTGGGAATGATCTGCATCCTTTCTTGGTCTGACTTCCTTCCCAAACAGCATTTCTGCAGACTCACTGGGATCCAAGGCCGCTCCATTTGCATTTTTTGAGGATCACCTTGGATTTAAGGAGGATGCATGCCTTTATTTACCAGCTTATTTTCAGGAGGGGGCTGCTAGTCTGTCCTTGTGATGGGAGACCAGTTTTCCATTTTCCCCCTGCTTTGCAGTATGATTCACCCCTTGCACGGGTACTGTCTCTGATTCATGGTGGAAGCTTCTGGTAAGCATGGCGAGTAACCCCATCTCATCTCCCTGTTTTTGTTTCTGTCCAGCACTGCTATCCTGGTCTGTCTTTGCCAAAGTTTCTTTCCCTTGAGAGCTTTCAGGTGCCAAGGCAACTCCCAAAAAACCTGACTCCGTCTCAGCGCAGTAAGGTTTATGAGCTGTGCTGGAACTCATGAAGTTATGCACCTAACTAATTTTCCATTCCAACTTTCCATGTATGATGTGCTATAGTAATGTTAGAATAGTGCATTGCTGGCTTTTAAAAGTCCTCCATGTGTTTTGGAACAAGTAACTCTGCACAGCCCAGTAGACAAACTGGCTCCCAAGTGGGAGGTCTGGTGCCTCTGTCATGGCCCAATTTGCAGTGTAGATACACCCAAGGTGGTGGAGTTACTTCTCTTCCCAGCTGATGGGACATAGCCAGAAGACTTAATCCTATGATTTATTTAATGCAATTGGATGAAATTTTACAACAAAAGCTTGAAAAAAGTTTTGGAAGATCTCATTTTGTAAACATTAGAGAACATACTTTCTTCTAGTTCAGTGAAAGGCTTGCAAGCCAAATTGGTTACATTCTGTCTAGGCTTGTAACCAGAGTTTTGCATGATTACAGTCTTTTTAACCATCATTTCTTGTTCTAATGTTTAACTTATTCTCCACTTTTGAGATTTTACCATGTTTTTTACCATGTCTTTTAATCTGGGTTTCCATAAATTATTTCTAGATTATACTCTTGCAGTGTAAGAGGTGCCTTCAATTTTGTATATTAATTTATAAGATACCTCCCACTGAGAGTGCTTCCTGCAGAATCAGAACTTTTTTAATACAAGAGAGACTAAAAACTTCAAATGAAGCTCTGATGAAAGGAAAGCTATAAAATAAGGATATTTTTAAAAAGAGATTAATTATTTCCCATCTTCTACTATCAAAATGCTCAATGCCTGATTTCCAAAACCCAGTGTTTGCAATCTCTAGTTCTTCCTAAGAACTGTAGGTCCCAAAAGATCAATAATAAACAAACATGTATAGTCAATGCCGACAGTTTGATTTTTAGAAGGAACTCTTTTGAGTGTAGAGAATGAATCTCTGCTGTTTAATATTTATTGTTTGACAGCCTGTCTCCCTTTGCTTTGGTGATGCTAAGAACAATTAGGTTTACTGATATTTGTGTCTTTTCCTCTGCTTCTTGATGCTTTTAAAATAACAAAATATGGAAGGTGGGCACTGGGATGTGTTAGAGATGCATTGGTTGTTACTGTCAGGTTTATTTTCATTAGCTTAAACTCAAGTGACATAGGGTGAAGAAGGGCACGTACCCTCAGATTTCTTTTTGTTCTACATAGTGGAAATGCTAATAAATTGTAAATATTGCAATTGTAAATATTGTAAATTGTAAACATGAAATTTTCTATGTGGAGGTTTACTGTTTTTCTTACAGTGTTTACAGTAGCTGCTATAACATAGATATTTATTGCATGGAGGTGCTTGCCGTTCCAGGGCATAGAACTACTAGTGTACTCTTGTATTTGCCTTATGGACTAGTGCCAATGTCACAGTTTAGTTACACTGTGGTGGTAAAAGTCCAACATCTAGTGGTGCCTGGTCTTCTTTAAGAGGCAATGGAGTCTGAATGGAGTCTGCAGATCAAGTCTGCTTCAGGCTTTGCTAACCGCCTTGTGCATTTCCTTCTCCAGCTGCTAATTTG
The DNA here is from genome assembly GCA_013398815.1 of Ibidorhyncha struthersii. Taxonomy (NCBI): domain Eukaryota; kingdom Metazoa; phylum Chordata; class Aves; order Charadriiformes; family Charadriidae; genus Ibidorhyncha; species Ibidorhyncha struthersii. The sequence goes on from VZSZ01009990.1 coordinate 426,303, forward strand.
TTCAGACTGGCGATTCTTATAGTCTGTGTGTTTGTGCATTGTCTAGCACAACTTGACTTTGAGATCAGAGTAGGACCATAGTCTTTATTATTGCTAACTATAATACCGTGTTCAAGAATATAACATATGAGAATCAAATAAATATTTAACTTCTATTTAAAGATCCTGTTTTATTTCCTCTCAAATATGCAAACATTTCAAGGCATTTAATATTATGTGTTATTAAAAATTCCAGGACACAGAACTGCCATCACCCACTTAATGACTCTAGATTTACCTAAAAATAAGTGAATTCTTAAAAAAAAAAGGTAAAGGGGATATTTGTTGAAACATAAATTTGATAACAAGTGGACTGTTGCAATACCGATGATGTAGCTCTAGGTGTAGGGCTTTATCAAAATGTGCAATTTATGTGGGTTCTTTCTGTTTAATAGATACTAAATTATTATTTTTGAAGCAGGTCTCTGCTGAATTAAAAGATGAAACAACAATTTTATTTGGTGCCAAAATTAGTTCCTTAAACCAATTATGAATGTTTCTATGACTTTAGCTGTTCAAAAACATTGCTAGAAAAGTCCTCTTCATTTTAAAGACCCAAGAGTTCAATGGTCTTTCTAAGCATATACTGCACGTGTTAAGAGCTACACTTGAAGATGGAGATTGGGGCCCATCTTGTTTGCATACTCTATATATGATTATTATTGTCCCCTGTATAAATGACCCAGGGGATTAAGGGTTATCTATGAAGGCTTTCAAATTTAGAATCTAGTGTCTTCACTGATATTATGGTGACTAATGCTTTGGAAATGCTTAGAGTCGAGATGAAAATTATTTTCTTTCCAGTTGTCTATATGAAGTGAACTGTAAGTCATCCTTGCTGTCATGCGATCATAGGCATTTAGGCCCCAGTAATCAGTAGTTATTGCACCAGTTCCAGCAGTTGCCATCTAGAAAATCAAAGGAGCATTGGATTTATACTGTTTTTTTTTACCTAGCCTTCTCACTCATTTCTGAAGCACGTAGATGGAGCTGTACCAAAAAGTGGGATGAAATGCCTCATTCTGCCATTTACTTTACTGGAGGCAAGATTTGAACCTCGTATTTTGAGAAAAGTATTAAATGTTATTTAGAAAAACATTTTTTTTGTTCAGCTCGTGCCATCAACTCTTCTTTCTACTGATTCATTGGTAATTCATATTTGTGTGTTATAATCTTTCAAAAGGCAACAGCAGAGAACAATCAAACAATTATCAGACAGTAGAAAAAGCAATGTAGAAAGTGGAATAATCATCCCAGGTTTCTTGGAAAAGATCAGAGAATTCTCTCATCCTTTCAGGGTGATATTTATAGACTTTGCCTCTGACTTAGTACACATGACAGTGTGGGGTTTTTTTCTTCCTTTTTTCAGTTCATCTGAAAACCTTTTTTTACCAGGAGGGAACAAACTTCAAGTAAAACATGACTTTGTACTTGACCCTTTCACTATAGAAGATTAACAGGTTTGATGGACTCCTAATATTCTCCCTGGGAAATAAGCCTGGGTCACAGATACCTGTTTTTTTTAGAGTGAGCTTTTGAATCTGCTGGACAAGAAGCTTGGGCTATGAAATTTTACAAATGACAGAATTGCTAAGGCCAGGACAATACCTTCAAAACCTTTTATTGTCCTCATCAAGTCCACACTGATATTTGCAATTAGTTTGTGATAGGAGGAGTCTAAAAGTATCTTGAACAGTGTGCCAAATCCAAAAATGCCTTGCATTGAAAACTGAGTTCATTAGTTTTATTGAATATTGATTCAGAAATTTTCATTCTGATTACTCAGTTATTAAATTTTTCAGTCAAGACGATCAAAAAGGAGGAATAGATGTAGGTGTAGCAAACCTTTTTCCCTACTCTATGAATTCTCTTCACCTTTTCCCTCTCTCCTTATTGGAGGCAAGGTCTCCCTATGTCTCAAATTTTGTATTATTGTCTTCTCTTTTTTTTTTCTTTTTTAATTTATTTGGACCATAATTGTATGTAGCAGGCCTGATTGTGGATTTTGCTAAGTTCTGGACAAACATACATGAAAAAGTAAGTTCTTTCCCCCAAAAACATTGTTCTAGTGGTTAACACGTGTTACAATTATTACTTTATTACGCATATTCTGCAATGAGTTATTTTTTTCTTTGTGTTAGAGCTCATTGCTCCACACCAGAATAATTTTGTATATTCCACATAATTCATTCATACCCCAGCACATTATTAATAATTATCATAATCTGCAGTACAGTAATGCCAAGAATTATCAGTAGTAGTCCAGAAAGCTGTTGTGCTCAGTGCTGTTAACACACATCATGAAGCAGTCCCAGGCATGACAAGGTTTTCATGTAAAATCATTATGGCTGAACGGATAATGGGTAGACCTGGGAGCCAGTAATTCTTGTTTTCTAATTCTGCTTCTACCACTGATTCACTGGATGCTTTTGCCAGCAGAGCTACTGCTGATCCAGACACAAGTTTGGAGATGTCTGTAAGTGTCTGTTTTCCTTGACGTAAAATGGGATTAATTCCCTGCCACGTTTGGATGGAGAAGGGCAAATAATGCATGATATGTATAAGAAGGCTTTTCTGTGAGCTGTTGGAAGGCAGAATGATACAGAAATTTAGGCTGGGGGGTTCAGGCGAGAGGTCTTCGACTCATTCATCAGGACGCCAAGGTTATTTTCTGCAGAGCTGCTGCCCAGCTGGTCAGTCCCTCTCTGCAGGGATTCAGAGGGTTGGTCCATTCAGGGCTTTGCATCTGTCTTTTTTGGACTTCGTGAAGTTTTTGATGGTCTTAGCTCCAGCTTGTTGAGTTCCCTCTCAATGGTAGCCCTGCCCTCCAACTCCCCCCACTTTGGTGTCATTTGCAGGCTTGCGGAGAGCACAGTCCATCCTGTCAACCATATGCAGGTGTGAAAGCCCATCTCTTCTCTCAGCATGGGTAAGGCTCTTTTCCAGCAGTAACGTAAACCTTACCCCAAACACTTAGAAGTTATGAAAATTAATAAAAAAACCTTACGCACATATGTGTGTTGTTTTTATTCCGGCACTTTGGACTTGGCAGGTCTAATTTAAGGATGGGAGACAGCCCCAGCCCACAGATTTGGATTGGATCTGGGCTGCAGCATTTGCTTGTGGACATCTAGTCTGTTTAAAGCTGACCACCCTCTGAAAGAACTTAAGTGACAAAGTAAAACCTGTTACAGTAGGTAGCAAGAGCCTGTGGGGTAGGGAATGACCCCACAGGAAGCATTTCATTCAAGAAATGCTGCTGCCAGCTGTAGCACTGTGGAGTCCCCAGTGATTTGCATGGGCCAGAGGCTGGTACAATTTGTTCCTGTAAGAGGTGAAGGGTGATTTTAGAGAGGGAGAGCAGCTTACTTCACCTTGCTAACAGCCTAGCTAGACCAGTCCGAAGGTGATTTACCCATAGCTACAAAGTGGAAATCATCAGAGGTGTCAGAGGTAACCCTTTGCTCTAACCTTTAGCATGTTAAAAAATAAAGTAAAAGCTTGATTTAAACCATCAAAAGAAAAGGAAACACACAATTATATACAGCACGCTAGATCCTCCCTCCCTCCCCTGTGCTCAAATGTTGTGGATTTCTTGAAAATGTGTTTGGGAGGGAGAAGGGGAAGAGGGGCATTGTGAGGGTTCCTGTCTGCACACAACGGGGCGATATAGAAATCAGGTTACTGCCTTAACTCTGCCAGTTTAAGCCAAAGCCACAGGGATATTATTTTTGACACTGTGCACGGTGAATTGTAACTTCAGCTCCTGTTACCTCTAATGGAAACTTTACTTGCAATCTGCCACTGCTACAGCAGTGAAAATCTGTCCCTTAATGCTATTTTACTATTGCATATTTTTGTGTTTAATTATATTATATAATAATTTGTTGCAGCATCTACACGATTCCTTTAGGAGTGTACTTGAAGTGCTTATGAATTTTTATAAATACAAGCTGTGTATCACTTTAAGTCTCTCATTGCTTTTGTAAACTATTCTGCCTTAATACAGCATCATTTTTTAATCCCGTTGCCGGGCGAGCACCATCTTTTACAGCATGGCCATTTTGGAAAGCACATTAGTGCTGAGAAGCCCAAACCTCTTGTTACTGCATTGATGACTTGTGAGAAAACAGTCAGGTGTTACAGCCTGCTCCCCCTAGAGTCAGATGCAGAAAAAAACCCCAACCCCTATTAGGTAAAAGTTTTATCTTCAGTGGTGAAACGCATTATAATTGTTATACAATTATTGAAATAAGAAGATAGATATATTGCCACATACATTTTTTTTTTCATGAATGTGCATTCAAACTTTTATGTGTATTGGTTTACATTTTGCTGCTTTTTTCTCAATCATACAAGTACTAACTGATTAACCGATCTGCAAAATGATGAAGTTGCAAGGTATATCTAAAAATTACTGGGTCTGTATTATTCACCAAGCTCTATCCTTGTGCAGGCGCTCATCAGCTCTACAGCCCTATGAAGCTAATTCCTCAGAAAGATAAGACATGAGCATGGCAGCTGTTGCTCTCTTTTCCTCCTGCAACTTTATTTTTTTGTCTTCTCTCTCTCCCTATGTATACATGTATACATATGTATTTGTGTCCATATGTGTAGAGAGAGATTTGTATGTCTGGAGAGAAAGCAAGATTTATTATGCTTCTTTTAATTTGCTTTGGAGGCATTGCTTACTGGGGACACAGTATGTACTGAACAGTGCGTACTAATTAAGTACCAGAAGGCAGAGCAACCCATTTACTTGAGACTTTGCCACAGATGCATTAATTGTTTACACATGGCTTCTCCCCCCGCCCCCCCCTTCCTTTTTGAACCATCTATGCCATATTTATATTGCCTGCCAGCAAGTTGATCAGTACTACTCTCCCACCTTGTCAAAGACAGGAAACATTCCTACTTCTTCTGGCCAAGGAATTATTTTTCCAGCTACTTGTCTTTTTTGGCAGTGGCTGTAGCGCTGGGTTGATGGTTTGCACTAGGTGTCAGTTGTGCTATGGCTACGCTGTGTGTTCGAGTCGCTTCGTGCTGGGGGGTCAGCAAGAAATTTTCTCCATGCTACTGCTATTAAGGAAAAATATTCTAATTCAAGCACCGATTAAAGGACATCTCATTCAAACGTGTAATTTTACTCAGGGAAGAGGTTAGTCATGGGAATCTTCCTCCGGAGCTGTATCCTGGGAGGTGGGATGTGCTGGAGTTCTTTTCTGCTTTGGGCTTGGAGGGTGCTAGAGGGGACTGCATTAAACTAATACACATATGAGTTATCTCATGGATGCTGGAATTTCTCCATAGCTGTATGTGGAATAACATTGTGACTATTTGCTTAAACTGGGAGCTGTGTGCAAAACTTTCATCCTTTGCCTCCCACTGGTGACACCAGCTAACCCCTCCTGAAGAAGGGTCTGTGCTATGCCTGTTGTATCCAGCCTTGGGCAAAACATACAGAGGTGTATGCGCACGAATGTGGAAATAACACAGTCCAGTGTATATGAGCTGGAGGAAACTGGATTGGTGCTTTTTTATGATTTGAATTGCTCATTTAACTCCCTCAGCTCAACATTTACATTCATATTTTAAAGAATGATTGAAAGAAAGGAAAAAAGGCCTCCTGAAAGCAATGCTTTTGACAATTTCTCATAAAAGAATCTATTTTTGGTATGATTTCTATCCTAGTTTACCAGGATGGAGAGGTTTGGAGAGGGTGGCTCCATCTGATTTCACTTAGGCCATCCTTATGCCTCTCTAATTGCATAGTTTTAAGCAGAAGCATTTCTAATTAACAATGGAGCAGTAACTCAACAGAGAGCTACCTAAAGTGAACTGGGACTTTGACTATTTGAGAGTGAAATAAAGGGCCTAACTCTGCTATCTAATGCCAGGTAATTAATTTCTTCCAGAGAAAGAAACAAGTTAGTAAACTACCATACTGTGTGAGTAAGTGTAGTATGATTTCTTCCTGAATTTTAAAATTTGATAGATTTTTTCGTACATCTCCCTTCAAAGAGCAAGGTAATTGTATTTATGTAATTGAGGTAGAGGTGGTCACAGCAGGTTTTGGGGGAAGTCAAGAAAGAACATGGTGCTTTACTTGCTTTACACTTAGTATTTAGGACATAATAAAAAAAATATTTTTCTTTTGTTTATTTTTTGTATTTGTGTATGAAAAAAACACTGTATGTCCACATTTCAACATCCATTAAAAAAAAAAATCTGTAAAATATTATGCGAACACACAATGACAAGTGATTTCAACCATAGGAAAAAAAGTCTTCTCTAAAATGCTAATAATTAAAGTGCATTTACACGGTTTCTGTATATTATTTAAAATTAGTAAAATGCTAGTTAGTTGCACAGGCAGATGTCTGCACTACATCAATACCTCTTTATCTCTGCTTTGCTTTGAAAGTTATTTTTCTCCTTTTTCAGAAACCTACATTTCTGTGTATTGCTCACATAGCTAACTTTGAAGATTTCTTTTAAAATAATCATGTGTGACACTAATAAATCTCTGTCTTTGGGGGGTTGATACTTTTCTTAGTAGCACTCCTTTTCAATAGTTTCTTGTTGAATGTTAACCTTAAATTGCAAATTAAAGATTAAAGATAGTTCAGGAATTGGCAAGAATTCTGAATCATAATTTATTGAGTGTGACATGATTTGACTTGATCACAGGCCTGGATATTTTCAGTGTTCCCAGGAATACATAAATTATTGAAAGAAAACAAAATGTAAGGAAATGCTAGCCAGTGAAACTCAGAAAGGTAAGGAAATTCATGAATATCACAGCTCAAGGAAAGGATTTTTACTTCTCTTACAGATGACTGAAGAACTGATTTTCTGATCTTACCTAGTCACTTTGGCTGCAGTAATCACTATGTCTAAGATGAACTAATGAGGCTGTCTATTAAAATGATGATTTTTAATTCAGCTCTGGAATTATTGAAGCTTTGGGGAACTAAAGGGCAAGATTTTTACTAAGTGAATCCACCCTTTTCTATTTCTGCTGTTCTCAAGAATAAAAGCAGTTAAATTCAAGCACCAGAGAAAAATACCATTAATAATTTAGATAGTTGTTGCTTAAAAAATAGAAAAAAATAGAAGTAAGCACTTTGCCAGCAGAATGCAATTTCTGGACTGCAGGAGGTGAAAAGTAGACCACAGCTCTTGGTGTTCCTTCAGCACTAAAAAACCCCACATTTGAAATTCTGCAAGAGGATGGGTATTTCACAAAATACACAGTAAAAGAAGAAGCATTATTGAGAAAAATAAAAGAACAGGTAAGGGTAGTATATTTTAATGCAATTAAGTGTTTCTTGACAATTAATTTAGTAGCTCTTTTCCAACTCGGATGTCCCTGACACTGTGGTTCCACTGTGACTAATTTAATTTGTTAGAACAAAACAACAAATGGATGAATTCATCTGAATTTGATTTTTAGTCTTTGAGATGGTTTTGTTTCTGCCTGGTTTCTTCAATTAAGACATTTAAAGGAAGAAAAAGAAACACAGTGCTAGGAATGACCAATTTCATTGAAAGAAACCTGGAACAATAATTCACATAAAATCAGTGTAAAGAAGGACTTCATGTTTCAGTCCATTATCTGTGAGCTTAATACATCTATGCCCTGCATCATAAGACATTCTAGATTGATAACAATGTATGGTAATTACTTAGTAATCATGGAGATGTATTTTATGTAAGAGCTTTTCAGATGAAATTCAGTCATTCAACCAGATCAAAGACTTCTGTACTGAAGACCTATTTTCTATGGTTGATGGTTTTGATTTTCCTGTCTGTCCATTGTCAAAAAAACCTGACGTTGGGGAATCTCAACAGCGGAGATGGATTTAATATTTGCAAATTTTCCTTGCACAGATTTTCTTCAAATTTTATAGTCTGCATTTACTCACCAACCACTTTCTTCATCTTTAAATTGTGTGCTCTAGATCCCATGTGACAGTTTGATACATGGAATTAAAATAGAATGGTGTAATTTTCCATATATAAATGGGAGACACAGATCATGTTTCCTTTGGGATTTCAGTCCCTGGCATAGTTTCAGTTATGCAAATAACTGATGTAACTGTGATTGACATTAACAGCAATTGCACGAGACTGACATAGGTTGGTTAGATTTATTCTATCCTGTTGAAGCTCTGTAAGTGATACCTGAGTGATGGGTTTGCTGATTGTCCGTACTCTGTTGGCTTTGGAGCACAGTTAGGAAGGCGTAATGGGTGAGGGATACTGAGAACACCCCACTGGCATTTTGAAGAAAAATTATTTGGACTCATTCTGTTACTGCTCTTTAGGTTTTTCTGTTGCATGGGTACCTGAGTCTGTTTCTGCATGTGGCTGCCGGAGGTGACTGTACAGTGCACGGGACCATGCAGCATGGCCTGCACCATTTCCTCTCCTCCAGGTCTCCGCTGCCCTATGTGTAGCATCTTCCTTGAAAAACACAGAGGGAAGCTGCTCAGCCCTGTGTCTAGCTGAGCTGGTTACACAGCAGCAGCAGGATGCCAGCCAGGAGGGGGAGGCATCGGAGGCATCTCAGGACAGCCTTGACTTGGCAGGTACTGCGCAGACCCGGAGCTTGAACCTTGGGGTGGCTTCACCTGCTGAATGCTGGCACCCAGCTGGACCGGCATGCTAGCAGCACGGAGAGATGATGTCCCTGCCCAGGAATCTCTGCTCTTACACCAGGGCCAAGCACAGTGACAGCATGTGCCACATGGACCAGATCTGTGAAAAACCAGGTGCCACTAGTCAATGCCAGAGTGCTGCCCCTGGCAACCACCGTACACATCTGCGAGTCCTGGTTACTCGAGCACACCCTCCTTCCCTGTCCACCAAACAACTCATGCACCAACCTGTGCCAGTTCTGGCTGTCTGCTATCTGCAGCTGATGGGCAGCAGCAACACCAGCCACCATGGTTGGCTCTGCAGAAGCTGGAGTTGGCTGGAGTGGGTCATCTTAGGGAGATGATGTACACACGTGGGGTGCCAGCTCCTTGGCACTAACACACAGAGACATGTACTTGGTGATGGGAGAAAAGGGGAATAACAATGAGAAAAAAAAAACATTTTGCAGGCGATTTGCCAGGTTCAGAAAGGAATGACCTTGGTCCTCTGAAAAGTTTGGAGGCAAATCCCTCTAGTTTGGGAATAGTTGCATTCAAAGACTCTGGGGATGACATTGCCATTTCTAAACTGAGTTGTTTAGTACAGCTGATCTCCTGCTATTTAGGAGCTCAAGAAGACAAGGAATGGTGGAAGGCAGGAATGGGTTTACAGACTGCAGGAAAGGCTTGGCAGTGTTCTGGTTTTGGGTTTCCTTGTTGAAAGATATGTTGCTTTCTAGGTTAGGTGCCGCAGGGCTGCATAGGAGCTCTACCGGGCAAGCTCCAGCTGAGGTGGCAGTGCAGATGGGGGCAAAAGATACTCCATTCTTCAATGATAGGAATATATTTTGGGTTTTGTAGTGGAGAGAATGTTGAAAACATGTGACTTCTCTTCTCTGTAAGTAGGAACCGTGCACATTTTGTATGTTCAGTTGGAAAAAATGAAGTGTGAGGTAGCTTTGTCTCCCGGAGGTACCAGTCCTACCGTGCTTGCTTGGCAGCACAAGTCCGTTGTCCTGCCGCAGCGAGGAACAGCCAGAGCAGGCATACCCTGGGGTCCTTGTTGACTGTTCACCAGAAATTGTTTCACAAGTGTGGAGCAAAACAGATTATTTGAGCGGCATATACATTGTGTGATAGAGTAACATTTTTTAAATATTAGAAATTGGTTAAATTGCTAGTTCTGAGAAGAATAGTCAACATTTTTTTTTTAGCACTGGAAATGTGATTTAAACATTTACTGTCTAGATAAGAAAACATCATTAATTGTGAATAAACCCAGGATATGCATGATACCCACTTCTGCTTTTTATGTGCTAATGCCATCTTTGAATGATGGCTCCCATAATGACTGCTGAAAATCTTTTCCTTAACAGTGTTTGTTCACATTGTATGCCCAGGCTTAGCTGATGTTTCTCCTCTCTTCCAAGATTTGCTATATGTGTACTTGTATTTGGTGGCACAATATGAGAATTTAGGGGCTATGTATTTTTTCGTTATTTAATCCATTTCAAAATTTGGACAGCATTAACTGAAAAAGATTTTTTTTTTTCTTTGATGTGCAGAAATACAAGTTTCAGCCAGAGTCTGAAAGTCAATTTGAGTTTTATGCAGTGAATAACATCACTAATAATAGAGATTTGGCAAGTCAGAGTCTACCCTGATTTACACATCTGTTCAACCCAATTATCATCAGATTTAATGTGATGGCAGCTACAGATAAATTAGTAGGTTTTGGGTCCTGTATTTGGAACTTGGTTAACAAATTCTGTTTATGAAGTGGAGAGCTCCTCTGCTGTTTCCCAGAGCTGTTTGTGACTCTGCAGAGCTGAGAATGATAGAAATTGTCCAAAATGTTATTTTCACTACTTGGCGTCCACTGGTTGTATCACGTTAGGACTGTGGGTGAGGAGTAGCTTGCAGAGAGTAGAATTTTCTTCCTTCTGTGGTGAGAGGCGGTCTGACTGACCTTGAGCTCCTGTGGAATTTTAAGTATCATCTGCCTAAAACTTTTTGATTCTCAAGGATGCTGTGGCCCGTCTCTCTAAATGTATTGTAGGCATCATGTCTTTGTACCATGGGACTGTATTGTATTGTGCAGCAGCTACAGATTGGCTGTAGTGGGGATCCTGTTGGCATCAAACTGGGAGAACCCAGGAGATACAGAAGTTCTTTTTCTTTTTTTTGGACTTCTTAAGCATGTCTCCAGGCTCTGGATTCATCCCACTGAAGTCTTACAATACTCTCTGCCTATGCCTGTTAACTCTTCAACAAGAATAAAAGGCATCTAGCTGAAACTTTTTGGTACCTAGAGTTAGACAAAATGGAGTTGGTGGTATATTATGACACTTAGACATTTAATATTTGGTATTCTTTATGTACATGTACCTAAGCAAATTTTGGCTTATAAAGAAAAGGCAAAGTCATTAGTTTTCAAAAGTAAAGAGGACTGAATTTCACTGCTGGCCAGTCTTCCTGTAGGAGACAGGATGCTGTAAAACCTTTGCAAACTGAAATCGTCGTCACAGATAGGGCATGTGAGAGTCATCTCACTCAACATTTCGTGTCCAATATTCTTAAAAAACTGAGCTGTGGAGTTTATGCTCCAAGTGGCTCATCAGTTAAGGCTGCATTGGATCCCAGTGTGTATTTTACCTGGTAAATTGACTCAAAAAGGTGTGACCTACCGCACCATATTAAGTGTGCCTGCATTACCTGCTGCTGAGTCCATCCTGGTTCCACCAAGCAGGGAAGTACTCAGGGCTGTCTGCAGGATGCACCACAAGGCTCCAGGTACAGGTGGAGGAAAAACTGCACCAAAAAGAACCTTTTCACACAGTAATTTGTTAATATAACCACCACTAGAGTCCTTCCTTATATCTTTTAAAATTACTCACCTATCTAGATTGTCAGGATATATGGCTCTGAACGAAGTGAATATGCTGTTTAAGTAACAGATATACTGTAACTTTGCAGATTAGAACCATGTTTTGTAAAAGAGTAACATATGACATTTGGTTTTATTAACTGTCATTTCTTGAAGTGTAAATACCTAGCACCAGAGCATACCACTAAATTTGCTGAAGCTACAGAAAAAAAGTTCAAATGTAAAATAAAAAGGTTGAATTGCTCCTTGTGCCACTGATGAAGCTGTAAGAGGTGGCTAAACAGGATCAAAAGTGCCTCTTTCCGTGTTCCCATTGTACTCTGCTGAGGTGCTGGACTTATTTTAACCTCTGTGTGATTTGGAAGGGAATCAGGACTACTCCAATTCCTACCTGGCTTCATATGCTATACTGGTAGCAGTGGTGACTTGTGCTGCGTAAGTGTATCTTTCTAATATAACAGAAATGAAGTTAGGGTCCATGTGTTATTTTCTGTACTTTAGAGTAGTGTGCCAAAACACTGCAAAACTACACAGCTTCTCATACAAAGATCACCTACAGAATATTATGGCATAGGAGAATCACCAGTGCTCAATCAAACTCATTGGACTCCCTGAGTGCCAGAGCCAGAGTGCAGAGGGGTGGAATAACGCTGTAAGCGGAGCTATACTCTTCTGGTGTGTTACCCCTGCACTACAGGACGTGTTAGATCAGCGTCTGGGCTCGGGAGTATCATCAACTTAGTGCTGCTGAATTATCAGTCCTTTGTGCTAGGATCCAGTTCTCAGCTAAAACTCTGAGCATTTTTTTTAAATTACCTGTTTCTTTCATAGAATAAAGAGGTACAAATAGACCCTTGTTAACGAATAAGAAAATGATCACACAGGAGCCTAAAAAAATTGCATAAGCTAGAAAGTGAGGCTTGGGAAGGGAAGGTGATGGGGTAGTATTTTTCACCTGGTCAAGCTGGAAATTACATGAAAACCCTAACCTACAAAAAATCTCCCAACCAACCAACGAGTTCAGGAACCTAAAAAGCAGCAATTGTTCAGGACAACCGTGTCCAGCTTTTCAACTGGGTGGGACATCTGAAATCTAATAATTTTTGTAGCTTTCCTGTGGAAGATGCTTTCTCAAAATAACAGTTTCATCCTCCATCTTTAGCTTTCTTTGATCAAATCCAGGTTGTGTTAGAAAAGCAACTGACTGGGAACAAAGGAAGAAGATTAAAAAAGGGCTACCAGCAAGTAACATTTTTCAAGGAAAAAAGGGCTTTATTTTTAGATTTGCTTCCTTCCCTGTGAAAGAGACATAGGAAAAGGAAACAATAGATAAAAGAGAAATAGATGGCAATGTTGACAAGAATGTCTGTCTGTATTCACCCTCACGCCATGTGTGGGATAATCTGTCCATGTGGGAGTTTTCTGGTTATTTTTCTGAGAAGGGACATATACCCATGCCATGTGGTTTCCATCGCCATGTCTATACCAATAAATTAAAACAGTGCTAGAGAACAGATTTGAGAATTGGCATGTGATCAGCTATAATATTTAATTGCTTGTAGGCATTGTTTCCCTGTCAATGTAAACAGATGATGTAGGGAATCATGTGAACGCGGAGGGACAGGTCCCCATAGCAGGATGGATGAGACCCGTTTTGGGGATAAAAACAACACAGATGCATGAATGCAAACGACGCTGAGCCATATGCCCTCAGGGACAGAGAGCAGGCTTGTTTAATTTACTCTCATAAGCTTTGCATTTGGGTCTGCGTGGTGTGAGATGAGGGAGAACGGTGGAAGATCCTGTTGTAGCACAGTCTAACCTAATTCTCCAGGTTATTAGGAAATGGAGTCGTGAGACTGCCAGGCACAGAATTGTCTGTGGCACAGAAATGGACCTGAGGGACATGATTGTGTCTCGGACTGTCAAGGTGCTTTCTGAAGCCATCTGTTAACCTGTCTTCCTCCTGCAAGCCAGAATTGATGGCCGTCTCCCTGTCCCCAGTGTTTTGCACAGGCTCCTCAGACCCCCCTGCCCCAGGAGTGTACTACAGCCACCAGGATTTGCATGTACACTGTAATTCTTCAGAGGAAAACTGTGAGGGGGAAAAAAGAAGTTTACAAATAGATTGTGTTGCTATCTGCATATTCTTGCTTTTTCTTTAAAAGATAAACCAGGATGAATTCAAATAGAGTTGCAAAATACAGCGAATGCTGCTTTCTAGTTGATCTCCTGGGAGGAGCCCACTGCATTAGGATGACCAGCTTTCCTCTTACCTCATTAAGATTCTTCATTTCCCTCATCACACTGGCACATTTTCTAGCAGAGGTCAGGTTTGTTGAGGGGGTCATGATAATTTTCTGCTAAAGTGCTATTTTCTTCTCCATCATGGAAACATCCAGCGTGGCAAAAGCAGGCTGAAAATAGACCCCTTCTGCCCTGCAAAAGTATGTTTGCATTCTTCCGTCCTTGTTCAAAATGTCTAGTGCTTCGTCTCATCTTTCACCAGTTCCTGAGTTGTCCCCTCTGCCTCTGTAGCTTGCTACTGATAATCCGCTTCTGTCCCGACTGCATTCTGAGGTCTCTTTTCTTACCACCCTCCTCCTCTTCCAGAAGACAAGAAGTCTGTGTCCTCCAGTCCCAGCCATCTCCTGTAGGGGTGATTTGGACACTGGAAATTACTATCCTTAGAATGGTCTTTTGTAGGAACTCTTTGTTCCAATTTATTGATAAAATTAAGATTTCTACAAAAATTCAGCTGAAATAGCTGCTTGCCTCAATAAATGAGCATTTCAAATGTATAACAAGGTAATATACATTATAATGGGCTTAAGATATTATTATGACCTGCTGTTCCAAGATTATAAGTGGATTAATTCTGAAGAATTGTTCATTCTTCTACCTACTGGTGCACTTTTGGTGCCATTGTAAAGAAGTTCTAAAATTAAATAAAATAAAATTCATTGGAATACTGCCCTGAAGAGGACCAGTTGTTCAAGTGAATATATCACATGCTTTCTTCACAGGTGATTTTTAGTATTTCTGAGTTTACTTAAACAAAAACCTGCAAAAGGCAATAGCAACAAACATATACCACAACCCTTAGTATGGAAGGCTTGAAACGTATGTTATTACTCTGATTCTGTATTTCTGTATATCTTGTGAAGTCATTCTTGTGAATGGTGTCATGCTGAGATTTGTGATGGTGAAAATCTTCCTTTGGCCTCAGTGTAAATGTAATGTAGACTGCAGTACAGCATTCCTTTTCATACTACTTAGCAAAGGGCTCTTTGACCTTCAGGGGTCATCTTTGTAGTTAAGGAGTTAATTGTCATGGCTGTGCCTATTGAAGACTAAGACTGTTAACTTGGGAACATCCTGTGGATGGTTAATTACCGAGGAAGCCTGAACCCCCTGTCTCAAAACTGAGTCTGGTCCCATATTGAATTAAATCAAATTAAAGGCAGCCAGCTGTGTGGATACTCGTGTGGACCCAAACATAGAGTAAAATTGTACTGAGGATCCAGCATTCTCGCTGTATACTTTTTTGGTGGTTTTACTTCAGGCTGGCTCTGGTCTGAGTGCCGATTTGTGGTTGGGGTGCACTTCCCAATTTAGTTTCATTGACAGGAGTTCAGATCCTGTGCTCTGGAGCGGCTCTCCAAAGAAAGCTGGAGCACTGTGAGCAGAGGCCATCAGGAGGTTTGTTTCAAATGTCTCCCCCTCATCCAAATTAAATGCTAATGCAGATTCACCCTCTAATTCCACTTTGTGCAGTGCTAATCATTCTGAGAAGCTGTAGCCCATGGAAAATCAGTTCTGCAAGACATGAAGATATTTCACAAATTGATATCTCGATTGATAAAAAGAATAACTGCTGCGGAAATGTGTTTTAGTCAGTTGCGTCTAGGCTGAAGATAGTGCATCTCCAGATAGGGTATCTTTCAACTTCTGTAGAAAGTGCTGAAACATAGGCTTCTGTGTCAGAACATTTTTGGACAAGATTCTAACCAGCGATACGGAAAAGGAGCTTAGCACTGTTTATTGACCCTACGCAGCCTCCTCCTTTACCAACTGGATCTGGAGGTCTCAGGGTTTTTTCTGAGGATTTGCTTTTCCTTCAGTTTATGCAAACATCACTCAGGAGACAGTATTTTATCCTCGTCATGCTAACTTGGATGCAAAGTGACTTCCCGCTCGCTCCCCCCTGCCTGCCGAGCTCTGCAAGGTGCCAGCTGTCACAATGCCATCGCGGGCACCCCTGTGTGATCAATTTGGCTCACAGCTGTACTCAGTGTCGGTAGTAATTATGAGGGTTAACGTGATTAGTTTCACTTGTAGTATTGGTAAGTATCTGTTGTTGTTGCCCTTGGCAATAAATTTCCCTATAAAAGTTCTTCGGTATACTGTTTTATGGTACCAATTGCAATCACGGTAGGTAAGGGAGCAGCTGCGTGAGGAAAGTTGGAAATAAAGGCAGAGGAGAGGGGGTGGGTAAAATCTCTTTTATATGAAGGAAAATACACAGTCACTGCTCACTGTAAGAGTATAAAGAATCCCCATAAATAATATTTTTACCCTCTGATATTTCTTCCATCTCAAGATTGAGAAAAACTATGGTTTATTTCACTCAAATTAATTACTGACTAGTGGTCCCATCTGGGTAATGCCAAAATTCATATAAGAATATATTTGCTGTTGATACTTTCTGTCTCGTTCCGGTGCTGGTGGCCAAAGCATTCTCGTCTGTGCAATAATCCGGAATGTATTTAAGTCTGTTTCATTTGTCATTTTAAAAGGAATAAGCAAGAGGTGGTAGGTGGAATGTCTCTTTCCCTCTTGCTTTTATGAACTGAGCAGGAAAGTGAGAAGAATTGAAGTCAAATGTGAGAAATCTTTTCAACCTTAATTTGCCATCTGAGAATGATATGATTTAAGCACAATAAATAATGTCTGTGAATGGTCATTGGTAAGGGAGAGAATCAGCAATTTGAATGAGTTTATTCGCACAGGCTGAGACATACAAAATTAAGAAGCCTCAGTTCGTTCTGCTGTTGTAGCTTAACAGGGATGTATGGAGTCTCTCAGATGTCTGAGGTTTTAGGGATTTAGCATGACTCCTGGAAAGGGGATTTGTTCCATTGAATGTGGCTTCTTATATTTCCGTTTAGCACAAAATACTACAGAGCTTATTATATATGGTATGGTATGGTTTTTATCTGTACCTGAACTGTGTGCGTACTGTATGTGCACATCTGTCTCTTTTCCTTTCTGCTTTTGGTCTCCTTCCTTTTCCTCCCCTCTTCAGGTACTTGACTCTCTCCAGTATGATTTTTCAGCTTTTGCCAGCTCCTTCATCTTTGCACCAAGTATCCACATTTCTCTCAAGCTCCTGAAAATGATTTAAAGCTGAAAAGATAAGAGAAATGAACAAGAAATATTTTCAAATTGCAACTGAAGATAAGAAGGGAAATGCCCTTCCTAAAATGATGGAGTTTTTGGAGCACTAGCAAATGGGAAATACGTCTTTAGCTCTTGATATGGACATTCTACAGGAAGGACATGTATGCAAAGTGGGGGCTTTTTTACTGGCACAAAGAAGTCTTTTAACATAAAGATAAGAAAAGTGAAGTCCAGTCAACAAAATTTAGCCCTTCATCTGTCTGAGTACATGTAATTTCTATCAAAGCGGCATTCTCTCTAGTATGGGAATGAGAAGGACGTTAGGTTTACGTACAGAATTTGGATTATACTGTAACAAGCAGAGAGATTTGTTTTTAATGCATATGTCTGCCTGCAGACATTGCAGGTAACCACAGTGTCTTTTGCACTTTTAAATTCCCATCTCCAAACGGAGATTTTATTGGAAAGCTTATAAATAGAAACTCTGTGAGAAGAGCAGAGAGAAGGACTTGATGTCCT
This sequence comes from Ibidorhyncha struthersii, assembly GCA_013398815.1. NCBI lineage: Eukaryota > Metazoa > Chordata > Aves > Charadriiformes > Charadriidae > Ibidorhyncha > Ibidorhyncha struthersii. Next base: position 443,793 of record VZSZ01009990.1, read on the forward strand.
CTCGTCATCTTTCCCAATCGTATTTTTTAAATTTTGTGATTACGTTCTGTTCAGTTGTCACAGAACGGTGAATTATTACTTGCAATTTAGCATGCTCAAGTTCCCCTCGCAGCTATCCCGGTGCATACAAATTGCTATCAATAGCTTCTTTTAATTTCCAAGCTGAGCAAGCGGCGGATACAAAGGGACCTTGCGTATGCTTCAACTCAAGTGCCAATTACGCCCCTCTTGGGCAGCGTGGAGCAGAGGTGGGGGAATCGTGACCGCAGCCCTCCATTATCCCGCAGTGTGCTCGTCCCCCGTTTTGGCGGCTGGAGCTGCAGTGGCAGGGCTGGCCCCCGCAGGCTGGGACACAATGCTGCAGGTTTCCCTTGGCAGGATGGAGTTCATTTATCTTTATGCTTCAGCTCACGTTTCTGGGGGCTGGCGTACTTTCCCAAGAGTGGGGAATGGTAAAGCGACGTTTTCAGTCCCAGTTGGCTGTAACTTAAGCTTTCTATAAAGCGAGGTTTTCTGAGGCCTCACATGATGTGTCCTCCCTCCGCCCCCTCTTTCTTTTTTTTTGTTTTCTGGAAAAATACTGTATATTTTCAAAGGAGTAACCTTCTGCCTGTGTGTCTGCAGCCAAAGCTTTGTAATAATGAGAAAATATAGCAGAGCCAGGAGTGTCATGGACTCCTAAAAACATTTCGGTCAAAACCAGATGAAAGAGAAGAAAACATTACTTTCCCATGTTTGCTATGTTGCAATGCTACAAAGACACTTTCTGCATTGTATTTGCATAGCTGTGTGGCCATTGGGGCCAGTGGCTTCAGAGTTCTGCTCTGCCGGACGTGAACACGGGGCACAGCTGTTACTCCCCTGAAAGGCTTGTGGGAAAACTTAGTTTAAACTATATGTTTTATACTTTTCCCCCCAAGTAAAGGTTATTTCTCACTGCATATAATTTGTAAAAGTTGATTTGAGATCAATACTCAACTTAAGGTTATGCTTTGTTTTAGGGGAATGCCAAGTTAGGTAGCTTTAGATGCATTTATCCAGAGCCTTCATTTTTGTATTTTCATCATGTGCACAAGTATGTTTATTTGGTCACATCCAACTGTGTGCATACAAATGCAAATTCAATTTAAATGTATTTTAATTGTATAATTGCTTTAATTAAATAGAAGTAGTTTTTTAAAAAACGACACTTATTTTTCACTTAAATTTAGTGAATAAAGGAAACTCACCGAAGCTAGGGAATGAAAAATTTCTGGTCACTGTGTCCCCAGTATTTAAAGCTACTTTTTAAGGTACGTTCCCACTGAAAATTTGAAAAGTCAGAGGCAGGTGCTTTAACAGTGAATTTTAATTTTAGGTGTGTAATTATCTTAAAATCTGACCCAAACTCCAAAGTTTAAACAAAAGTATATGTCCTGGTTTGTATTCATAGATTGGAAAGGGAAAAGAATTTATCTTGCTTTTTACATTCCCATTTAATTTCTAACTTTTAGTGAATACTAGCACCTGCTGTCTAAACTGAAACCAAACATAATCAAGAAAAGATTTTCTAAACAAGAGAAACTAGTTACCACCCGCTGAAAAAAAGAGGTAGCTTAACATTTGTTTGATTGTGAAGAACAAACCCAGTATGTATAGGTATTAATATAGCATGGAACACTGCAAAGTGTGCAATGGTTGTGTTGACATGGAAACAGATATTTGCCTTGTCGTTTTACTTGTAATTATAAAGCACTACCTTTAATTCTTTATAAATTGCTTTGTTAATAAGTATTTTAACATAACTTAATCCATTTAGGCCTTCTCATTGGTTGCCGTAATGTCATTTAAATTTTAGCAGTTTTTTTTAAAAAACTTTTACTGCAAATATTTATGCTTCTGTTATTTTTTCATGCTTTTAATGAAAACAGAAAGACAGAAAAAGAAATCGAGTCATTGGATGACACACAACTAATTTCAATACTAGGTTACTTTTTAGTTTCTTTAAAGTAGTTTGACCGGTGATTGCCAAAAGAATAAAGCTGAATTTCCAATGAACTTTATTAAGAAATTGTATTGGAATAGATAGCAAAATGGATGTAAAAATGTAGAGCAGTATGACATGACTGAGATTTAAAATGATAAGCCACAATAGGCAGAAATTTCTTCAGCTGCAGATTTGTGCTACTTATGTTTTGTAAAGGTGTTTTACTGAGCACATATAGTGTAGTAGCATTTCCCTGTTTGAAGTCACTGTTTGAAGTTTCCTCAGTGATTAGAAGAGTTAACAGCATATACTTTAACTTTTAATTTTAAGATATTTGTTTACATGAATGATAAATATTTTAAATTATATATTTATAGTGCTAATGAAGAAAACTAATTTTAAAGCACATAAAATGTATTTTGATGATCCCATGGTAACTGTAGAATTTCCTCCAAATTATTACCACACTTTATTCACCATACTAATATGAAATGTAGGTAAAAAATCGTTCTTGCAAACTGAAACTGTACTATTTTACTCTGCGTGTACCAGTCATGGCCAAGAATGGTTTTGGTTTCCAGAACGTTAATTTTTTGGCTGTTTGGCACTGTGTTGTGCTTTAAGTATGTATTGGAAGAAGTAGCTTAATCTTTGAGGCAGGGCGTTCGGGGTCTCGGTACTGAGTTTCTCTTCTTGATTCTGCTGGTGCACAAGATGATGTAGTCCACTTATCATTTTACATATGTAAAACTTTTAGGTTTAAGTGTATTGCTTTGTGATTTTGGGGTAAAGACATGTCCGGCATGCTGTACCCAAGCTTCTCGTGTGTAGAAACGGATATGGTGGTCATGTTAAATAATTGTTGTTCAGCTTAATGGTGGCAAGCTGCTACAGAGCCCTTGAATGGGAAGCGAGTATAAAATGTTAATGGAGTATAACCTATAGAGTTATTGGATTTCAGTGAGTTGTTGTGCTCGGGGGACTCCTGGCAGAGACACTTTTGTCGTGGTTGCTATAGAATGAACTCCACAGCCCTCCAAAATGATAGTAGCTAAATATCAAGAGACATTTCAAGGATGCCTGGTGCTATCAATTTGACCATGCAGTGATTAATGCAGCTTGTTGTACTCATTAAATTGAGAGATGCAGCAGGCTGAAGTGTACAGTATTGATCCAGTCCCGGTAAAAAGATACATGGAGGAAATATTAGTTGTGATATTATGGCTCATCGTAAAGCCATGTGCAAAATGAACAGAAGATCTCTCAAGCTTTAGTATTCCATAAACTATATAAATTCCTCCAAAACCAAAGGTGTGTTTATGCTTAAAAGCAGGGCAACTGTTTTATAATGAAAACAAATTCTGCAACACAAATAATTACACTATAAGTCACAATTGTAATTTTTTCCTTTATACTGTGTGTGATTCCAAACTTTCAAAGAAGACATAAACAGTAAAACCAAACTGTTGTTCTGTTGCAACTTGTGAGTGCAATGAGAAATAATAGAGCTCAAAAAGAAGTATTGAATTAAAACCTTTTTCCTTTCCTTTTCATCTGACCTACAAAGGTCTGCATCAGGCAGCTGCCACCTGATGTGAAATTTCTGCTCATCCTCTGCCAACATCTGGCCTCACTGTGGAGCAGCACTGGTGGCTAGACGAGGTAAGTCCTTTTCTTTCCCTGAGATGGTGTCATTTTTCCCCTGCGCAGTGGAACTGTGTCTGGGTTGACACCATGCCTCGGGAAGCCCGGCTGGGTTGTGTGTTCCTGGGAGGTTTGACTACTTGCTGTGCAGCCACACAACATCACAAACTAATGAAACACGGGGGGATTTTAATATTCTCAGAAGGCTGTCTGAGTGCTTTAGAGTTTACACTGTTGTAACTGTACTGTATTTCAATTATTTCTCAGTCATTAGTATGCAAAGCTTAGCATTTCTGATTAGCATTTGGTTTCCAGTGAAGGAAGTGAAGGAAGCGCCTGCTACGAGGAAATACAAGTGGGGCCTAAAAATCAGAGAATCATAGAATGGTTTAGGTTGGAAGGGACCTAAAAGATCACCTAGTTCCAATGCCCCTGCCACACCTCCCACTAGACCAGGTTGCTCAAAGCCCCATCCAGCCTGGCCTTGAACACTTCCAGGGATGGGGCATCCACAAGTTCTCTGGCCAGCCTGTGCCAGTGCCTCACCACCCTCATCATGGCAAAATATTGCCATGAAATTTTACTTGCTCAAACACAGTATGTTTTTCTGGCACTTTCCAGTGATTATGAAGCTAATGAAAATGGAAGCTGTTACATCCATCTGTCAAAAATACTACTTGCTTTGGAAAGAGAGCATCGAGAGTTGTGTTTGTCTGTCATAACCTTAGGAAGCATAAATAGCAACTTGGCAGCAGGTGGGTGGTTTTATAACTTCACCTGTGCCAGAGCACATAGTGTGGGGCAAGAGGTGTAACAAGAAAAAGGTGAAATCTCTTTTCCTCTAGGTTTCATTTTTGCAGCCATAAGAAGACACAAGAGTAGGTGCTGCTATCCTGGTTTAGCCCATTGACTTAGGCTGTTAACGGAATGCCACGATTTGCAGACTGCCTATCAGTGTTCGCAAATTTGGAATTGTAACATTGGATATTTAAAGTCATATATTCTAGATATTACTGGTGTTGCAGGCAAGCATCATGTTATATTACTACAATTTGCCTTTTGTTGTAAAACTTCTCATTCTCCCGTGCTAAGAGAGAATTTGCTCTCTCTATCCAGTCCCTTCATGTTTCATGCCTTAACTTTGACTGCTTTGTTGCCACGGCAACTCTGCCGTGCAGCATCCTTCCACTGCATTATTGCTATTCCTATAACTAAGGAGTACATCAAATAAATTAAACTTGTCAATCACATCTAAAAAAAGATATTGAAGATGTTTCATGTCCATTTCCGATATCATAGCAGACAGCCAAAGCGCTAGTTCTGGACTGCAATCCCTGCCTTATTTTCTTGGTCCTCATTAATTATAACAGATGCACTGAACCTGGTTGGAAATATTTAGGGGCTGAAAATAGTAACTTCCTCTGGATATTAAAAATGCTGTCACTCTTACCCTCTTTACAGGCAAAAATGTGCTTTTTATTTTTTTATTATTATTTATTTTTCCTAATCGCAGAAGTAAACAAGTTCATCAGTTTTCCATCTTTAGCGCTTAAGCTGTCATGTAAAAACGGTCACCTTCCTTCGGTGTCTGGGCCCTAATTTGAAGACCAGGTATAGAAAAAGACTTCTCAGTCACTTGTGAGTTGTGCTCTATCTACGTCCTGCAAACATTAATTTTATTTTGTAAGGTGTCTGTCAAAACCTGTAAACATTATTCCAGCCTGGCAGTCTGTAGAAAAGAAAAAGAACAATTATCCTTTCAGTCACCTGTCTAGAAAATATCTGGTCAGTGAATGTGGCTGACATATCACAGTCAAATATTGAGACATTTTGTATACAGCGGGAAATGCCAAAAATAGAAAATGTGTTATGTCTTTGAGACACTGTTGCAGATAATTACTTGTCGCCATTTTATATATACTTCATTTGCTCAGTGAAACATTTATTTGGCTTTTGTTATAGTCTATAAAATAAGGAAAATGAAAAAGGATTTTGCACACATCATTCTTTAGCTAAAAATAATATTATTTTAGAAAAATGCAATCTACTGCAAATCATATTTACTATTATAAGCCCGATCGCTGGAGGCTTTGGGTGTATTGTTCGTAACTCCCAATCTGAGGCTGTGCTGAACACGATGTAATTTACTAGAAGTCCATGTAACCCATGGGAGGGGATACAAGGAATTCCAATATTCCCATCAACCCTAAATTGGTCTGTAACAATATTATTTGTTTCCATTTTCTTCTGAGGAAAAATAACAACCCTTAAACAGATTTTTCCCTCATGCAAGCAAAGTCTTTTGGCTTCCAAAGTTAGATTAATGTGCTTCTGGTACGATTTCAAAATAAAAAATGAATAAAGGTGATTTTAGAATTCAATAAAAGTCAAAGCCTGTGTTTTTTTTAGAATAGCATTGGCTTTTGTTTGTGGCGGTTATGGAGCACTGCTGTGTCCTGTGCATTCGAGCGCTCGTGTGATGAAGCAGTGTGTTTCTGATGTATTAAGTAGAGAAAGAAAGGTATTGCAATTTTATTGAAAAAACATAAGAATTAATTTTTTGACTGGGAGAATTTTGCAAGTGATTATCCTTTTATATTCAGACACTGGTGGAATTCAGCCATCTCCTGCCGTACAGGTTATAAAACTTTTCCCCAGGTCTGAAAAGCCTATTGGTAAGTAACAGTGGAGATGCTTTTTTTTTTTTTTTCTATTTTGTTAACCACTGCAAGAAGGTGGGTGGGTAGAATATATTTTCTGGACATTTAAACATACTGTCTTCTCCACTAGGGACAAATGCAACTATCAAAATACATCCTAAGTAATGTGTTTATATAAGAGAATGACTCTTTAACAGGTAATGAGGATTTTCCTTTTATAGGCTGGGCAGAGTAGTGAAGTCAGCTCTGATTGTTATTAAAGCAGCAGGAGTGCAGCAATCCTCACAGATGTTAAATTTCTCCCCTGCAGAGAACTTTTTCTTCATTTTGTCCCGCCACTGGGGTTTGGTTTTGTATACAGGCTCAGTAAACCTTCCTCTAAGACCAAATCTCCACCAACCGGAAGACACCGGTTAGGCTCTTCCATTGTCCGGGATGGATTTGTAAGTGAAGGTGGGGCAAAATCTGAACTAATATTTTGAACTGGTATGAGTCTAATATTGCAGCAAAGTTTTTTCCTTTCTCACCACAAAGTACAACTTCAAGCATAGGTTTTGATGTACTCATTTTGATTGCTTTTATTCTGAACAAGCCTGACAGAACCATGTAAACTGTGAAGTGCTAAATGTAGAACAGACACCAGTACATAACCTTCCCCTCCCTGGGGAACTGAAGGATGTCTTTTGTCTTTTGGGCATTGAAATTCTCAAATAAAATGCTGCATTAATATCAGTTTGTGACAATGAATAATATTCCTGCTGATCTCTAGAGCCTCTGCAAACCCTGAAGCAGGTATTATGCATTCTCTTCAATGCCACAGAAAGTTTATTCTAAAATAAGCTATTTTCTTTTATCAAAGGAGGTGATAAGAAATACAATAAGCTATGATATAGCCACTATCATAATAAGGAATCGTGCTCCTGGAACCCTTCTTTAAACCAGTGTTATAAAAATCTTCTTCCTTCTAGACTAAACAAACAATTAGCAAATTCTGTGAAATAAGTGACAGCTCTGCAAGCTCTCATGGTGCTCCTGGGAAAAGGAATTTAGGTTTCCTGTACCTCAGAGCACGTACAAAAATAATTCAAGGCAAGGAATGGAAAAGTATGGGCAGAAGTTTCAAGACAAGTTATATCAGAGCAACTCCAGTCTTCCTAATGTAACTGGTATATCAGCAACAGCAGAAGTTAGAAGTTTCCTAGTTCTGCATTGCTTGCGTGGTTGAGTATATCCAGTGTAAAAGAAAGAGTACAGTTTCTTCCCATTATCTCTCTTGTTTGTGTTGACTTTATGGGCAAGGAAATGCTTTTGGGGGGGAATTTGTAGAATACTTAGGAACCGTAGACTGGTTGCGATATATACTTGCATAAGGATGTTGAAGGTCACACCAGGGGATCTTTCAGAATAGGATCAAGCAGTATTTAACTCCCCGAATAGTCAGGGGTATACTGTAGAAGATACTTGGCCTGCCTTAGGAGCCATTTGAGAAGCTGAGTCAATCTCTGATGTAAAATGTAATTTTAATACTATGTTGCTTCTGTTGCAGCTTTGTCCTATTTTCGTAAATCTTTTTTTTTGAAAAACTGCATTAATTTAAATTTTACCTAGCAATAATGCTGAACCATAGAAATCTATCAAACTGTAAAACGCTGTATGTGTGTGACCCGTTAAACTGTGACACTGCTTCATTCATGTGGCACTTCAAATAATTCAAGAATATGCAAAAGCTGCTTGTATAGTATACAATTTATTCAATTACACAGTGGCAGGTTGCAGACACATGTACAGGAACGTAGTTGTTTAAAGGTACTGTTAAATAGTTCTCTTGGTCCCTGGCATGGCTATGGCTTCACCAGCCCGGGCAATTCCTGGGCATATTTTGGGAATTAATAAGCCTATTGGGGATGCCCACATCTGTGAGCTGTGGCCAGCTCAGTGCTGCAGATTTACTAATTTCTGTATGGACCATTCCAGAGGATTTGGCCCCAGTGACAGAGAACAGCTCAGAGTAATTTTAATTTATTGTTACAGATGTAGCCAAAGAGCAACTGGGGCCGTCATGGGGACCTTACATTGCCAGGTGCTTTTCTGGAAGAAGCATCTTCCTGTGACCAGTGCTAGTCAGGTAACTCTCTCACACATAACGAGGTTCTGGAGAAAATATTGGAGTCCAAAAAAATCCTGAGGGAACATGGAAAAATGAGTCGATGAAAGATGTGGTTTTACATATTTTAGTAATTACGTTTACTGCTGTTCAAATTATGACCCAGGTTGATGCACTCTATACCACAGGCTGGTCTGAATCAAGTTCTTTACCTGTGTAGTGACCTAAGAAAGCCTTATGGTTTTGCATGCTTTTGTCCATTTTTAGAAACAACTTCAAACAGAACCTTGTTAAGGCATCAGTTCGATTTTTTTTCTTTTTGCATATGTTTTTGTTTTGTTTTAAAGGTATATTTGTAGCTATTCTGTGGGCCTGTAAACCCCCATCCATTATGGCAGAAGTTCTCTCTGCAGTCCCCTGTGTTTTCCAGTGGTGGCCCCTGCCCGTTGTAAGACGGAAACCATTTTTCCCTGGGAGATTCTGTAATTAAGTTTTCAGTCTGTTTATGTGTTTCTTTTTACATCACACATTACTAGAGCTGCTCAGGAATTATTATTTTCTATGGAACTTACTTTGTCAGAAATGCTTGAATTATTGAAACCAGACCTTTTCTTGGGAATGTTCCAGTTATGGGGGGTGGGTGGGCGTGGAATTCATCAAAAAAGATATCTCTGGACCAGATCTTATAGTCAGAAAGAAAACAGGCAGAAGAGAAGAAAAAGACCCTCCCTAAAGTAACACGCAATCTGACACAGAAGGCGTTTTACTTGTATACGTAGGAAAATGGCACGGTAAGGAGAGGAACCAGGTGACTCACAGCACATGCAAATAACCTTTTGCTTGTAAAGGAATAATATATCTTTTCCTATTTGGGGTTTGGTTTTGTTTCTGCTTTTGGGTTTTTTTTGGTGCATGCAAATTGTAGGTGTCTGTTTCATCTGAGTGGTAATAGGAAGGCTTCTGAATTTTCAAGAAGTTTCTTGAAATGGCAAAGAAGTTTTTTTAAAGCTTTAATCAAAATACGATCTGTTAAAGGCATAATGATCTATCTCTGCAGGAGCTGTAATGTACTTTTAAAAATTATATTTGCGGTAGAAAATGGTTGCATTCTGTGCAAACTCATGCTTTTCATGGCCAAGAAAGCAGTCTTGCTATTGAAATAACAACTAATAGCCACTTTTGTATTACCTTGAGGTACTTGTAACATGTGTCTGACATCTTAGTAACAGTGAGACTATGCTCTTTCATATTTATCCTACATCATTAGTTCTAATGGGTGCTGTAAAAGTCTTTGTGTTTGATTAAAATAGGTGCAGGTGATAATCAGCTGCAATACCAGAGTGGAATATTTAGGCTTATTATCTTTAGCATGCTGTCCATAGCGTTAACAAGTCCTCCTCGGAACGTGACTTCAGTCTTCTCTTGGTGTGCGTTGTTCCACAATACGGCGATGCTAGTTCGGAAGATGCTGAAGACATGGGACCCAGTAAAAGTAGATAATTACATGGCTTTGATAGCTTTTTGAAGGAGCTTTTACCATAACTAAAATAACTGTCAGAAACTGAGAAGACTGAGCAACTGCTGATGCTTTGCATATTCATGCCTTGTACTCAAATCTCCCCTTCAGGTAAATCACAAGAAATCACACACCAAAATATATTCTCTGTTTAAAGTGGCATAGGCGGCCTTTTGTGAAAATACTGAGAGCAGGCTGCATTAAAGAAACATGATATAAAAATTAAATTCTTTCATTTGGCTTAGTAGAGGAATTATTTTATGTTTGCTGAAGCTGACCAGCACTATGCACTACAGCAGGCACTTAGCTGTCTGCTAGGGTAGGGTTTTGCTGTAAGGATTTGGGAGGATGGAGTGAGAAGGAGTAAGAACCCAAAGCTCTTGTGCAGCAGAGATTAACTAAACTGTAATCCAAACCCAACCTGACAACTGCTGTGTCAAAATAAACAGACTGAAAAAAAACGTTTGAGGACTAAAGCATGTGACCTTGTCCTTATCTGTAGCGAGGTGAACTAAGAGAACAACTTCTTTTAGCAAGGGATTTAATAAATACTGTTTCGGCAATTTTCTAAAAGCTGTTCTTACCTAGAGGCAAAGAGTGTCCAAGGTACAACTCTGATTAAAGCCTGTGTTTAGGAGGCTTAACAGTTTTTACCAGGCTACAAAGATGTGCCTATGGCAGTAGTATCTTGTCCGTTTGATCAGTCTTGATCCAGAGAGCGTGCATTGGAAGCCTAGCTGAGGTCAGATACAATTGCCAGTGGTGCAAAGTCACTTAGGGGTTGTGTTCCCTGAGATTTCGCTGAGATTTTGGCACCCAGATTATGTCACAGACATTCAGAATTGTTTCAGTTTCACAAATAGTACAATTTTAATTTAGTTTAGTTGAGCTAGTGGAAAAATTCCAGTTTATTTTAAATGTGTTTTACCCTGAGTTAAGTGCATTCACTAAGAATTGAAATCTAGCTGTACCTTTTGAAGCAAAACTAAAAACGATATTTCAGAAACTGTTTTACAGTAAAATGTGGCTATAAACTAGAACTGAAAATATAGATACGTTTGATGTTTTAAACTTTTTGCTAAAAACAATGGTAATGCAAATGATGTAATAATGAAAAGAGATTTTTAGTCCTTCAAGATGTTAGAAAATTTCTAATGTGGAGCTGTGCTTGAATAACTAGAGCTTTTCTCAGCTCAGAGTTTCCTTCTTCCAAAAGTCTCATTACTCATTCAGTCTTTCTCTTTTTTAAAAAGAGAATAGCAGAAAACCATTTTATCCCCGGGCAAAGTACTTCCCAAAATGTGCTGAGTGGGGTATTAATGAAGATGTTGAACAGCACCAGCCCCAGAACCGATCCTGTGGAGTACCCCAGCGGTGACTGGTCTCCAGCTGGACTTTGTGCCCCCGGTCACAACCCTTTGAACCCGCGGGCTGGCCAGTTACCGGTCCAGCTCAATCTCTGTTTGTCTGGTACATCATCAGTTTGTCAGTGAGGATCCACTGGTCAGCAGCCTCCACTTCCTCTTGCCCATCAAGCTAAACCCTTTGCTCTAGGAATACGGGCAACAGCCACACTCACACAACCAACTTGGACTTGTTTTTTTTCAGTTCACTTGGTTGTATGCTCATGGGCTGACGTGACTAGAGGTGGCAGATAAGAACAATTTAACTTTTGTTTACTGTAGTTTCCCAGATTGTTTCTAATCTTGCACTTTTTTTTACCCCGATAGTCACCATCTTAATAAATGTCATTGGTTTTAGTAGAAAAAGTCTTCATTGTGATAAGACTTCATGTAGATTATCTGTTGCATACTCAGGTTTGTCTCAGACTGTTTTTAAAAGCTTACTGTCCTCTTGATGCTAATTACAATGCAACAATTTTAATAGATTTCAGGCTGAACTGCTGTTAACCCTGTTGTCAGTTGTGTAAAATGCTGCCCAGTGTTGCTAAGGCTGAATTTTTCCTCAGTGGGTGTTTGTGCATTGAATGAATCAAAATCTTGTGGGAGAAATAGCAGCTCGTGTATTTATAGACTGCATCAGAATGGATGGCTGAAAGGAGGGAATGAGTGGCAAATAAAACGTATGCTGAAAATCACGGGCTTTTCATTTTGTAGCTCTTGAGTTTAGCGGTGCCAGCTTTATGTTCTTACAGTTTTTGTGTGTATTATGCGTAAAGCATACTGAGGAAAACCGGGGCTTTTGATACAATACTGAAGGGTCATCCAGGGTAAGGTGACTTACCCACGATAGATATTGTGATGCAAAGAATTCCCAGGTACTCTCATTCAAAGCTAATTTCTACTAAATCTGTCATCAAGGAATTATGCCCAAATATGTACGTTTGGCTCTACATGGGGCCCTGTGAAAGATGGTTATTTCAATTTCTGATGTCTTGAAATGTGTTAGAATCTAAGGCAATAGCTGTGATACCTTGCAGGGAATGTTTTCCTCTTATGTTTGTTTACTGCTGTTCAAGTGTTTGTTAATGCAGAAATACTAAAATTCATTATTACTCAGTGTTTAGTCTCATGATTGTGCTGCACTGGTGCTGCAGTGCTGAAGCTTCTTGTTTTGAATGTCAGATGGTACAGATTTCTTTTTAAAATTCTGTTTAATTTGGGACTCCGGTGTCCTTGTGAAACTCCAGCTTGGATGATAATATTAAGTTGGTTTTTACATTAACCTTCCCTTGTAGTTTCTGCTGAGTGCAGCTTTTTTTTTTTATTTTTTTTATTTCTTGTTTGCTGGCAGTCCTGTGTATTGCTGGAAACTTGCCAAATGTAAATGCAGTTTATAGTTGGTGTTTGTAAGCAATCTCGGTTCTGCGTGAGAGGAAGACATGAAACGCGTTCGGGATCATTTGCTCCTCCTCGTTAGGTAGGCAGATGCAGTGGGACACTGAAACATGAGCTTAGGGATGTAAAATGGAAAGTAGAAGGTTGCTTATATGGGCAATGACACTTAGTTCAGATGGTACCTAAAACATTGAAAGGTATATCTCACAATATGTGTCAGAGTGATGGAGAAGAACAATTTTCCCGTCTGCTTGTCTGTCACATATGACCCAAAACATACTCAGAGAATACAGTGCACACCACATTATGAAATCTAGCTTGCATAATATCTCATCAATGTGGATAGTTTGACATTCAAAAATTCACCTCATAATTGAAAATCAAAATCATCATCCTCTAACATTTGACTGTACTTCCCAAACTTGATGGAGAGTCTCAGTGAGCTCCTGTGTTGGATGTATCTCTGTGAATGTAACATCGGAAATAAAATCAGCGACAATGAATGAGCCTCGGTAGCTTTTAATGAGCTGTGTGACTGGGCAGCAGTGGCCAAATTGTGTCCTTGACTGTGACTGCAGCAGTGCTTTTAGGAAGTTTGGCCTATGTCAGTGAGCTGGTGGGATGAGACTGATAACACTCAGAGCAGGGCTGAAGATGACAAACCACGTGGACAGCTCTTATTTCTAGGTTTTCTTGTGTTCAGTTGTAGCTGTGGAAGCCTCTCATTGGAGACATGCATAAGACTGGAAGAAACTCTCATGTATGTACCATAATGAGATGATCCTTTCATCTGCCCATGCAAAGAGAGAAAAGAAACCTTCTTTGAGACCTCTGCCCTACACAGGAGCAGAATAAAAATAGGTGGTTTCTGTTTCCTGAGGCAGTCTCTGTCGTAGGGATTTTGGTATAGTCTCCAGGAGATCCCACTATAAAGCACCAGGTCAGATCCTGCATGTCTTCTTTAATCAAATCTTCCTTAGGTTGTGTTTCTTAAATAGGACTCAGAATTAGATATAGTTAGGACATAGATAACCTGGGCAAAGTTGGAAGCTACCAGTGCTGTTACACTGTTGCGCCACTTGGTGTTGGCACAGCTGTGTCTCCAGGGTCTCTCGTTCTGTAGCTGCACAAGATTTGCCCTTACAGCTAGACGATAAGAGTGCTAGATCAGCTTTTATGCACTTTAAAAACCCACCTGAAAGCCTTCCCCAGACATGCTCTATCGTGTGCTTTCTGATCTCTTAGATTTTGCTTTCCCATTAGAGCACACCCATAACCTGCTTAGGGTTTTTCTGAAGCTGATTCCAATCTGATGAGTTCTTCAAGTTATGAATTTTCTTGAATGGCATAGACCCTTTTAGACCAGCAAACAGATTTTAAATGACCATCTCAAAACCTCAGGGGTTTCCTAAAATTAAGGAGAAGCTTGCAAATATGGGGCAAAAACAGCAACAGAAGAAATAATTTTCCTGCTCTTTAGGTCTTTTAATTTTACGTATATGCAACCTTTTTCCCTTGGTATGAACTTCTGATGTCTCTTTAATTGCATAAAAGAGGCAGAATATTTTCTAGTCTAATCTTTGCAAGTCCATCCTGATGAAGTTGATTAGGCACTGATTTTCAGTAATGCTAATGTCCTATCTTTAAATTTTACTGTTTGCTGTGAACAGCAAACACTGTACTTAAGGACATCAAAATCAGACACATCAATTGAACTTTGCATTCAGATGTCCGGCTTTGCAAAATCTCAGGTGAATCTCCTAAAAATTTCAGATATTTTCTCCATAGGTTTTTTCAAATGACTATATGAAAATGAACGTGCTCAGATTTAAAACACTTTTAATTGAGAAATGAGCTATCCACTACGTTAACACTGCTTAACTTTATATATAGCCTTCTAACCTCAATGCTATTGGTTGACTAATGTATACTAAGGTTACCGAATGTGAAACATTATTCATTTTTAATAACAAAAGCATTACTTCTCAATGGCAAAAAGGACATAAAAGAATCACCTTTCATCCCCAGTATTTAGAAGTTAAGGCCTTTAAAGGAAGATGTATGATTATCAAAGGTGAAAACTGTTTGACTTTTTTTGTGTAAGACATCTAAAATATTCATTCAGTGCCAGAAACGCTATCCAGCGGAAACATCAAAGGGAGTGGGGCTCATTAAGAGAACTCTCCTGACTTTGACGCATGCCTCCAACATGCTGAGGAACTTTCAGAGCAATGTGAAGGGATTTATCATCCTGACTCCCAGAAATGTCAGTGCGAGCTGCACGGTTAAATCACTGCAAACTGCTTTGAAATTCCCCTGCATATTTAGGGAACTTTAATTGGGATGGAAATACAGTTACGGCAAACATTGGGATAACGCTTTCCCTCAATCACTTTGTAACACACTTGTGTGACAAGCTTCTTTCTTTTTTCTGATGTCAAATATCTCCGATATCAGATATATTAAAGGCCACTGGTACGTACCTCAATGCAAAGAGTGGGTGTGCTGGCATACTTAGCAGTCTCATGGATTAGAGTGCAGATTCTGGTGTATGGAGGTGCTAAGGAATTGCAGTATGTTGTTACTTCTGCTGTTTTTTGAGAAGTTCTCCTAAGGAAGCAGTAAAAGCAAGTTTAGTTTGGATAAATTAGTTAAAATCATATTATCTTTCTAAGGTGCTTAGCTGGACTTTATTATATCAGGTTTTGAGCACATCATTCTTTTTCATAACACACTTGTCAGGTAGGGCCAAGTGGTGTAGTCTCCATTTTAAAGAAAAAACCCCAAGGAATAAAAGGATTAAGGATTTTTTTTTCTTTTAAAAAAGGGACACCGTTTCTTATTCACAAGTGCCTTAGTAGAGCTTGGCAATTGATTAATTTGCCCAACCCCCGAGTTGAAGACTAATGAAACTAGTGGTAGACACGGCTTACTCTAAATGGGAAAACTGATCTCCTCTTTTATGCTCTCTGTTTGCTCTGCACTTCCGTAGCTTCTCTTTGACTCGCCGCCTCTGACTTGAAGAGGGGAACCAAAGGAAAGACACGGGACAGGCCTGAGCTTTCAGAGCTGTAGCTGGGAGAAAAAAATACAAAGCAAACAGGAATGGCATTAGCCACTGAGTTGTAGGAGAAGGAAGGCTTCTGAAGTCCCTTGTGAACGTGAGTTTTTGTTTTCTGATTTCACTTTTAGCTTTTTTTTTTTTAATACGGATTAAACTGCTCCAAACGGAAGCACAAATATGTGGTTTAGATCAAATATTTCATTTGATACAAGTCAAGTTTTTATTTGTTAGCTTTCATGCCCCACATGTTTTCTTCGGTTAACCTCACATAAGAACTGAGGTACATAAGTAACTGAACCATGAAAAATCAATTATTGACACAGCCTTGTCTCAGCAGTGCCTGGTGATGGGATGAGAGACAAGGGGCACAAACTGAAATGCAGGGAATTCTGCTTAAGTATAAGAAAAAAATGCTTTTTTCTGTGTGGGTGGTGAGACACTGAAACAGGTTGCCTAGAGAGGGTGTGGAGTCTTCTTCCTTGAAGATATTCAAAAGCTGTCTGGACATGCTCCTTGGCAACTGGCTCTAGGGAGCCCTGCTTGAGCAGGGGGGGTGGACCAGGTGACTTCCAGGGGTCCCTTCCAACCTCAACCGTCCTGTGATTCTGTGAATAAAGGTATGTAGACCCTGTGCTGAAGGTGCCACACATTTTAATGACAGAAAAGGTGGTGTGAAGCTTGCTCCTAGTGAGGTAGCTCATTAACTTTAGGAGTGCTAAGGTAGTATCCAGTTGTTATTATAGGAACCCAAAGGTTTTATTGGGAATAAATGTGATAAATGTGCAGTCTTAGCAACATAAAGCTGCACATTTTTATATATGTATGGATATCAAAACTGGTCTGCATTACTACTACCTCAAATCCTACTAAATTAAATAATTTTTAATTAGAATACATAGTCCTATTTTTCTTTATGAATCCTATTCAGGAGGGATAGGACAGAGTAATAGTTGGCTGAAAGTAATGGTTGAAAACTATCCACTGCAAGAAGCCTTGACCTGTGGGCAGGACTCTCCCTTTTGAACGTGGTGGTAGAGTACTCTGCTGTGGTAGTTCCTGCGTTTTGGATGCTCCAAGAAACAAAGATTCTTCCTGCTTGTGCCCATCAAAAATTTCTTCGCAATTTTCTCATATAACTAGAAACCTCCCCCTAGACTTCTGGTCAATAACAGCTGAAACTGTAGCTTTGTTAAATCTATGCAACCATATTGTTAATTTGAGTTCTGTTGGGGTGAAAGCTGCTACATATATGCAAAAGCATCATTGCTCTGAAAACTGTTGTTTACCTGCTGGATACAGACTTCCTATGTGTTTGTCTATTTAAAACAGAAAACAACTCTTCTGCAAATCCTTGCAAGTGTCAGCAGTTTCCATGGATTTAACTTCTCTCTATTCCTGGGAAGATGATGAGATTCACTTTCTACAGGCCAAAGAAAATGTAATCATCTTCCCATATTACAAGGCTGCTGTCAAGTCTTTGTGGATCCTCAAACTATAGCTACTGGAGACGGTGAAAACTCACCTTTAGCCCAAGAGAACTGCAAGATTTTCCCGAGTGATTTATTTCAAGAAGTAGCTATTAGCCTTGTAGCAGCCTTTATGCTATATATTTGCTATAGATAATTTACATGCATTTGATCGACTGGAGTAACTACTTGGGATGAACATCATGAACATGCCCTGTGAAATTACTAATGTTTCCAGACATGGGGAGGATTCAGGGGAGACCGACAGCACCGGTCACAGCTCCTCAGCTCAAAAATGCTTTCTGCAGCTGCATACTTCCAAGACAGCTTGGAACAGACGGGCTGACAGAGAAAAGTTTCCTAGGTAACTAGGTATGTAGGGCCACTCAGCTTTTGTGGCTTTTCTACAAGTAGCTAACAGGAGCTGAGGTCTTGATATTGTTAGAATAAATATTCTGTGGCTTCTAATGCTGTTCCAGGCTGAATGGCTTCCACACACAGAAAATATGCTCAGAGTTTCATCCCGGGCACTCTAACAGCTCCTGCCTGTATCACACTCTGTAGGTCATAAGGGAGCTGTTAAATCATACCTTAAGTGTAAAATTTGCAACTTAGTGTACCTCTTGAAGGATTTTGAAATCTGAACAATGTGTGGCCAGCTGTTAAATAAATAACAAAATATAAATAAAATATATGCAGAATATCAGGTGGATTGGTCTTTGGTTATCATTTAGTATTGTTTGCAATGTAACATATATGTGGTATAAGCAGGTGAAAATCAATTAAAGGAAAATATTATAGGGTTTTTTTTTACGCTGAATTTTAATTTGAAATATGCACACTATGTACTTATGTACTGCTTTACGTACTGTCAAAAGAGAGGACGTGTCTCTAAATTAATTCAAGTGTCTATTAAAAATTTTTTAATCCACCTCAGCTTTTCTGTGATATTGCTTATAACCATACCAGTTATTGAATGTGGCCAGCTGTCAAGATATGAGACTGTTTTCAGGTAGATTTAGTTTATTTCCTTAGTATTGCAGCTATTATCAGGACTCAGAATCAGCCAGTAGATCAGACAAAAGGTCATTTATCCATAAGCAAAAGGAAGTGAAATAGTTCATATAATTTTGATGAAATTGCTGTGTTTTCTTATTTTTTCAGTTGCTTGTGCATAGTGTAAAACGATTAGTCATTCCTGCAATTTGTTTGTGTCTCATCATGTTGCAGTCAAGTCAGGGTTTGACCAGAGTCAGTGCTGCAGAAAATATTGAAGGAAGAGGAGGCAAATGTGAACAGTAGTAGAAAATTCCATTATTAGAGACATATATACGTAGGAAAAATTCTACGTGTAGCGCGTCTTTTTATTGCTGCTTCTCATTTTGTGCTTAGTGAAATGTTTTAGCTTGTTGAGGGAGAACTACATCCTGCAAGCGTATCAGTGTTGTTGTCTGGAAGGACTGTGTCCCTTGGAGTGTTTTCTACATGGCTTTATCACTCATAGGGTCACCCAAGGAGCTCCGCACAGTTACAAAGCAAGGCATTGCAGAAAACATAAGTACATGATGGGAAAGAAAATACAAACAAAATACAAGCTGTTTTGTGCAAACTTTTTGTGCACATGTAGGTTTGAAAAGCATATTCTCTGTAGGACTGCTACAATTGGTTCACCATCTTTCTAAAGGGTTTTTAGCTTTGTGCGATAAACATTGCATCCATTTTTTAAACGGGCTGTAATACTGTTCTGTGTTTGATATGCTGCTATATATAATGAATGTTCCTAATCATCTCTTCAGATACAATTTCAGCTTGGTCTGCTTCAGCTATTAAAATGGGAGATCAAACAGAATTTTGAAGGCCAGGATCCCATTTTAAAGAATATCCTTGTCCATATGGCGTATTCAGATACTATAGTAATGACTGGTGGGGTGATAGATGTTTAAACTGTTAAGCATACTTAGCTAAAACAATGTCTTTTGTTGAGAAAAACGTTCTTCCTCTAAAACTGTCTTACACTGTGCATTCTACAATGGAATATAATAGAAATTGGGAAAAAAGCTATTAAGTCAATCCAGGCCATCATTCCATGGAGGCAGTATTGTTTGCTGCATTGAAGTTTTAGCTCTAATTGGACGTAGTTTTCAATTTCCCATACAATGGGGTTTCAGCTACATCCCTTGGGAGATTATTTCACAGTACAATAACTCTGCTGAGATGTTTTGCTGATATCTGGCCTAAATCTTCCCTCCTAATTTCATCCCATTGTTTGCTGTTATAGCCGTAGGTATCACACTGAAGAATTCCCCTTCTTCCTAAGTGGTTGGCTTGTCAAATATTTCTGGACAACTACATTCACACTTAGTTCAGCTGTTATTTGGTTAGAATCTAATCTTAACATTTCTGTATAGATTTAGGCTCGGTCCCCTTAAGCTTTCTGTGGTTAATCTTTTATCATGTTCCTTCCCCCCCCAGCCTCCCCTCCCTCGCCCTCCCTGCCTCCCCCCCCCAAGGGGATAACACATTTTTGGCAGCTAATAAGCAATAGCATCATCTGGAGAACCTTACAGATTGGTGCTGTCACACCACTCCTCGAGTTGTCCATAAATGCATTACCTTTTTTTTTTTGCCCTGCCACATTGCCATTTAAGTTGATCTGCAGATACACTCTTCTTCAAGTTTCTTTTCCTCAGGTTTACTGCTTTCCAAATCTTTTTTTCCTATTGCAGTTCTGGATTTTTTTTCTTATTAGGAAATTCAGGAAATACACACAATTAAATGAACGAGTGTTTGTTGAATTTTGTCCTTTTCAGTTTTTCTGGTGTCTTGCTGTAACATGGATGAATAAATTAACATTTGTCACTTTACTTTTTTCTGCAGTACTGCTAAAATATGGTTTAGGATTCTGACATCAGTTGAGATAAATAAAACAGTCTTCTCATTGTGATGTGATACTGGATACATACTATAGAGTAGAGCAGAGTACTACATGGTAATGAAAACTGTCTTGAAAATATTAGTGGGGCTGCTACTTTTTTATCTTTCCAAAAAATTCCCCTCTAGAAGACTGTGACTTTTGGAAGATAGGAATACAATTGAGCCTGTGAATGGAATTTATAGAAGTCTCATATCCCTTCTGATTTCCTATAAAATGCCTCTTTAGGATTGTTTTGTGAGTCTTGCAATATTTCTCTGCTTGCTGGAGGCATTTGATTATGTAAGAATCTCAGCTTTCATTTTTAAAAGAATTGCCCTTTCAGGCTTAATTGCCTGCAGAGAAAAGTTGAAAATATGACTTGGGAGTTTCCAAAAGCAGAAACAAAAATTCAAATAGGAGGAACTGAAGCCTTTTCTCCATCTTAATTTACTGATATTTAAGAAAGTTTCCAAATTGTTTAGGTTGACCTGTAATTTTAAAATTCTTCCATCTGACTTCACGACTATGTGAGTGTTTGTGGTCGTCTTCTAGCTTGGCTTAGAAACAAGTAGTTGGTCCAGAGCTTTTATGATGTGATCCTGTTTATTCCCCCAAAATGACCAAATTCTTACTATGAAAGTGAAAGTAGTCAAACAGGAGACACCATTTTCTCCCCAACACAGCTTCCTGTTTCTTTGATTTCTCAGTCCCAAAGACTTATTTGCCAGGATTCGTTCCTGATCCTTACTCAAACTCCTCAGGCTATTTCATTGTATCTTTCTGTAATGTTAATTCTCAACAACATGCCTCTTCTTATGTCAGATAGAGATAGAAATTGTCTAAAATGGTCACCACAATGAGATAACAGCAATATTTTAGGAAAATTTGTGTCTCAGTGTGTCCTATAGCTGATCCACTCCATCCACCCTGTCCCCTGAAAGGGTCTCACATATTTTCATTTGTTAACTCAGTTCCCTTCTTCTACTCTACCTCTGGGATGAGTCCTCCCCTGCCATGACAATTTTCTCTGGCATTGAGGTTAGGCGAATAGCAAAATAATTTGGTAGACTAGAAGAGTATGTTTTTTCCTCTTTATATAGCACATTTGAATATATACTCTCTTTTTACAGGATGTTTTATCCTGAATGGTGAACTGAAATAAAAAGTTTTGTGCATGTCATAATATGAAGTGCTAGATTGTAGCATATAACGTTCCTATAATGTACATGTTCCTTCATGTACTGTTGTGTATTTTGCACACAAATTGTGACTTGTACACAGTGCTAAATGTATGACATATTTGCGGTATTAGGAAAAACCTGTGTTGTGTTTCTAGAGAAAAGTTCTTATGAACTTCTTATGAACATCTACAGCAGCTTGTGTTATGTATTGCAGTTTTCTCAGCTACTTTTTGGGGTTTGGGTAGCTTTGGTTTTTAAAGGACAATATGGCACGGTAGAGGTAGTTCTCTAAGGCTGCGATTACCATATCACTAAATACCCAGAAGCGTGAGCTATTCTTAGGGCTGTCAGCTTCTACTCCTGAAGCTATGGGGCTGTCAACTAGAGACAGGAAAGAAAGACATGTTGTTATAGTCATGATCCATTTCAAAACACACAGGAAACCACACATCAAAATCTGTTTTAAGGGGTGGCATATGAACTGTCAGCAATGCTGCTTGTATAGCTTTGAAAGAAACTTCAGAAGTTTCAAGAAGCTTCATTATATCATCTATAAACTGTAGCAGGGACCACAGAAATTAGTTTTATTCCCCTTATATTTGATCATAGCTGCTCAAAACCACCAGCAGCTGCAGCTTCAAGATGAAAGGAACGTGAGCTCATGATGTCGTGCAGGCAGAGCAGATACCTGAACTCTGAACACAGAGATTACTGGTTATTGACGGGATAGAAATGAAAACTGCTGAGAGATTTTGACATAAAACTGCTCTATGGTGCCTCATTGTTTTGGATTAGCTATCATGATGTAAAATTCTGTATGCATCAATACAGTGATGGCTTTTTTTTGTGGTAGCCTGTCAGAATCAGCTGTGTACCCCATCAGCAAGGGTTTCTTTTTACTAGTTAAAATCATACAGAAGTGGTATTGCAGGATTTTATTATGTAAACCATAGCTGTTTGCTGTAAAGATATGGCTGAAAAGGTTACTTACTGTGGTTTTGGTAATATTTGATGATTGAGTAGAATTAACGCATTGTGCAGCCATGAACTGCAGTAATCAAATACTTGTTTGTTTCAATCTAGACAGGTTTGGGTAGGTTTATTCTTGAATAGTTGACTTCTCCATCCATGTGTAGTAGCATATGCTACAAATCTGTTGATTTCTATAGGTAACATTTCTTCTATATCAAGGTGCTCTGTTATCGGATGTGCTCATCTTCCCACAATTGCACTGTTTATTGTTTATTCATGGTAAGAAGGATAATGGTATGAAAGAGTTATTACTGATATTTGTATCTATAAATCAGGCTTTCAGACAGGTCATTGTGGAGAGCAAGATTTATTAACAGGGAAAAACATGAAATGGCTAAGGAAAACACAAAAGCGTAAATCTAAATTTTAGAAAATAAATAATTTATAAAAGACGAATAGTTCCAAGAAACAATATTTGCAAATAAAGAGTGAATCGTGATAAAATTTGAAACGCCTGCTATTTGGGGAATCTATTAATAATAACATGCCAAATCAAGGATCACAATATCATGAAGTACTCTAGATTTGGGTTTCTATTGCTCTCAAAGTTTAACTGCTGACAGCAAAACATACATATAAGCAAATACACTTCTAATGTTATAAAACAAAGTTGGAAATATTCCAACCTTAAACTCAGTTTTGTATTTTATAGCATCACTATAGGATTTGAGAGCCCGATCACACCTGGAAAGGGTGCAGTTCCCATCCAGTACGACTGCCTGCCTGGGGCACCTTGGCAGTGGCTTTTTTGATACCTGTGCCTTAAAGAGGCCAATCTGTTTTAGTGTTGGAGTACTGCTGATAGTTACATCAAAGCTCCATGTAAACAGTTTGCTTTTTTTTTCCATTGTTGTGGAGTTACTCATGCATTATTGAGATCACCGGTAGTACTTTTGTGTCTTTGGATAAAACGTATGAGAAGCTGTGAAGACTGTAATTTGTATTAGCACCTGCAGGAGATTATGTAGGAGTAGCGTCAAAACAGATCTTCTGATTAAAACATAGGTAGTTACATGATTGTGATAACAGCAGTTACTTGTACAGATGGGTAAAGCAGGAAAACAAAGCCACAAAATAAAGAAATTAAGCTGTAAGTACTGAGGGTGCTATGTATGAAATCCTAATGAATATTCATATAGTAACTAAAGCAACTGCTGGCATAGAGTACTAATCCTTTAGCAAATAACAATTAGCAGTGAGGTTGTAAAATGGATGTTAATTTGCACATAGTATCAAAAGTTAAGATATCTCCTGGATAAACAAAGGCTTTCTTAATCCGCAGAAGAATTCTGCACTGGGAATCAGATTGCAAAATAAAGAAAAGATCTGAATCACATTGCAATTTCTAAACAGATTGCAGAGGCCCAGTCATTGGAGTGCAAACGTGAATGGGCCTCCAAAATATTATCTATACAGAAATCAGCAGTAGAAGCACACTGCTACAGGATTTGACTTATTCACTGAATTCAGCTGTGATGGAAATAGCATATAGAAAGGGAAATTCAGTTTTCTTTCTTTCTGTAGAGACATTTGGGAATGACAAATATGGTATTTTTGTACTAATTCTGGTGCATAAATTCCAATTGTTAATGTATAGTGCATATTTTGTGCTGATGCCATCGGAGGCTGAATATGTTTTGAATCAGGAGAGTTTAACAACAACTAGTACATGTGACGTGTTGTATTGCTTTGTGTATTGACATTTGAAAGCTTTGTTCCTACAATGCACGTCCCAGGTATTTTGAATTAAATAATTTATGGCTTTCTTTAACATAAGAATGTAAAGACTATGTGTATATGGCTACTGTTTATCAGTTTATACTGGCTGAGGATGTGGACCAGATTTACAGAGCTACATAGGTATGTTAACAGTTGAATTGGCATTTAATATCATCCTATACAGGCATTTAAGTAAAAATTATGTTCCTGGCTTCAACTAAAATTCAATAGATATCTCAGATTTTGATGAATTCACTCCTTTAAAAACACTATCTGTCTATCCAGATATGCCCCTAAATACTTTTAAGAAATCACAGTCATGGCAGTGACTATTGTTTACTAATGGAGTTGACATGGAAAAATTAAGTTAAAGCGCAATGTAATGTATTACATTATGATGATACACCTTTAAGCTGACAGTGGTAGACGAAACACCGTTTGGAGCAAGACTAAATCTGAAGGAGATAAGATTGACCCCAAAGACCCCAAAGGACACTTGGTGTCCTATGTCAATCTGTTGACAAAAGAGGGAGATAAAGAAAAGAGTGTAAGAAAGACAGTAAGTGTAAAGTAGTGGTTTTGTTTTATTTTGAATAATTACCATCTAATTATGAGTTTAGTGGGCTCATCTGAGTCATCATGCTTAATAGCCACTGAGGGACAAGATCTCTTTTCCATAAATTTATCTAATCCCTTTTTGAGCCCACTTCAGTAACATCACCGTCGTAATATGGCTGTCTCCCACTGCTTTCCATATGCATACAGTCTGTTAGCAATACAGTATGCCCAGCAGTGTCTGGTCCTGGTATTTCAAGTATTTGAATGTGTTTGTTTTTATTTGTTTCATTTGTTTTCCTCTGGCATTTCTTGTGCATAAATGAGTCAAACCAGTTGATGGCTTTAAAACACTGTGAGGAATCCATATATTCATGGTATTTTAGTGATTTGCTAGAGTGTAGGTGTGCCGCAAGG
Organism: Ibidorhyncha struthersii; assembly: GCA_013398815.1. Taxonomy (NCBI): domain Eukaryota; kingdom Metazoa; phylum Chordata; class Aves; order Charadriiformes; family Charadriidae; genus Ibidorhyncha; species Ibidorhyncha struthersii. Next base: position 468,829 of record VZSZ01009990.1, read on the forward strand.
AGAAAAAAAACATCATGTTGTCTTTAGAGAAAGAAACATCTATACAAACAGATATTAATTCTATCTTCTTCCCTTCATTTTACCCCCTGAAATGCCTTTAAGGCATTTCTCTCACCCCTGTGAATTTAGTCTAATTATCTGTTAATGATTAAACTGGTGGTTCTGATGTGCTGCAGACTACTATTTTTTAGCAGTGTAAATATCATCATAATAACAAAGTTTGGCAACAAAATATAAACATTCTGAGAAATGATTTGTCCATGTGAAATGAAGTTTTGAGGCAACTGCAACATCACTTTGAAACTGGCTAAGTTTTGCAATAACATATTGCCAAAAAAAGGGGAAAAGGTACAGTTAAAACAGTTCTGAAAGATATTTTTTTTCTTTTTACATTCAGGATGTATCACTAGGTACTTAGGTACCATTTGCAAAATGGTGAAGAAAGATATAACATCATCATATGTAACATCAGGAAAGTTGCCTGATATAAGAGAGGCAGTGTTGTACCTGCTATCCACACAATTAGGGTCTCAGAGTAGCATTTATCCTCTGGTTTGAGCTGAGATTTTTGGAACTGTTGTCAGACTATGAACCAGTTTTAACTATATCTTGTGGCATTAAATCAGCATAAAACATGCACATTATGTGTTATTTTAATATGGTCCATTAGTAGTCTTACTACTTTAGTTCCTGGATGAAAGAATTTTTGACAACTGATATCAAATTATCTTGTCTTCAGCAATGAATTTTAAAGAAATAAAAAGCGAGTGAATATTTTAAACAGAAACACATATGCCAAGATAGCTAGAAATTTTCATGTTCTGTCAAAAACTGTCCCTATTTCAAGTGGTTCCTGATTAATTGGAATGCAAGCCCCTAATTAGCTACTACAGATGGGGTGCTTACAGCAATATCCTTTTTAAAATCAGAAATTAAGACTTCAGATGTGTGTTTGACAAATTTTATTGTAAAATTTATTATTGTGTTTTTCTTAAATTTTGTGGGTGTAGAAAAAAGGACATGCAAACCCAGCTGTTTCTTAAAAAGAGAAATTGACTCACTGCACTACAATTAAGTTAAATGCAATGTTCATCCTCTGCAGAGACTGAATAAACTCTAAGATTTCATTTTCTGGTTTATGCAGAAACACGGACATTCTGGAAATTCTTCAAAGAAGTCCTCAGACTGAAGAAGGACCCACAGTAAGCCTCAAGTCTTACTTGCAAAGTCACATAAAAGAATGGCACCTCAAGGAACAGTATGTTTGCCAACTTTATTTCTAGGTATTGTTACCATAACTGCTCTTGCAGTAGTGGCTTGTATTAAATGTAATTGATTGCCCTTGATTCAAATGACATAAAATAACAAGCACTATTCAATCACTTCTATGTAAAACATAAAAGGCTAAAAAGTTTTGGAATGCTAGTAAAAAAATATTTATTTAAAGTATAAAAATGGCAATTTTAAAAATTATTCTGTTAGCCCAGAGCTTAATCTGAGTTCCTCAAAAAAATCCCTAAAAATTTGCAAGGCATGTCACAAACATGGTTCAACATAAAAGTCAATTTATACCAGGTGCTGGGTGTGGCGTTATTATAGTGGAAGTTATATGCTTTAAATCTCAATTTGGGGAAGCCATGTTGTGTTTTAATGCGACCTGTATAAATTGAAGTTGGGGGGAAATGTTTTGACTGACATCTTGAAATGGAAGTCACACTTACACTGTCTTTTTGACGTGAATTTATGACAATTTGTGTTATAGGCTTCAACTCAGCAATGATACAAAAATCCACCTTTCATCTTATCCAGATGAAGAGTAGAATTGCCTAGATGTATTTAAATGAAAAAGAATGAAATTGCCTCGAGAAATTTAATTTCAAGATAGGAGTAAAATGTTTGAGTTGAATGTGCTGTGTGCCCTCCGTAGGGTTGAGGTACTGTAGAGACACAAAGTGAGAAATTCAATATTTCAAGAACTAATATCTTAAGGAAAACAAAGCAGATATAGAAATAATCTTTCAATCAGAAATTTTATTTGCTGAGATGTATCGCTTTATGCATACACACAAGAAAAGATTGCTCTTGTTAAAATAAGATGTTGTTTATAAAGTACTTACTGGACACAACATAATATATCTGAGAGGAAGAATATAAATGTGAAATATGATGTTCAGATAGGCAGACATTCATGGATAGGATGCTGGCCCTTTTCACTGCAATGCCAAGAACATGTTTCCTCAGGTTTGTGATAAGAACAGCTATAACACTATGAAATTATTAGTTAAAATGGGATGGAAATTAATGGACAGAGTGAAAGGCAAAAAAGCAGATGTAAAGAATAATCAGTGTGTCTTTACTTCCCAGAGTAATTTCAGGATATCTAGAAATTGGCAGGAGTGATATTGTATATCATGCCCATTCAAGAAAATACATAAAGTATTGCTATGCTTTTCTCAGCTGGCTCTTTTGTACCACTTAAAAGCATTGAAGTAAGTACATAGAACAAATGAAAACAAGAACAAACAGTAATTCTTTCCTTGATACAAACAGCACTGTGTGATATACTGTTGGATAACATCAGTTAAAAATACAAAGAAAGCATGCAGCTCAAATTGAGCCTTGGAATAGGAAGAAATGGGTGATAGTGCTCTACTTCTGCGTGCAAAGAATAGAGAATTTTTCTCAGGTAACATTGTGGATGCTGTGTAGGCTGCAGCATTAAATAGATAAACCTGCTAATGAGAGAAAATGAGAGAGACTGTGAAAGTGACGGAACAAAGAGCTTTAGCAGTAGGAGCTAGACTGCTGTTCTGTCTGACAGTTCAGACGACTCCTGGGTATATGTTTTATGTATGTCTTAGTTATAAATAGCACAAGAACTTTACTGGGACGCAGCATGGCTATGCCATGATGAGGAGCTTGATTTGCAGAAGCCTCGAAGCGTATCGAATGCAGGAGTGCTGAAGGAATTGTTGTTCTGCAGTTGGACGTTATTCAGTTATATTGGTTGCAGCATGAGCATTTCAGACTTAGAAGATGACATCTATTTTTTCAGCATGTGTTTTATTGTAAAGGGAAAAATGTGCAACGTTCAGGTTCACATGTGGGCTGTTTTGCCCGCTTTGGAGGTCTACTTACATCACAGTGATGGGAGCTTGTGGCAAGATATATGTTTCCAGACCCAGTCCTTACAGTATTTTCATTCTGTAACATAATGTGGGAACATAACTGTTCTTTTTAAAGACTTGAATAACGTGAAAATACTGTCCACCTTGCCAAGACAAATTCTGGAACAGCATCTCTGACTATATTTTCTCTCACCTCACTTTTGATGTCTACTGTGCAATATCTGTGTTTGATATCTATGTCTGAGCTACTTGCCTTGAGCTCCCTTTGAAGATAAGGAAAAGAAAAAACATGCTTAAGGTACGGTTAATTTAAGTGCCCATTTCTTTCTGCTGCCTATAACTGGAACTTCAGATGACTAACTGAGATGGAGGTGCTTTTTTTTTAATGTAGATTTTTTTCATACTGTAGATGTCCACAGTTGGCCAGATGAATCTCAAAGTGCAAGAGAGATATCTGTTTTTTTGGGGGGTTGTTTTCATTTTTTTTTTAATTTTAGAGAGGAAATTTTAACATTCAGTAACATTAACACATATTAATCCCACTGTTTGATACTCTTAATATCGGATGAATTATTCATTCAGTGGATAAGTTCTTTCAGAGAATTCCATCACCACTGAGTAAGGTATCTGAGTATTTCCTGTTGGTATTTCATACGTACACATTTGCACAAATTAGTCAAAAGAATAGACCAGTCAGTGCTGATAGTATATTTGTTAATATCTTGATGTAAGTGGTACATTAATTTAGGCACTAGAAATGCCCTGTGTTTTGTAACAGGTCTGTTAAACAAACAAACAAACAAAGAAAAATATGAAGGTCTTTAATTTAATAGGTCCTTATTCACAATATTCCCACACTTACGAAATTTAAGCATTGGTCTGTGAAGATTTAACAAACCAAGTGACATAAAGCTGGTTCTTCTGCCACAGAGAGAAAACAAACTAGTTGATATGTAGCTCTCATCTAATATGTGCAATGCACAACTCTGAGCCACATAGTTTGGTAATGATTTATGATAAAAAAGATACATACTGAAGGCAGCTTAGAAAAGACTTCTGCTGAGCCAACATCTGCTTTTCAAAAATAAATGTTAGTATGTGTCAAAGTGCTAGTAGTGTTCATATAGATTGCAATCCAAACCTGACTCGAATTGAATTTATGGTTTTAAAATATAAACATGAATTGAAATGTAATTTAATGACAATCGGAGAATGCGATTAATTGCATTCATTTCTAAGGAGCAAGCCACTCAGAGCAGAGGTCTTGAACAACTTAATACTAACCTGCAACAATAGCAGTAAGAAAATGTAGCTGCAGGAACTTTCCATGACATGTTAACCATACAGTGAGCTACAGACGCAATTTGTAAAAATGCTGGAGCACAAAGGATGACAGTGAAATGCAGATGTGGAGAGCGTTTCCAAACCCAGAGGGTTTCACGAGCAGTGTATGTTAAAGATGCAAGACATTTCTTCTAAGCAAATACATGAAAAGTGTCTTGCTTTTTTCTTTTCAGGCTCTTTTATAGGAAAGTTGGAATTTTATAACTTCCCATAGTTATAGTTCAGCATGTCTGTCATTTGACATTTTCAAAGCACTTTCTCAGGATGACATATATTATTAGGACTTAGGTCTACTAATTCTTAATTACACATGTGAATGAAAATTTGATTTCTATATAAAGTTTTCTGAAGAGTCCTATGTATATAGAAATATCTGTATAAATATAGAATGTAGAATATTCTTTGGAAAAAAAGTATTTGTAGTTCTAGTGATGTCTTGCATTTCCCAAAGGATCTTGGGCTGTAATTTAATGGTTCCAGACTTTTGTCTTTTTTGACTGTAGGAATCTCTCTTGTGGAGACCTTCACATGCTTGTCTCTATATATCACTATGCATGAAATATTCAGGATAAGAGAGGCACCCATTTACAACCTTTCTTCCCAAATTTTGTCCTCTGTGTTCCTTACTCTGGTAAGTCAAGGCTGGCGGGACTTCTTGCAACCTCTGCAGCAACAGGTCATTGCAGGGGTGTTGGATTAGACCTTTAAAGGTCTCTTCCAACCCAAACTATTCTATGATTCTATGCTATTATTCTATGATTTTCTTTTAGCTCCTGGATGCAATCATGGTTGAATCATGGATGCGTTACCTTGAGCAGCTACTTGTTTGTCATTGATTCTAGAAACAAGATTTCCCAGTCGCTCTTTTCCATCACGCTAAAGATTTGTTCCCATATTGTATGCCTATTAGTTATTTTGTTTTGGGATTGCTGTAGCTAAGCCAGTTCTCTTTAGCATTATTTAATCCATTTGTTCATTGTACATGGTGATCAAAATTGCAGAGCTGTAAATTAGATTGAAAAAGGGTTTCTTAGACTGGGTCAAAACTGAAACAAAGACTTCTGGGTGGGTGTAACATGATGGTAATGCTCTACAAAATAAAGGAAGTTGTAAATTTATTACTATTGTTCATTTCTATTATTTATAAGTTTTCAAAAAGAGCTTGGAGCTTTCTAAGAGACGTTTAGTTCAGCACAGCTGATTGGGTATGGCAGTGCTCATTGATGTAAGGTAGAACATTCCTTCACTATGCAAATTACCGCGTGATATTTTATGGCTTGAATCACTGAGTTAGCCAGACATAGAATTATGGTGTTACCTTTTCTTAAAAAGCGTCGTACCCGAATTAGTCCCTGCTGCTTGTCTCCGTGTAGTTTAGCTCTGACTGTCTATGCACCCTTTGAAGTCTTCCCTATTTCAATGGAATTTTACATGCCAAAGGTATAAATTTGAAATTTGGATTACAAGATTTCTAGAGCTGCCAGAAGAGATTTTTCTCAACTCTTTTAGTTCCGGCCTGTGTATACTAAATTAGTAATGCAGCAAACATGCGTAAATATGTATGGGGCGATTCCTGCCTCTGAAAAAACCTAGCAAGTGAGTGCTGTGGTTTTAGCAAGTTCAGGGAGAGTTCCAGATGGGAATTCATATGCTGATTGCTTTCCACAGGAACTGTAGCGCACAGAGCAAAATATTCTGCAAAACATCTGTGTTCCTGGCTAAGGCAGGTCCCCCTGGAGGGAGCGGGAAATTGTGCCTGCCTGGGCATCTTTCAGAGGAAACGAAGTCCTGGGAAATGGAAAGTACTGAGCAGAGCTTGTTACTCAGACAGTGCTTGCGCTGGCTGGATGCGAGGACCCAGTAACAGGGATACAGTGGGCAGGTGACAGTTATGAATAAACCCTTCTTGTTTCTGGTCTGCATTCCGCAGCCTCTCTGAGCTTTCTCTGTTTCAAATCATTTCTCTAGGTTTTTATTCTGGCTCTTTTGCATTTGAGGCTTTGTTGGGTGTCTTACTATGTGGAAAAGCTCTAGGTAGATCCTTGCAAAGCTGGATGAATTGGGGTCCTGTAAGGACATATTTTAAAGCTAACTGTTGATTTTTAGATTCATCACTCTGAACTACAGTGAAGCTGTGTCTCTTCCTCCTAAAGTGTTCACAGTGTAAACCAAAACACTAAGAGCTTCCAGCAGACCTAAGTCAGTGGAGCTTCTGGATGCTTTTAACACCATATTAAGGGTGGGAACTGATAGAGAAGACTAAGAGGAGACTTCAGTTAAGTTTTAAATGAATGAAAGGAATCTACAAAAGAAAAAGTGAATATTTCTTATCACGATCATAATGACAAGAAAAGAAGCAATGATCTTTAAACTGTTATAAAAGCAATTTAGAAAATTTAGAAGTCTAATTCCCCTTAAGTGCAACAGTTTAATGCCTACATTTATTTTTAAAATTGGCTTATTAATAAAAGAGAGCTGGAAACTGTTGCAAATATGCAATATACCCAGAAAAGTGTTTTAGAATATTTCCACGATTTCAAAAGCAGAGTTTTATTTTTATCTGTTTGTGAATTGACAACAGAAAAGTGTTGGTGTTTTATGCTATTTCATCTTTTGGATATCTCTGTTAAACTTATAGGTCTGTTTAGTTTTGAATTAGTTGCACACCTAAATTGTTTTTTAAAGATAAGGATAGATTCTTAAACATATTGGTTTATTACGTTTACACTATATGTGATCAATTTTGTGTTTCTTTAAGTCTCAGATATCCTCTGTAATTCTGTTCCCTCAAGGAGACTGTATTTTACAGGTCTTTGTGGACTGGGAGAGTGATGAATTTCTAATCCTTGTCTCTTATCCATGAATAGCTATATTTCATATTTAAATTGCACGTGTGGTAATAACATTGTGAAAGATCAGCATATTTCAATGCTGGTCTTAAAAGACTCTATATCTATTCCTGAAGCAATAATATCTATCAGTTATATTTAGTAGTATAGCAGAATTCCATATTTGACGGGGACAATGCTGGTGGTATCCAGTGTAAATTATTAGCTCGGAACCAGCTGGATACCTTTGCTTTGTGGTTTACTTATGGTTTTGTGCTTAAATCTATTTTATGAAGCTACTTAGTAGAAAGCAGAGACATTTCTACTTAGAAAGATCGAACTGGAGTCAAAGAGCATGCAAGAGCAAACAGATTCTTCTGTCCTCAGTTAGAATAAAGTGATTCTTCACCGTTGTTGCATGACATTTTTCTTTTGTGAAGTGTCTACATTTGTCCTGAGTAGAATTAAACATCTCTGCTGAGGAGAAGGAACATCAAATTGCAATTAAAATAAAAGCAATCTTCCGACTGAAACATTAATAACTTCTGGAACATTAAATGTTCCAGAACAGGAAGTCGTATAACATAACCAAGTTCAACAAACAGTACAGAAGGCATAATGTTTATTATTAGCATCACATCACCATATGACAGTGACAGGTGGTGATCCACAAATGCCATCACAGTTATCAGCAGCAATGTGGGGAAATGAAAGGCTTCAAAAAGTGCATTTTTATATAGTAGCATAAACTAACTTAGACATGTTATTGTCAGATAACTGTAAGATAAATTTCAAAGTTAAAATGTATGGTGTCTGAAAACATGCTTTTGGGATTATTGGCTATGTAGGATGCTGCATCGTGTATTTATATTGGTTTGCAAGAGCACTGGTGCTGCAAGCAGACCTAGCAGTCATGTATTCTAGGGTTTCCTAAAATAACTCTGTGTCCTAATTTTTCAAGAAATGGGAGGGAAGAAATTTATATAAGAGGGTCTCAATTAGAGAATGTAAAATTATGTTTGAAATAGAATTCTGGTTCAGAATTTCCCACTAATTTTAGTGTTCTCTGAGCTGTAGCTAACTATTTTAATTAATTTCATTTTCATTATAAATCTGCCTATTGACTTTATTTTTTGATCTATGAAAATATAGATTTGCATTGTTTACTTCTAAAATATAATGTGTTCTGAACATAGTGATAATAAGAACAAAGAAAAAATTTAAACTCCTGTGTATCCCGCATATACAATATGAACAGTTAGAATTTGCCAGTATGAACTACTAAGACGGAAAGAGTTCTAGATTTGTATGCCAGTCATTTTATGTTAGGAATATGCTTTTCTTTCTGGGATGTCTCAAAAGGGAAGATAGTATCGAATTGTGCCCACTTCCTTCCATACTTTTTTCTTTTCTTCTTTTTTTTTTTTAATTTGAGGCACGCTAGAGGGACTTTAAAATAAAGAACATAAAATGAAGATAAGATTAAGGCAATGCTTTTATCCACCAATGGTGGGTGTGAATATGATGGGAAACAAAGAAGCAAGAACAGAAGGTGCTGTGCCACCCCTCATCTGTTTCAGTCGTTGTGGTGTACCCTTCTGTGACATTTAGTGCTCAGCTCCGTCACTTAGCTAGAGGTTGCATTAAATCCTGAACTGAAAAAAACAGATCTTGAAGTACAATGTAAAGGTCACACAATTTGTGATTGTGCATAAGTGGATAGCTCTTGATTGCTCATGAGGATACTGGCATATCCTGGAAACTGATAATCTTATAAAAAGTTATATTTTAGAAATTCAGGGATCAAAATATATCTATGTAAGCAATCTCATATCAGAAAGAGCTACCTGAAAACAAAACAGTGTCTGAGAACTGATTGTCCTTTCTAGTTGGCAAATGCTTACAGATGTGAAATATTTCTGTAGCTTGTGTTCATTCATGAATGATTCATGAAAGCCTGTGAGCTGAAATGTGCTGAAATTTTAGGCTTGGTGAATGCTTGAATGCTGTAAACAGACTAATTTATTTGTTTTTGTTTTTTGTTGTTGTTGTTTTTTTTTTTTTTACATGCAATAGCATCTTACTGTAAGAAACTGTTGAATGTGTTGGATAAAATTTATATCCTTTATGTGGTTTTGTTTTTTTGTTGAAACGTGGAGCACATCTATACTCTCCTTGAGCACATCTATACTTGCCTGCTGTGAATTAATGTTATGTAAATTAATACATAAGTGGAATGAAAGAATAAAGGTAATGCAGACTGAAGTGCACTGTATGTGTGTATTTACTTATATAAGTATTTTGTAGGAAGATAAGACAGAAAGACAAAAAAGTTGGATATTATTATAATGAGTTCTCTTTTTCATTATAAAGGGTTGATCAGCCATGTCATACCTAAATACCCTGAACTGAATTTGCCATATAGGTTTGTGAAACTTCTGGACAAATTCTGGCTATCATTCTAAGATTCTATTGTTCAAAAGCTTTCTTGGTGTGAGTGTTGCTTCTCAGAGGATGTAAAGTTGTAAACATTTAGTTCTTAGAGTCCTTAAAACAGAAATTTTAAGTGTTTGCTACTCTGAACCAACTTGAGGGACATCAGATTTTTTTTCTTCTTATGCCTTTTGTATTTCCTTGTTTTGAATTCTTACTGTATCTATCCTTAAGCATAAATCTTTATGTTCCTTCACTATCTTTAGAGATGATTTTCTGACTGGCTTTTAAGGTTTTTTAACTCTAGTAACACCTTCCATTCACTGATGCTGTTGAGAAGTAGATTATGACAACCAGTCTGATTTGCTCTGAAAATGTATCTCAATGAAGGTGTGCGAGTCTATCCTCAGCCTAGAATTTTGTAGCACATGAACGTCGTTCACTTTGTCTCATCGGTGACTGTGTAGTCTGATAAAGCTGATGACACTAGGTAAGCGAACTTTCATTCTGTTCAAGCCAGTCATAAATTCACTCTTTAAAAATGTCCTTGTCTGATACACAAACAAGTCATAGGTTCCGAAGTAAAAGCTTTAGAGAGAGAGCACTAAGCATAGAATGAGAGATCTGTTTTTAGGACAACAAGGCTTGTGAGGACAGTATTGTCATTGCTTTTGAGGCCAGACAGGAGTATTGTTTACTTGTCCTATGCATGACAATATTTGTTAGAACAGGAACACTTTTGCTTGTACCATGTAATTTTGGCAGTATCACCATGCAAAGAACAGTTTCTCAATCAGTTCAAGAAGATGTATTCCACTTTATGGTCACCACATTACTAGCAATGCGTGGTGGTTTTTTTGGGCCACTAACACAGGCAGTGAGCCATAAATGTGACATTTATGTGACTGAGCGCTTTAGTGTGTGCACACTCTACAACTTTCACCTCCACCTACTGGAGTAGCTCTGTTAACCTCTCTAGAATAGAAAATATCTCTCATTTTGCTTTTGAAAATGTCTTGCAATCTTGTCCAGATGTGTAGGTGTTTGCCATCACAGTACAATAATTTTCTTCTATTTACATCTGTGCCTAGCAATGCTTATACTATAAGTGCTGTAACCACATTTCGATGTATTTCTTTACCTTTGGCTTAATTCTAATATTGATCTTGCTCAGGTAATCCATGAGCCCCTCTCCAGTCCAGTTATAAAGGCAGTTGTACATTGGTATGGCAGAAAGGCAATACTACTCAAATACCTCTTTTTTAAGCATTTCTCAATGAAAAAAATATGCTTTATGGTTTGAGTAATTTTATGTCATTAGTTCCTCATAAGGATACATTAGTGTATTTCCTTTAATATTATTGTGTGTGTAAAAACTGTGGCTTTTATTCTCCATAGAAACAATGTCTGGGTAGTGTGTGTAGAATAATATCTTGATCAAACAATAACAAGTGCTGGATGTGTAGTGCAGTCCATAATACACTACCAAAGTGTGCATATTGTCTTGCATTATACTACTCTGGTTAATTTGAATCAGGACCTCTAGGGGCAAGGATGGCATATGCTTTATCAGTGCTGTGCTGATGGTTGGTTTTCAAAAAGCAACATTTTTACAGTATTTGTCACATGCTGGTCTTTGTAATTTAAGGAAAAGGACAAAAATAGGTATTTTCTTAAATCTCTACATGCGCAGTTCCAAATGCATGTTTAGTAACAGGAGAGAAATGAGGTGGAGGTCATTTAGCAGTATCCTGGAGTTCGTTTACTTAAGCCATATAAGCACTGCTGACCTGAGCATCACTGGGCTGTGGCTGGATCAAGATGGCTCTTATTACTGCTCCCATAAAATAAAAAATTAGCAATTGTAATGAATAATTTAAGTACCTTTGCACCCCATTAGACTATGGCATGTAGTTGTAATTTCAATAATAAAGTATTTCATATTGGTCCTTGCAGATCAACTAATGTTTTTGTTGCAATGTTTATCTGATATTGTATTTGGTTGGTAAGATTCTTTGAAGCTTCCTCTGATGTAGAGGGGAGTGAATTTGGAACCAGCCTGTGTTTCTGATCACCTTCAGAAACGTGACGTGTTAGTAGATTTACTATTGATGTATAAAAACTAATGAACCACTTTAAGCCATGTCATAAAACTGGAATTCTTTTGTACTTAATTAGATGGCCTGAAAAAGAGGAAATTGGACAAAAACCCTGTAAAATTAGCTTCATCAAAACAAATTGGAAACAGATGAGCAACCCACAGTAACTCTACAATAATAATGCTGCAATCCTGACAACACTATGTCTTGGTTCATTTGGATTTCTTATTCAATACCCTATTCAGGTCTTTCCCCACATTATTCATTTATATATTATAGATGGAACGGCTGGTGATGCTTATGGTCAAGATAGCGTTATGCTTATAGCCTTGTCAGACTGTGATGGTTTGGGCAGATATATTTTTTTCCCCTTTCCCAAGATGTTTTCTTAGAAAAAAATTCTTAGTTAAAATGACTCAAATATTTTTGAGAATAAGACTGGGCAAAATCACTCTTTTGTACATATTTTCAAAAATCATTTGTAACAAGCTGTGGAAAAAATTGTCACGTTCATAATTTGGGGCAGGGATTTAAATTTGGCAGGGAATCAGGAATGTGACATTTGCTGAAAATAACCCAAATTTAACCAATTTATAAGTCTTGAAAAAATTGCAGTGTGCACATGTGCAGTAAAGGTGTGTTAGTTTAGCAGCTTAAAACTTTTAAGTCTTTTCATCTGTACTGGGCATGTGTGAGGCTGGAGTTGCAGAACGTGAGCAAGAGTTTCCCTCAATCAGTCCCAGATGGTGGGACCTGAGGATGAGGAGATGTCTGTTGTCTGTGTTCCTGCTACCGGTGCCTTGGCGTCACAGGGGTGCCATGACTGTCTAACTTGAAGCGGATGACTTGGGAACATCAACTTTGGTAATTTCTAGCTTGAAGTAGATGCCTGTCAAAGCTTACAAAATTAAGCTAACTAAAAAAAAATGAAAATCCATTCTATAGTATATTTTTGATAGCTCACAAAATGCTATTAACAAAGAAGTTACAACTTTGTGTTATTAGAACTTACTAATTGTCTTCTTTGAGGTTTAGAGATCTGATTTGCAAAGTGCTAAGCATCCCTAGTAGCAACAGAAGCAATGGAAACTGTGTGTTGAATGTTCAATATAGCGTTTTATACAATGAGAGTTACTCTGAAAAATCCAATGGGAAGCATTTAAATTGGATCCACAAATTAAAAGGCACTTTTGATCATAACTTCTGCAGGTGTCAGCTCCCCATTTGCAAAATGGCTCTACTATTCCCTTACCTCCTAGTAGCTGTGAAACTACATTATTTTTTTGTGAAAAGTATCTTATAAAATCCCATGAGGAAATGAATAATTTTATCATTGAAGTTTGAATAGTGTTTAGTAAGTAGATTATGGAGCTGCTTAGTAGTGAAAAAAATACTGAAAATACTTAATGGCTTCTTGCTTAATGAGAACAATCCATCTGTAATGGAATTAGCCAGTGATTCAGTGGGAAAATGTGATCATAACAATATTACAGAACATAAACAAAAACGGTTTTATGCTCGTGTTTGCTGGCTTTTACGTGATTGACATTTGCCACTTTAGTATTCTTCTAGCATTGTTTTGGGGTGATGATTTAATAACTATCAAAGCAGGACTTTGATTTTGTACAAGGGCTTGTTCTTGCATATTTATGGAGATATGCTTGCATATTTGTAAATTTGATTATTCACTTGAGGAGACTTATGTATATAAATGGGTTGAAAGATGTTGTCCGCTAGCAATTTGTTAAAAAGTAATCTACTCTAATTTCATCTCTTAGGAACTCTGCTAGGAATATTTTTAAGAATGAATATTATTTGTAGTTCAAGAAATTAATGATTAAGCCTCTTAACATTCTGAACTTGTGTTTTCACTCAGATTTTTTAGACAGTGGTAATGATTCCTGACTTCCGTTCTTGATCTTACTGTCACCAGAGCCTTAAACATGTTCCAAAGAATGATAATGTTTTTTGGAAGCTGCCTTAATTTCTGCCTTAGCAAAAGTAACGGACAGATGATGACACCCTGCAAATATGTTTCGAGCTCTCTTGGTGGCACAAAGCAGATCTTCCCTGCTGACAATGTAGTCTGCATACTGATTCCTCTATTGGCGAAGAACTAATTTAAGCAGCTTCTTATCATCTTCTTAGCCACTTACATATGTACTATTTTCAGAGAAGGGAATGTGGCAAAATTATTGCAGCACTCTTGGGACCCCCCCTCTGCTAGAATGCCCCGATCCCCTCTCCATAAAAATACCACTGCTGTTCAACTCGGGCACCTCTATGTGTTTGTTACTCTTGGAAATGTCTTTTGCTCCTAGTAGAAAAATCACAATAGGAAAGATAATAGGAAAAATCATAAATGGAAAAGCAATTTTGAGATAAATTTTAGATCAGAATCATTAATGAAACAGAAATGTTATTTTCCAAGAGTTTTGATTTCTTCCCTCAGAGGAACTCAGAGTTTTAATTTTCTCCTTCTTTCTTCTGTACTTTGTTTTTATTAGGAAAACAATAAACCGAGTATCTAAGGGAGTTTCCCTTTTTTCTTCTTCTCTGAATATCAATGGTTCAGAAGTCTTAGTGATTAAATGTGAAAAACTGATGCCTTTAGACTCCCACTTTTATTTGGTTTATAAGGTTTTGAAAAATAAGGGTGAAATATGAAAAAGGAAATTAATTAAGGTGAAAAACAGTGAACCATCTCAAGCAGATATTGCATTTGGTGTCTGAAGAATAAGAAAGCAGGGCCAAATAATTTGAAATGCTCCCTTTAAAGAATATTTCTAGGCCTTGAACAAATGGAAGTATTTACACCAAACAAAGCAAATAATGAAGAAAGAATAAAAAATAATCAGATGTACTTGAAAACTTTACCCTGTGTATTTTTAATGAGAGCCAGTTGAGTTTTTTTGAAGGAGTAAAAAAATATTAAATCATGCAGGCTAAATATTGTGCAGTCTTTTCAGCGTTTCTAGAACCAAAAATCACAACCTCTGCATTAATATAGTTCTATTAAAATTTCTGTAAACCCAAATATTTTGGGGTAGATGCAAAGTGATACAAATAAAAATGTTTTGGCCAGTATACTTACAAGCTACTAATTTTTCCTTTGCAGGCGTATTTCAAGGGAAACACGATCATGACTACATTCATCCTTCTTACGCTGCTAGAATTAAACCTGTCCATAAAATAAATGGGAGAGCACACTGAACCATTTCAAAGGATGGCAAAGTTCCCATGATATATTAATACTCAAGTCAAACTGCCTGCCTTTAAGAACTCTACACTCTGTGACTCCTGTTCACTACCCGTTAAATATATATGATGTCTTAAATGCCCTAATATAGCTATAAACACATTCAGCTGAAATTTATTCTCTTTAATATTTATCTACATCTAGATCTTTGTACTCTTATGTCCTTCTTTCGTATGAAAGTTTTATATTGTAGTTGTGAGGGAATGCCCACTATCATCACACTTATATCAATCCCTTCAAGCTACAATATATTATTTCTTACCATCTCTGTCACATGGAACAGTTTCTCATAAATGCAACCTAAATGTTTAATGTGACAGAAGTAGGGATGAATGGGAAAAGATCTAAGTGTGGAGTGTAAATTAGCTTGAAAAAAGACGACAGTGGTTCTTGCTATGGTCTTCGGATTGTGTAGTCTTGATGATACAGATAAAATTCTGGGAACACAACGAATTAAGTTTTGCCCTCAGTTTCCATCTTTCCTGTAGGATACTGGGGGGTTTGTTTGTTAGTTTTTTCTTTGTTTCTCTCTTAAGATTAAGAATGCTATCCATGTAGAATTCAAAAAAGAGAAAACCTTGTTACTGGTTCAACCCTACTGAGCTGTATGAAGTGATACAGTTTTTTTAAACTATTTATTGCAGGTCAATGATTACTTCCAAGTTGCTCCTTTATATTTGCATACAACTATCTCCTGTCTAAATTCAGTAATTTTCTGCATAATAAGGTATGATTATAAGCAAATTGAAACAGTTGCTTTTGGTTTGTTTTGTTTGTAATGCCACTTACTTGTCATAACCCTATGATTTATTATGAATAATGCATTCATAAGAAAAATGGCTTTATTACAGTGAGGGTACAACCGTTTCTTCATAATCAACAGTTTCATCTTTTCGATTTAAAAATGCAGGTTTCAGAGACTCCATTTGAGAAGATGGATACTGCAATGCAGCTCAATTATGGATTTTGCCTTTATTGGTGAGTGAAAACCACATTCTTTATGTGTGTGAGACAGCCTGCTTATAAATTCTCATGCTGGTAACTAAGACACACTACTATAATGTGTATGTTTTGCTGAAATCATTCATCTATTACGGTTGCATAGATGTCCATGTAAACATGCAAATTAGAACAATTTGGAAGACTTTTTTGTTTATCTAGTTTCTCATCTGTTATTTTGTATTTCTTTGCCTTTATTCTGTCAGTAACTTGTGACTGTGTTATTCCTCTGACTTTGGTAGAAAACCTTCTGTTATTATCACTATGGCTCAGGAATACCATATGACCATAATTTTCGTGCTTGTTGCCCCAGACTATAACGCATATTTGTTCAATATACTAGAAGAATTGAAGTACTGGTTTGGGAATGAATGGAAATAATTCCTAAATAATTGTGGTGGTTTGTCTGGGTTTTTTTTACTATTATCTTACATTTTCTCAGCTTGAGCCACTTCTGGTTTTCCTTAGCTTATAAATTAGGGTGTCTTGCAATTTAATGACTTCTTTTTAAAGAGAAATATTTCAGATCATTCTAAGCTATTTCACAGTGTAATCATACTAAGTTGTATAAACAGAGTAAAGAGATTTTTAGATCTATCTGTGTTATTAAAACACCAAAAGTTAAAACTTATGTGCATATGAAAATGATTTCTAATATTTTGGAAAGTATAGAATAGATTTATTGGTGCATCTGAAACATCATGAAGATTAAATTAAATAAAACTATTTTTTTAAAATTACTTTTTCCTCTCTTGCAATAATAATCTTGGAGGACATGTACTGGTAAAGCTGGGACCTGTAGTGATGACCCAAATGAAGACTACTCATGTGGGCGTACACGGCGAAGAAACTTCCATTGACAGCAATGAATACACTAATAGCAATGACTACCTTGAAATGTTTACTATTTTTTCCTACTTGTGTTTGATAGCTAAGGTATTAAGGTTCCTGAGCACATAGCATCTTGTACAGAAATTAAATCAGGGAATGTCTCATACTATGCATCTCTTTACTGTTTTTTCCTGTGTGATCCAATCTAGCAATGTGCTTTATACCTTTAAATTCCTTCTGATCCAAAAAGAGGTTGAAGGTGCTCAATAATCTCCTAACTTTTGAATGGGTGACTTTGTTGTTATTAACCCAGCGCACTGAAGGTGGTGTCTATATCTAACTTCTAATCAAAACCAAATCTACTTCACTTTCACTGTGATAAGCCTATGTTTTGACTTTGTGTGAGCTCTGCAGTGATTTGTGAGTGATACACAAACTGAAAAATCCTTTTTCCAGAGAAAGGGCAGTCAGTACCACATACTTGCTCAGTTTGTTAGATTTACTTAAATTTGAAATAGCCAGGAAGAATAGCAACTGAGATATTAAAAAGAGACTTCAGAAAATACTGAAATAAATGTGCATTTAAAGGCTCTGACTTAGCACCTGGGGATATGCCCACTCATGATATAGATATATAAATCTCCTTTCCTGCCCTACAACAACAATAAAGAATTGCATAGCAGTTCTAGGGCATTACCTGTAGTTCAAGTTTCTCTAGGTTTTGCAGTTATGCCAGATTAAGTTTATGTACAAACATGTCCTTATACTAAGCAAATATGGTATGCGTCTCTTCTACACACAATTTGAGATTCACTGTAGTAATAAATTGGCTTGATGAGCATGTATGAGCAATCCCTTTTTCAGTCATACAAGCCTGTTAGAACTACAATGACAAATACCTCAAAAAGAAGTTTGTTTCAGTGAGTTCATTGCCCAAGGTATTTAGAGAGCTTCCATTTTTTCTCCCATACCACAAGCAGCCAGTAAAGCCTATGGGGGATCCCCTCTTACACTGGAAGGAATCATATCGAAGTGGTGACTGATATTATCATTGAACTGTTCCACATAAACAGATTTTAGCCAGTCTGCACCTCATCTGCTGTGCAAGTAGGTCAATATGAGGGTAGTTTACCTGCATGGGAAGTTCCTTCCTTACAGTGGAGACATTATGGAAAATCAGATCACCATCAGTTATGTTTGGAGACGACTTGAGCATTTTCTCTGTGCTTGGGAAAACTAGGATCCTTTGGTCCAAAGCCAGTCTGTTTCTGGGACCTCTTTCAAGTGTGTTTCTGATTCCATGCCTTTTCTCATAATCCCACTGGGTGCTACAGAAGGTAACAAAGGAAGCATCCAGATTAACTTTATTTGCCCAGGCATGAGTAAAGTAGTTCTAACTTGATTAATCATTACAGTTAGCTCTTTATTAGGACACCCAGTCTCCTGTTCCTCTTGAGATTTTGGTAGCTTCCCTCCACCCCATTTCTGTGATTTCTTACATCATATGTTGTTGTACCCATTGCTTCAAAGAATTTATTTCAATGCATGGAAAAAGAATACCTGGAAATGCATATGATGCAGTACTTCAGATTTTATCTTGATTCACGGATAGATCCATTTTAAAATGGATCTCTTAAATTTGGGGAATGAAGGTGCCATTTGCAGCCATGTTGGTGTTTGTCTTCCACCTGTGGAAGATGTATTGTTTTGTCCTTCTGTAGTGAATGTTTTTTGGGGCTTCAGTCTTTCCTGCTTGTTCCACCTCCTCAGTGGGATCTTAGTTAAACAGTGGCCACCTCCCAGTGTCATCTTGCTGAGCCTGTGGCCTCCTGTCCTCTATTTCACCTACGGAAATTAATTTTTTGGTGATCCTTACTTTACTTACCACTGAGTATCTTAAACCTTTAACTAGGTTTCTTTGAGAAAAGGCTCTACTTTAGACACGTCCTCTACCCTGCTTACTTTTCATTTGTCTGAGAGTATAGCTCCCAGCCTTCTTCCCCTAACCATTCCAGCTCCCAGCAGAGACAGTGCGAAAGGCTCTTGGTTTTTTATTTAAACAGGATTTTCCCATTTGAAATCCACTTGTGTTTTTTTTTTTTGGCACAGGAAGAAGTGTTTTGGGGAAACTCTACATGACTGTATAATGCAGTAATGCCTGAGTACCCTAGTACTGGGTCACTGAGGAAGCATACCATACCATACCTACGGGTACAAAGTTGTTTAGCTGGGGGCAGAAGCAAGCAGAAGGCTCAAGTATTTCCTGTGGCACATTTTTGAGGACCGTTTCTATTGCAAAGACTTGCCAGGCAGCTATGCCAGGTTCTGTTTGTGCACTCTCCAGGGTCTTTGCTGTAGCAGAGTTGTGTAAATGGGAGCACAGCCTGTACCAAGTGTTTGTGCTTTGGCAATGGTCAGTTGTTACAAGTTTAAAAAGGAAAAAAAAAACATATCACAAAACTAACATCAAAATTAGAGTTCCTCACAGGTAATTTTGAGTGTTCTGCCAGCTCCCAAGTTAACTTAGAAAAAAACGCACCTATTTTTCTTCCTATTTCAGAGAGAATTACTCAGGACATTTAGATCTTTTTTAGGCAGTTATCTAAAGCTGAAATTTAAAATGTAGACATTCACTAGTTTCAGTTGCAAGTTAAGTCCACCAGACCTCTTGTTGTCATTTATAGTAGCAGTAGAGACAACATCAGGTGCTGAGGGTGGCTCAGTTGTTGGCCAGCTAGAAAGGAGCTTGCATGCTGAAACAGTACACACCATCATGTAGTGGCCTGCGAGGCCCCTTCTACATCAAAATGGGAGGATTGGGGTATTTTTAATGTGGTCACTGCTTTCTCCTAACTGCTTATTTACTGGTTACTGCTCGCTAAAGGAACCTCAGATCTAGGTATGTAAAAGATGCTATCAGGCTGTAATAACTTTGTTCTCACAAAGTCCCTTTGGTCTTGGTATTTTCATTGCAGTGGATAGCGTCACCAGTTATAATTTTGGGGTTTTTATGAAAACAAAAATCAGCTCTTGAATTGAACTGAACTTTCACCTGATTTTTTTTTAAAGAAAAATTTCTAACTTTGCCATTGCAGAAAATAGCTTAGAGATTAGAATGGTAAAAAAAGGTATGAAATATTTTCAAAATTTATTCCATAGTTTCAGAGGTTTTTCTTTTTTGTATTCTGTGATTGGTAATTGCTAGAGGCAGCAAAACTTTAAATCAAAGATATTAGTACAAAATTTTCAGTTCTCAATGGTGTGTTAGTTGGCATCCATGGCTTAGCACATTTCTAGCTGACTGTACCTCTCTCCTGTGCAGTATTCTTACAAGTACATCAGCAGAAGACCTGAATATACCCAGTTCCTCCTTTTATTTCCAAGGGCTTTGACATAAAATGGTCAGAGAAAGAAAATGACAGGAGATAAAGATTTGGGGGCAGAGGTTTTAAAAGGTGTTTATGGGAGTTAGTACTCAGTTCATACAGTTACATTAGCAAAAATAATTCATTAGCAAATTCTATTAGTGTCTTTTGAAGTTCTTAGCCAGGGAGATCAAGTGGTTTGACCTAAGGTGACAGCAGAAGTTCATCAGTTGAATCAGAATCTTCTTTCCTGTCATCTAGCGGTTATCATGGATGAGACAGTATTTCTTGTTCAAGCAGATTTAAGGGAAATGTAGAAATTGCAGTTTTAAAAGGTAATTCCAAAATTACTACTTAAAATGATTCTTCCAGTACTTCCTCTTGCATTGTCTTTATGCTGACTGATAGTTTTCTATTTTTGCCATTAGAACATTAAACAGGGCATTTCCCATGAATGTTATTTATACTCATTTTATTTTGAGGTACTGTCCTCTTAGTGCAGAGTTTTATTTTGGCAATAAATTACTAAACAAACAGTTGTATTTTATTCCATAACATTTTTCTATGAATGTAATCTAAATCTTAATTTCACATTTCAAAGTAATTTCTTCAGGTATAATACTTTCCTAGCAACATGTCAGTTAACTTGCAGCTGTCCTCATAGTTTAGTATCCTGCAATATTCTATACTAAAACTGACACTGAGGTTATTTTATTTAGTTTATGTTAAACTTATGTAAATATTGCTCTTGAAATAATATATTAAGAAAACAATGGCTGACTGGGAATCACATTGATCCCCGATTGATCCTAAGATGCCATTCAGTTTTTCATTTTGAATTATAGTTGGGGAAAGAGAGGCTATAATTATACGACCAAGACATTATCAAAATAACACAGCAAATCAGCAGACTATAGTGGCAGGTCTTATATCCTATTTAAAAAAAAAAACAACAAAACCTATCCCTAATGTCTTTGTGTTATGGAAATATTGCTTTTTCGTTAAACCAGTGCAAACAAAGCCTCCATTTAAGTGACTACTTCAGGTTGGTTTTTAGAGAGTTGAAAATTTTATCATATCAATATGTTTCTGTAACAAACTACTGTATTTTGACAACAATTTCCAAGGAGTAAGAGGTAATGAAATCACCTAATAAATAGGTATTCTGTGTTCAATATCCATTAGTTCAGTACATAATTTCAAATGTTCATTAGTCTCATGAAGTAAAGACCTTATCTCAGCAGGTTTTATAATTGAAGCTGTCCGTTGGGAGTAAAAGAGAGGGAGATTATGGAATGTTGTTTTAGATGGAGAATCTTGGAACATATCTTAAAGGGCTAAGGGTATATTGAGAAGTTCTGTGGTCCTTTTAATTTTCTCTGTATCCACTTCCAATATGAGGGGACCTCTGTGTGCAGTCCACTGTGATCTTAAATATACTGTCTTTAAAAGGTGATCCACAAAGGGAAAAAGAAATGTCTTTTTCTTTTTGTCTTTCTTTTTGATTTATTAATTTTGAGTTGTAATTTTTGTTCCTTCCTGGTATACAAAAAAGCCGAAAAACTGAAGGTTTTACTATCTAGAATATAAGATGTTAATGTTAGCAATACAGGTGCTGCCTACTCAACCTTTTTTGGAAGCCTTGGTGTTAAAAGAAATAACATGATGGAATTATCAGTGAAACTTTGCCACTGAAATCCAGTTGAGTCAAGAATTTTTTTAGTCATAATTTCAAACCATTATTGTTTGGTTCTGGCTGGTAATTTACTCGAATGAGAAGCAGAAACCTTTGTCAAAGGTTCCAGATCTCTCATCTTCCCCAAATGACTTGGCGCACAAATCTGAATACTTCAGTAACTTGTACTGTGGAAGGAGGATTGAACAAATGACCATCTTCAGAAATATCTCAATTTTTTAAAAAGTACCCTGTAAAAAAATTAAATAATTCCTAGCACTGTTGCCTTCCATATATATCAGAATAAAGAAGACAGAAAAAATGTGTTTCTTCCATTTTCCTGCTAGCAAGTATGAAAACAATATCCCCCAAGTCTTGCTATTCATCACAAATTCTGATAATGTAGAAAGGAATTTTTAGGTCAAATGGCTGTTCTTGATAACACTAGTATAGTCTGTTATGTGCCCAAAAGTCGACTTCAGGCAATACCTTTACATTTAAAGGTAGAGGATAACATTCTTTGTTGCGCTGGATTACAGACAGTTCTGTAAAGTTAGAAACATGAGCATGCTATATAAGCTGGCTCATGTACATAACACCAAGTTTCAGATTAATGCAGACTGAGAGCTAAATGTTTTGTCACTAATAAGAGAGTATGAAATGAATAGGAACTCTATCAGTAGTCTGTTAAAACCGTCCTTGTTGCTGCAAGCCAAGCCTGCTTGTTGCAGTCATAGAAGTATGTCTATTTGATATAGTTAGTCAATAGAGGATGAAAATATATTTATCAGACTAGACTGAAGTATGAAAGGGGAAAAAAGGTCCATTTCCCCCCATATCCATACAAAAAAAACCCCAAAGCCTCCAGTAATACTAGGTTCTATAGTGGTCCCAGGTGATGCTTTTCTTTTAGTCTTGCAGTGACAGCAAACCTTTAAATGAAACACATCTTTTACTGAAGCCTTCCTCATAAAAGGCTGAAAAAGATAACACAGAAAGAAGATGGGCTGTCGGGAAAATTGATGTTGGGAAGGAATCTCTGCTTTCCTCCTTCACCAAGCACACAGTGCCTGGTCAGTTACTTAAACACTTTCCACTGTTCTAATGCTCAAAAGCGGTCTGTGCAAAGTAAGTCAAATTAATTACATATAGCACTTTCCACAATGAAACGGTAAGCCCACTCAAACAGAAATAAATGTACAGTGGTGCTGTAGTTGCAGTGTTGTGAAGAAGGCATTTTCAAGTTTAGTTGTATACAATCGTGAGAAATGGGTTTTCTTCTTCCCCTTCACATGCACAGTGAAACCAGTTGTTCAGGATTTCGGCTCAATGCAAATGGCACACGTGTAGTTGATGGTAAAGCAGTTTTAAGGACAGCAGTAGAAGTGGTATTGTGTTATGGCACAAGAAAACTGCTGCTTTTTTGGAGGGGGGAGGGAGGTGAGAGAAAGAATGGAGTGTGGATTTTTTTAGTGTACTTTGCTGTATAGTCTGGATTCTGTGCTGTGGTTTTTGCTTACGTAATATTTTTCATTACATATTTAGATTTGGTACCACATTTTTGTGACTGACACTGTCCTCTTGTCACTCTCTTCTGAATAGGACTTGAACCCCAGCTGCCCCATGCTTTGGTTAATATTAATGACCACATCCCTGCTGTGTGAGTAAAATCAGAATAGCCAAAGTTAATAGGCAGAACGCGTACACACTGGTCTGAAAAGGCTCCAAATAAAGCTCCCTGCCTCCATTTGTATGTATGTGTGTGTGAGCACTCCTTGTTTATTAAAAGCTGCTACTGTTAGAAGAAGTCACCCGGGGGAATAATAGTGAGATAAATTTACTTATTTCAGTCATGAGTTCCTGCTTGTTTCAAAGTAAAGTCTCACTTTTCTGATGTACTCTCATACTTTGGAGTTGTCTGTAACTTGCTCATGAAACCTTGAGTTCAGTGACTACTCTCAGATAAAAGATCTGTGAGGCTGATGGAGAACGTGAATCTATAAATCCTTACTCTGTCACTGTGCTGCTTTTCAATGCTCCTCATTTTTCTGTGTGTTGTTTTCATAGAATCATAAAATATTTTGGGTTGGAAGGGACCTTTAAAGCTCACCTAGTCCAGCCTGTAATGAGCATGGATATCTTCAACTAGATCAGGTTGCTCAGAGCCCCATCCAACATGACCTTGAATGTTTCCAGGGATAGGGCATCTACCACCTCTCTGGGCAACCTGTGCCAGTGTTTCACCACCTTCATTGTAAAAACTCTCTTCCTTATATCTAGTCTAAATCTACCCTCTTTTAGTTTAAAACCATTACCCCTTGTCCTATTGCAACAGGCCCTGCTAAAAAGTTTGTCTCTGTCTTTCTTGTAAGCGCCCTTTAAGTATTGAAAGGCCGCAATAAGGTATCCCCGGAGCCTTCTCGTCTCCAGGGTAAACAACTGCAACTCTCTCAGCCTGTCCTTTATAGAACAGGTGTTCCAGCCCTCACCAGAGCGAAGTAAAGGGGCAGAATCACCTCCCTTGACCCGCTGGCCACGCTTCTTTTGATGCAGCCCAGGATATGGTTGGCTTTCTGGCCTGTGAGTGCATATTGCCAGCTCATCTCCAGTTTTTCATCCACCAGTACCCCTAAGTGCTTCTTGGCAGGGCTGCTCTCAATCCCTTCATCCCCTGGCCTGTATTGATATCGGGGGTTTACCCGACTCAGAGGCAGGACCTTGCACTTGGCCTTGTTGAACCCCGTAAGGTTCACATGGGTTCACTTCTCAAAGTTGTCCAGGTCCCTCTGAATGGCATCCCACCCCTCAGGCATGTCAGCTGCACCGCTCAGCTTGGTGTTGGCTGCAAACTTTCTGAGGGTACACTTGATCCTACTGTCTATGTCATTGATGAAGATACTGAACAGTACTGATCCCAGTACAGACCCCTGAGGGACCCCACTTGTCACTGATCTCCATCTGGACATTGAGCTGTAGACCACTGCTCTCTGGATGTGACCATCCAGCCAATTCCTCATCCACCAAACAGTCCATCCATCAAATCCATATCTCTCCAATTTAGAGAGAAGGGTGTTGTGGGGCACTGTGTCAAAGACCTTACAGAAGTCCAGATAGATGACATCTGTAGATCTTCTCTTCTTCACTGATGTAGTTGCTCCATCACAGAAGGCCACTAGCTTGGTCAGGCAAGACTTCCCCTTGGTGAAGCCATGCTGGCTGCCTCAAATCGCTATTCATTGTTCTTCATTATTCTTCTCATGCCTTATTTCCTATATCATAGCCTCTTGCTTAATTTTCCTCCTCCTGATTTGTGGATTGATTTTTTTGAAAATACCTTTCAATAGTCAGAATGTGGGTTTTGCTGATTGTCGCCATTGGGACAGACTTCAGAGAAAGCTGAATCTCCTGTGACTAGGACATCCAGTTCTCACCTTTCCCCCACCCTTAAAGGCTTAGAGTAACATCTACAGACCTCAGTAGGAACAATGTGCATCATGAAGAGTGGAGAGCAAGCCCTGTGGAGTTTTAGATTCTTGCAGTGGATCTCAGCTTCAGCACTCAGCAAGCTTGAATTGAATAAAATCCCTGTTGGTGGCTCTGTGCCACAAATCATGTAAAAGCCAGGCTGCAGCAGTCACAGCAGGATGGAAAGATTATCCTGAGTCCTGTTTCTCTTCCTGCTCCAACTGTCCTACTTAGAACACAGGGAAATTGATTTTCCAGCTTAGACACCAAGGAGAAAAACTTCTTTGAACTGATGTCTCCCGAGATAGAACAAAGTCAATTGATTAACAGGAATAATCCACTAATAAAAGTAGAGCAGACCTAGATCAGATAGCTACGGGGTGACTTAAAGACACGAGGTTTGTCTTTTCAGGCTCAAACTTCTGAAGCAGGAATAAGAAGCAGAGTGTGTGTACAGGCAGATGAGGTACAGATAGGGCTGTCTGGATGTCATTCAAGCTAGGTGTTTTGTCTCCTGCCTTCTCTGCCTTCCTCTCCCTATTGGGTTTATCCAATCTGCCCTCCCAACCTCAATATGCTGTTTATTTCTAGCAAATATGTCCCGTGTTTTCCTACAATACCGCTTTTTTGCTAGTCCAGGCCTTCAGAGGTTTTTCTAGACCACAGCTATTGGAGTAACATTTGTTCTTTTTTATATTAGGAATAGCTTACTATGTCCTTACTACATATACTTCCTAATATGGATAGACAAACTGCTAAATTTGGATCTTTTTCAAGAATGAGAACTCTGAGACATTTACAAGTTGTCTTATTTTGAGTGTGTATGAGCAGTTTACAGGTGCTTGGGTGAGCAGTTTCTCCAGTCAATGAGGAGAGGTTGCTGCAATGACTAACTGACACTCTGTAGTGTCTCTCTTCCCTTTGACTAAAACACAGGCCTAGGGCTAGTAGCCACACATTAAAGAAAGCCTTTTTGAATACAGATCACCTTTATATTTTACTGGATGTGTAATTGTTAACAATTCTTGCTATGTTATCAAGTCCTTACCTGAGTAGCCAACTTTCTTATCTTTGTGTTTCTATTGGTACAAAACCTTGATAGAATTTCTCCTGCATTTTCTGAGTACTGTTTATTGACCCCTCACCCTAAGCCAAAATCCATCTGAAATATACCTAGGGAGAAGCTTAGCTCTGCAGTGCTACTTAATAGAACTTTGCATTGTCTCAATGTAAGCTTATATCCTGGGAGCATGATATGAACCTTAAGAAAGAAAATATTGCTTTCCTGCAATATACTAAATTAAATTTTTCTGGTCTCAGTGGACTGATATCAACAAAAAATTATCTGTTATTGGATTATATTCAGTTAAAGATTTGAATGTTGAATATGAAATTGTTCTACTTTTTCGTAGAATATGTAATACTAGATAAGATACAGTATTTTGTGTTAAAAGCAGATCCAAAAATGACAAGACAGCAGGATTTCCTGCCAAAACAATATTATAATTTTTGTTTGCTTGTCCTTTTTTATGGGGTAAAAGGGGAGGAAACAGAAAGCAAATATTGTTCCTCCCCTGCTATATATAAGCTTATCTAAAGATTAAGTCATTTGGTCTGGTTGGAAAAAGGCAAGTAAAACAGTTACAGGCTATACTTACATTTTTTTCCATAAAAAATGAAGGATTGTTCCTCTAGATTTTTAAAAATTTCTATGTTTTCTCATTCTTGTTAGACCAATTTCTAAATATATGTTAGAATACTAAATTTTTAATTTTTGAGAATAAAGATAACTTTAGTCTTCTCCTAGTTGATACTACAGAAGACTGAAGATATCAGTGTTTTGCTAATCCTAGCTTTCTAAATTCTTATTGTTAGCTGCAGCCTGTTACTAGTGTAATACTTTGCATACCCTGTGCAAGAGAAAACCTAGTAAACCAGAATTCTTGTAGTTCCTGGCACTTTTCTCTGTTTAGATATGCTCAGGATCTGGTTTGCTTTATCCAAGCACAATATTTTAATTGTAGATAAAGTAAAAAAATTAATGGAAAATTTTGTGGGAAAGAAGACTTCTGTTTAACCCAAATTCTTAAATACAGTTGTCTTTTTCAACTCTCTGTGAAGAACACTTCCCAGTTAGTTACTGTAAAAATTAATTTTTCTTTTCATTATGTGCTATGTTCCACTTCAATAAAGTTTGTTTTATATTTCAGTATTCCAGAAAAGGAACACAGCTGTTTGAAATATAGCTTCTCAAATGTAGCTGAACTGATGATTCAATCCAAGTAACAAACCTTGGCCCAGCCACTGATCATTGACAGGTCTGACTTGGCAAGTGCAGTGACTTCTGTAGTTATTCACAGTTGTTTAGCTTTCTTAGTTCTGTGCTGCATTTTCATACTTTATGGAAAACAAGTGATGTATAAACAGAAGATGTCATATGTCTCACAGGTCTATTTCCTATCTCTGTGCTGTGGTTATGCATCTAATACAAAAGGCACTGACACATCCCTTGTTCTGTCCAGGCTGAACTGGGCTGCCCTCTGTAAAAACATGACTTTTACAAGAAAGGGACACGTCTCCCTCCACTGTTGTATATTTTTGGGAAGTATTCTCTGAAGAGCATGAACATACACAAGTCTTATAGTGTCTTTAATACAACTCGCAGCTCCTTCAATCTTCCCATTTACTTGTGGGAAATGAGCACAAGTGCTCTGAGGTGCGCTTTTTGCTGCTAGACTTACAGCCACTAGAAGTGAATTTCATATTACTCTGTGGTTGATTTGTATGTAGACATTTTTATTATGCAGCAGTGATTTTAGGGCGTGGGTCTGTGTAGAACCAAGGGCAGAAATGAGTGCATTGTATGTAAGCACAGCCCAACAACTTTAAAATTAGAGCTGAACATAACAGCATTTAGACAATGGCTGATCTGTAAGACCAGGAAGAGAGGTTGTTCTTTCTCTTCTCTTGTGTGGCAGAATAGGGAACATCTTTTAACTGGTCAGAACTTCTCATAGTGAATGTCATAGCAAATTCAGCTGTGTAAAGCAGTTTCACAAGTGGAATGGTGTGGCAGTAGTCTGCAGAAATTCAGAGTATGACAAGAAAAACATTTTATGCCTAACTATCCTGCTAAATTTACCTGTCCAAGAAGACAGAGAACTGAAGTAATCTTCAGTGCAAAGGAAGACAGAAGTGGTTTCGAAGCAAATAACTTTAATGATCTAAAAATATTCATCAGATGAAAATGTCCATAAAGCTTCTTTTTGTGAGTGTTCACAATTATCCAACCCTGCACAAAACAAGAGAAGCTCATTATGTATTATTTTAGCAAGCTATGTTTACAGAACAATTTATCACAGTGGTAATTGTCTATTTTAAGATTAACTTAATGCCATATATGGTTTCACAATTAAAAATTAAACACAGCAGATAGAAGGCAACTACTCTCTGAAACACTGTTGGTAGTGATGTCCTCATCTGTAGATAATTAAATAATGGATCAGATATAGCTTGTTCTGAACACTGGAAATAATTATTTATGTCTGGTCTCCCAAGTTGTTATTTAAAGCTTGCCGTAGCAATGAATGCCATCTGAGGAAGGCTAGAAGCATTTTTAACGAGGTAGTTACAGAGGCAATTTTTTTACTGATGTAACTATTCTTCAGCTGAAGTGATTCCTATTTCTTTCTCCAATGATGAAAAAAAAACCCCCGTTTTTCTCATTACATTTATAACAGGCAGCAGGAGGATGTGTGGACTGTAATCTCCTCCACAGTGGTGTGTAGCCCTTTGTGCCAATTGTTGTTATGTCCTGAACACTAATGGTTTGCTCTAACCTTTTATTTTTAGCAACGTATGTCAAGCATCTAAAATATTTTGAGCGAGGTGAAAGAAACAAAACTGTTCATGCTTTTAGAGGTAGCTAACAGCTTAATATCTTCTTTTAGCCCACATTTTCATATCTAGCTCTGCAGTATTACCTCCCCTGACAGGTAATATTCGTGCTCTGACGTTAGCCTTCTCCAGAGCAGGGACACTGAGGCCCAGCCAATTCCCTGTTGCAAGTAACTTGTGCGTTCAATACGGCAAACTCCTGCCTTTGGGAGGACATTTGTTATGCCATAGAACTGATGATATTGTAAACAATTTCTCAATCAGAAGGTTGAGACACGAGTTCCAGTATGTAATGTGGAAGTCATGGTATGCACTGTCACATCGGGCGCTGGCAATGAGGACTGTGGAGCGGCCGCTGTGAGGGGAGGCCGGGGCTGCCCCACGCCAGACACAGCCTGTTCCAGCCGTCCCCAGCCGCCCGACCACAGGGGTGCCCCTCGGCAAAAAAATATTTAAGAAAGGTCAGCGAGGGTGAGGGAAAAAGTGTGAGAAATGGCACTGAGACATGGAGGTGGGAGGAGAGGGAGGGAAGGAGGCACTCCAGGAGCCCGAGCGGGGATTCCACGCTGAGAAGGAGGAGACCATGCTGCAGAAGGTGTTTCCTGAAGAAAACAGTGGCCCATGGGGAGCCCATGCTGCAGCGGGTTCTCCTGGTAGGAGCCGTGGCCTGTGGAGGAGCCATGCCGGAGCAGGTTTATCCTGAAGGACCACAGCCTGGGAGAGGGCCCACTCTGGAGCAGGGGACTGTTTTGGACTGACAGCAACCCTGCGTTTCCCATCACTCTGCGCCACTCGGGGCATGGAGGTAGAGTTAGGAATGAAGGAGTGAAGCTAAGCCTGGGAAAATGGGGAGGTAAGGGAAAGGGTTTTGTGTCTTGTCTTTGTTTTTTTGCTGTCCAACTCTGTTTTAATTGGCAATACATTCCATTTTCCCCCCAAGTCAAGTCTGGTTTCCCTGTGACAGTAACTGGTAAGTTATCTCCCTGCCCTTATCTTGACCCACAAGCTTTCTCATCTTATTTTCTCCCCTGTCCATTTGAGGAGGGAGAGTGAGGGAGCGGCCGGGTGGGCGGCTGGCAGCCGGCCAGTGCCAACCCACCACAGATGTGCAGGTTGAAAATCATTTTATATAAGACTAGCCATCCTTTGCTTTAACCTGAGATTGTATTTTTTTGACCCTTTTAATATTTAACAATACTTCAGTTAAAGCCATCTCACTGCACATGCCTAAACTTTAAAGCTTTCCTTGTTAATTTTACTCAGTCCTGGGTGCTGGGTGCCTGAAGATAACTGATACCCACAAACTCTGTCTAAGTGGTGGATAAGTAAGGACGGTCTAGGGGTTTTAGAGTGACAGACATTTTCAGGAAATAAAACACCTGCAAGTATAACTATAGCACTAGTTAAGAAGAGCTTAAAAATTACACAGCAGAGAGAGGAAATAATGGATAAAATCAAGAAGGAAACATATGGTTGGAAAGTGGGAAACTTAAACTATGAGGAGCCAATGTGAAAAGTTTCCAAATATCCCTGAATCTTGCCATTGCTGTCATACTTGATATGTGAGTTTCCAGAGCTTCACTGACAGAATACATGCTGCAAACAATTGGAAAGTGCTTGTGCCCTGGTTCTTCAATTTTGTGCTTTTCTGAACATGACAGACCATATCCATATGAGTCAGTGAGATAAAGATGTTCCAGCACATCTCATATAGAGGAATTTGAGAACCAACGCATCATTCCAACTGAATTGTCATAAATGATTACTTAAGGGGTGAGAAGGAAGAAGCTCATGCTATTGATTGGAAAAATAACAGTATAAAGAAAAAGCACCAAAGGATCATTAGGTCATGTCATACTGTGAAGGAAAACTACCAACTGAGTTGTCTTCATATGTTCAGCATTTGGCAGACAATCATTCTGTAATTTTGTGGTTCTTAAGACAGCAGGAAAGTCATTGTATCTTGATTACTTTCCCTTTTATTTGTATGGATTTCTGCTAAGGAAACCCCTTTAAATCATGCTCATTCAGGAAGCACTTAAGTCTAGTGGTCACACTGATATTGTATACTCAGCTGTACAGAGATGGATTTAAACCTCTAATGCAGTGTTTTTCTGAACTCAGAACACAGTCTCAAACCGCTCTCAAAATGTGGAGTGAGAATATCTGGCAACAATGTGGCTTTCTGATCCAAATTCTGGATCAGACTTTATAACCTGGATTTTCTGGAATTATTTTAATATCTTAGTCTATTTCTGTCATAACCTGAATTTCTCCCCTCTGCTCAATCCAGATGGTATTAAAATAATTTTGTCCTTTATTATATAAACATAATAATTGCATGACATATCATTTATAAATATTGTCTTATATGTATAGTTTTGCATCTATATCAGAAAGGTGTCTAAAAATAAACATGAATTGTTTATCCCTACTTTTACAGATGGCATCAAGCATTTATAGAATGAATGTTGCTAATCATTGCTTGCTGAAGTGTGTGGTAGAGCTGGAGGGAGGAAGAACTGAGATCTGATTCCTAACTCTAGGCCTGTTCCTAGACCTGTTCATTTGTAAGTCCAAATCTGCTCTATTTCATATGGTTTATTTTTATTGCAAGAGTGGAATTCTTGTTTAAAATAATTTCTCGTTATGGATGTTGAGAGAGTGTACAGATGTGCAGCAGAATAGCATTTGAATGTAAAAATATTTTTTGCAAATTGGAGTAGTAATTTTAAAATTAGTATTAATTTTGATAATAGCATGTGCAAGGTGCTGTGAACGGGAGTCCTACAGCACAAACAAGGATGGGAAAATAAATTGATTAGTAGCAGTTCTCCAGGAAAGGATTTTGGTGTTACAGTGGTTTGTAAATGGAATGTGACTCTACAGTTTTAAATTATTGCAAGAAGGACAGGAGCCATGCTGGCCTATATTTGAAAATGACTATAGCTTAGATGATGCGTAAAATAATGTCTCTGCTTTGCATTATTAAGGCCACAGTTATGTCTATCTTAGTGTATTTGAGGCAAAATATGAGCCATCTGAAGAGAGCTAAAGTGTGAGCAACAATGTTTAGAAATCCTGATAAGACATCTTAGACCTTAATGACTTGGGATTATTTAGCAGAAGGACATAATTTGTTCTCCATGTGTGTGACTGACAGAACAAGAATTATTAAGCTTAAATTGCAGTGAGACAGATGAACGTAAATATTAACAACTTTTTAACTGTAAGACAGCAAAGTAGATTTTTTGAACCTTAATTCTCAGAGGTTGTAAAGTCAGGGTAGATAAATAGCAGAAGGACTTGGATATGACCCATGTTTGCCTTGAGATGGGTCTGAAGTCATAAATCACGTCTCAAGACCTGTTTCGGATGTATTTTCTATGGCTGTAGAATTCAATGGGAGCTCCGCTGAAATACAGCAGCTGTCAGTAACCCCTGAAGAGAAAAAGATCCACCATGTTCTGTTATTTTCACTACCTTTGTCACCATATACATGAAACTTCCCAGTCACCATTTCTTTAATTCCAGTTTACTGGATGTCAGAGAAATAGTTAACCTTTATAGCCAATAATACCTCACAGTGACATAAAACTGCAATGATATTGTGGCTTCTGTTGCTAAAGTGACTAGACAGCTTGCTTTTTTCCCTCAAACAAGAGCGAACAGGTTTAAAAGATGGCAATCAAGTGTCAAATAATTCTGTCTCTTATCATTAAAAAAAGATTCAAAGATAAAAATATTGATATTAAAACAAAAATTACATTTCACATCCAACTTCTTGCTCTTGAGAGCATGCTTAATATAGACTTAAGTTAAACTAATTGAAAAGAATGAAGTATTTGCATAATTATATTCTGGAGATTGTTGTTGTTCAGTCTGTTGAAATCTCCTGGAACACATGAATACAATGCTTTGTGAACCTGCTATTCCCAATTTTACCAATTTAATCTACAGTAAATCTCATTAATACTACCAGTAAGTACTAGAAATATTGTCTGATGTACGTTCAGATTAATTATGCTTGTGGCAATCTTTTCTTTATAAGAGGAGGTAATTCATTCAAACAATAGCAATTCTTTCTGAATTCACTTCAGATGTCATTATGATGGAATGCAATTTTGGGAATAATGCAAATGTAAGTTTCAGTAGCTGGAAGCAATTTTTTTTTTAATGAGGTATGCTCTAACATACACTGCAGTTTCTACCACTGGCATGGTAAAGTAATACAGAGACAATGAATACAATTAAATTTAGTATTGGTGTAAGTCATCTGAAGCTAAAGCTAAATTTAGGTAGTTGCTGTATTTTATTTATGCAGATGACTCAAAAATAGATTATTTCTGCCAAATTGGGCCTTATTAATGTTCAGTATCTAGTTTTACTTTTGTTATAGGTATGATCTCTGTCCTTATTGTAAATAAGGAAAGCTTGGTGCTCTGTTTTAGGAAGGAGAAAGCACAGTTCAATGACACGTGACCTAGGGCAAAAAGGAGGCTGAAGAAAAGAGGAACTGGTAGCCCTACTAATAGCTGTAATTTTCAGAAGCATCTTGCCTGTACCCTGGAATTTTTCCTGTTATGCCTTACTGTAGACCAGCACCCCCATCTTTTCCACATGTAGTGCAATATTGTTTGTCCTGATGACTGGGGGATTTATGTTACCATGTAAACAGAAACAAGTTAGCTTCATTGTGAATGTCTATTTCACTGGTTTTCAAATGGTAAATCATACCCAGAGATGGTGTGTGTTGAGGTATTCTAAGCAGGATTTGTTTGGGGTAGACAAAACTACGTCATGGGTATATTATCTTGCGTTCTTCTCTAGCGTTGCCAGGTCTCTGTTGGGAGGTAGAGGTGTCAGTGGCCTGTAAGGAGAGCATTGGAGATAAATAATATCATTGGGTGGTGGGAGGTGGTGGTAGTAAGGTCAAGGATTCAGGGATTCAACCTGAGAATGAGGAGTTGAAGGAAGCAATGAGTTGAGTAGTGCAGTTTGCAGTGCAGTCCTGTCAATCAAGTGAGGGGGGAAGAAGAAGAGGAAAAGATACAAAGACAGTAAAAGACAGGTTTAAAAAAAAAAAAGAGAATTTATCAATAACAGATATCTATAAGAAGGGTAGTTTTTTCTGGCCCCTATAGAGCTATGTTCTGAAATTTAATAGATGCTTTGTTCTTACCGGCTCTCTTTTCCACAGAGCTTCAGCTTTACAAATAAAACAAGGAAATCAGAAAGACAAACATACTTTCTCTCAGCATGGTCAGTCCAATGGGAAATATCAAGCCAAGAAGCTATTAAAGTCAAGATATTCCATATTAAGATTCCCATAAGCGTCTTGAATGTACAGAATAAA
Organism: Ibidorhyncha struthersii; assembly: GCA_013398815.1. Lineage (NCBI taxonomy): Eukaryota > Metazoa > Chordata > Aves > Charadriiformes > Charadriidae > Ibidorhyncha > Ibidorhyncha struthersii. The sequence continues at coordinate 503,508 of VZSZ01009990.1, forward strand.
AGCTGTAGAAAAATAGTAGGCATTTAAAAATATTCCTTATCTGAATTTTTCTAAGCATGTTAAAACAAGCAGGACAGGTAAAGAAATATTATTGGACAAATCTAGGACAAATACTTAGCCCAGTGTGAATCTCTGATCAGTTTTCCTCTCTGTCATCCTGGGATGATGTTTTCAATATGTCCCTTTGGAGAATGCTTAAATGTCTGTTGTAAATTACTCTGGTTAAAGTGCTCAGATCTCCTGATACACCTGAAACACCAATGGGGAGTAGAGGGTACAGAAGGCTACATGTAGACAGATTTCATATCGCAATCATAAAGTCTGCCTTTTTAAGGCTTTTTTTTTTGGCTGCATAGTTCTGTGTGGTAACTGAGAAGTTATCACTAGCTGCCTGTCTTATATTTCAGAAGTGTCTCGACTTTTGAGTGTTTAAACATGTGCCTACATCTATTATCATTAGCTTGTAATTGTTATTTTATTTTGAGATTTTTATTGATATCTTATATCAATACTGTAACAACCTAGGCTCAGATTATTAAGTAGATAAATCTGTTGAAAATCTGAGTTATTTCTCCTGTACCTGAATTTTACTGTTGTTCAGACAGAACCCTGTTGTGACTATAAGACTTGTGAAAGTATAAATGTTCTGTAAGTAAGCACAGTCCAAGAATTTTGGGTTTTGGCAGTAAGCTTTATGAAATAAAAAACATCTTGTGTTCAGGGAGGAAGAGGCTTCTGAGCTGTAGAGAAACTGGAAAGTTTTGTAATTGTATGTCTCGGTTTCATAGGGACTACAAACAAGACGCAGAATATGTGTTTTGAGCATCCAGCCAAATAGTAGATTTGTGCTCATTTCCTCTTCTAAAACCCACCCCAAACCCCTGGAAAAGGCTAACTATGTGAAGAATGATGACTGTGTCATATATTTGAAATATATGTTATCTATTTAAATTGCTTGTTAACAGAGACTGCAGAACCATTTACATCTGGAATACTTTTTAATTTTAGCACTATGTTTATCAGAGACCCTGATCTCCAGTCCTCTGTGAACGCTGTTCTTAATTTCTCACCTGCGTAGCTGAGCTAGAGTGTAATCCTTTAGGAACAGTTGTCTTGATTTCTTGGTTCAGGGCCCTGGTGTATGACTGCTTTTGTCTGACTCAAGGTCCTCTGAAGTTTTCTTAGAGAGAAGGCAGGATAAAGCCAACGTAATTATGACTATCCTAATCTGTCCCCAGCAGTTCTGGTTCAAGAGCCCCCTTGGCTACTAGTGCCGCTGCCTAGAAGTTGCTTCTTGTACCCCCTCTGCTTTGGCAGGGATCTTCCGAAATCTCTTTGCTGCACTCTCTTTGGGAATAGGAGATGCCTACTCCTCTCTGGTAAAAGACTTCCTTGCTAATAATGGAAAAAAATCTGTCAGCTGATAGTGTTCCCTCTCATCCCATCAGACTCTCTAATTAAAGTGTACTGTGTCAGATCTGCAGCGGATGTTAAGTGGATTCTCTAACTTGTATTACTGGTGTTTCTCTGACAGCTCAGGCAACTTCAGTAACATCTGGTTTTCACCTCTAAGGTATCTTCACCAAAAACTATGAGATTGTTAACCAAGTTTTCTTACTGAGACTATAACTTGTTTACCAACTGTCATGGTTTAGGCCAAATCCCACTGGGGACGTGGGGGACATTGGTCTTATCACTCTGAGAGAGTGAACATTGTCTGCACAATATGTTGTTAATTTCAGCAGTTAGAAGAGGCCCAGCTAAGAAGCAAAGTTACTGAACAAAATTGGTCCTGTTTTACCTCAAACCAGGACACCAACCTTTTAAAATATCTTTTCTACATCTGCACCAAGTATGATTAGAGTAATAAATGGTCTTATAATTTACTTCTCTAGAACCTGATTTAATTGAACTGCTTTCTTGAAAATAGATCTTATGCAACAGCATTCTAAAAGTGAAAGATCGTATTCTTTTATTGAAGTTGAGTTAGTTGAATGGTATTTTCTGATGTGAGTCTTTGAATCCCTGAATTTCATAAAAATACCTATGGGCTGACATAACAAATTGAACAAATGGAACTTAGGTTGACAATTTGAACTGCTCACTGCTATATTTAGCAGGCCTTACAAGCTTGTACTGCCATCCAGAAAGGTCAGACACTTTTTACAAATTTTATAGTTATAAAACTAGCTGCAAATTTTAATAGTCATTTTCTAAAACTAAAGATATGCTAAGATAGAGATGATCTAAATACAGCAATTTTCTGTATATAATATGCATAGCAGGAACTTGGCATGAATATTGTGTGCTTAGAAACCCACTTATCCTTTACTAACATATTTTCACCCGCACATGACTGCAAGCGTTGCTATTTGCAACAGCTAACCTATTTGAACCTCTTAATATATGTTGTATATGTAGCCTTTTAGATTTCTTTTTATCAAACACCTGCATCATCTTTAGTCCAAGTTCAGGATTAGGGGGAAAGGATCCATGTGACTCTTAGTTCACAAATTACCACGCTGGATTTGGGGAGAAGGAAATATCAATTGCTAGGCATATACGTCACAGAAATTATCAAACAGGACTACTCCTATTATGAAACATAGAATATGAAAATAACAATTTGCTCAAGAAGCAGACTTCTCTGAGCGCAGCTGGTGATGGGATGATGGAAAAAGGTGCTATTTATTATTAGCTATTATAAAGTAGCTGTAGTGCTGCTGTAACACTATCAGATTCCAGGTGAGGTACTACAGTTTGGGGAAGATACTTTAGCGTAGGTTTGGATCTTTTCTGAATTTGAACAAGAAAAAAAGTTTTACTGCGTAATACGCTGTAAAGCTTATTGAGAGCCATCATTTTGAACATTTAGTCAGAACACATTTTTAATCCAGTGTAGTTACCAACTTTGAGTCTGACTATAAGAAGTATGAAATGATTGATGCTGCAAGAAAATATGAGGACTTTCTTTCCAAAAGGTGTGTCGTTACACATGTTGGTATGTGTTCTGACACTGAGTGATGAGTTGAAAGCACTGCTGGGCATAAAGAAGCAAGGCAGAGTAAAGAGGAAACGTTTGCATTTGAATAATGTAGTACTATAACAGCTAACACTAAGGAGGCCTGACTTTTCTGACTGAAAAAAAAAATAATGAAAAGACTAAGCATAAGTTTAAATATTATCAAACTTTCTTCTGAAACCACAGATTGCTTTGTTTCTTTTAGTTCTCAAGTTTTAAGGGATCTTACTTAGATTTGGTTCCAAGGTGACTGTTAAAAATGAATAGCAAATAGAAAGCACATTTTAAATCTTATGTTCTGTGGCACACTGTATCTTCCTCACTATGTCTCTAATATCAACCTCTGCATCAGTGAAATCTGGCACCATTTGGAAGCCAATCCTGCTTCCATTGGAGCTAAAGACAAATTTCTTCCTTAATGGAAATGAAACTTGATCTTTTCATAGAGTATCTCATTTTCATATTAAACTTGTAGCTTTTTCTGTTCATTCTTCATTAGCTATCAATTTCAGCCTGGGCTCAGAAATTGCATGAGCTAAAGGAACCATATGTTTTAGATTACATTTTAAGAAAACTTTTCTGATTTGTCAAAATTCCTTTGAACTAGGTTTCTGGCATGTTCCTCTGTAAATATTTGAAATGAGCTATTTTTGTGACAAAGAACTGAAGGATTTCAGTTTACTGTGGAATATGTGAAATGTCTTTTAAATAATTTATGATAAAGCAACATAATTAGAGGTTTATTAAGCTTTAGTTGGATGCTTTAAAATTAAACAATGGAATGGTGCAGTAAAATGCTTTTAGTTCCACATATAGTGGAGGATATATCAGCTAGCCTATGTATCTGTACCTTACAAATGGATCAGCTCAAGTACTGACAGCAGTTTAGTTCTATAAGCTTGTAGGTCTGCTTAGCTTGGTATGTCGGTGTTTTTTTCCCAGTTCTCTATAATTTCAACTAGCTTGAAAATCTCTGTAGGGCATTACCTTGTAGACTACACGTACAAAAAGAGGGTTTTGGGGGGGAGTATCCATACCTGTAAGAAGGGAAGTTTCTGCATCAAGCTGGAACTATTTGAAGCATTTATATGAGGACGTGTGCTTTAACACAGTCCATTATCCTAAACAGGGATCTTCTCCCCTCCAGAAAATGCCGCTTTTCCAAGAAGCAAAACCATCTTTTTTTGCTAAGGACAGTTGGGTGTGCAGAATGGATGTGGTCAGGAAAAATAGGATGTAAATTACAGATGCAGTCGGACCTGTAGGAACTCACTGTGCTCATCTATGATGTGGTGCGGGAACTATTCCTATCACCTCTCACCTGAGAGGCATCCCACAGAAGCAGTACGAGATTTTAACTTGTAGGTGTCCTTTCTCTGCCAAGCCGAAGGAGGTAATTTAGAGGACAGGGGGCAGTGGCAACAAGTTCCTGCCTGGCAAAGCAGGCATGTCTCCTCGGTAACTTCCCCACCTTCTCAGGTACCTTTGAAAAACAGGTATAAGGTTTTGCAAGTGGAACCGAACCACGACAAAGAAGATGGTTCAATGGGTGCGGAGGTGTCGCCGAGGTTAAGCCGAACTACACCCAGCATCAAAACCTCTTCAGTAAAGAAAAAAGGATGGGTCATCGTTCTAGGTGACTCCCTCCTGAAGGGAGCGGAAAGCCCAATATGCAGACCAGACGCATTTCTCAGGGAAGTCTGCTGCCTCCCTGGAGCCCAGGTTAGAGATATAAAGAGAATGCTTCTCTCCCTGGTATGTCCTTCAGATTACTACCCACTACTGATTTTTCAGACAGGCAACTATGAACTGACAACAAGAAACCTGAGGGCGATCAAGAGAGATTTCCAAGCCTTGGGACAACTGGTTAAGGGATCAGAAGCACAAGTAGTGTTCTCCTCTATCATTCCAGCTGCAGGGAAGGACAAGGGAAGTAACAGGAAGAGACAGCAGATCAATACGTGGCTCTGAGCCTGGTGTCAGCAGCAGGACTTTGGGTTTTTTGATCATGGGTCAGTTTACGCAACACCAGGCTTGCTGTCAACTAACGGGGTACACCTGTCTCAAAGGGAGAGAAGGTTCTTGGCACAAGAGTTGGCAGGGCTCATTGAAAGGGCTTTAAACTAGATTTGAAGGGGAAAGGGGATGAAACCAGGCTCTTTAGGAGTAAGGCTGGGGATGGGGTGCCAATGTCTGTGGGACTGGATGCTAGTGAGGTCCCTTGGTCTGCTGACTCAGTGAAGGTAGGGGATGGAGATTCACACAGCAGCAGAGATGTGAGGGTCACTAATGGGTTAGAAACTTTGGCTGCACCTGGGAATGGTCAGGCAGGAATTAGGACTTGTCCCATTAAAAAGGTGGTGGGATCAATAGCCCAACTGAAGTGCTTGTACACTAACACACGTAGCATGGGCAACAAACAGGAGGAGCTGGAAGCCATTGTGCAGCAGGAAAACTATGATGTAGTTGCCATCACAGAAACGTGGTGGGATGACTCACACAACTGGAGCGCTGCGTTGGATGGCTATAAGCTCTTCAGGAAGGACAGCCGAGCAAGGAGAGGTGGTGGGGTGGCCCTGTATGTTAGGGAGTGTTATGAATGTCTAGAACTAAGTGATGGTGAAAATAGGGTTGAGTGTCCATACGTAAGAATCAGAGGGAAGGCCAACAAGGGAGATATCATGATGGGAATCTGTTATAGACTGCCCAACCAGGATAAAGAGGCAGATGAAATATTCTATAAACAGCTGGGAGAAGTCTCACAATCGTGACCCCTTGTCCTTGTGGGGGACTTCAACTTACGAGTTATCTGCTGGGAATACAATACAGCAGAGAGGGAATAGTCTAGGAGGTTCCTGGAGTGCGTTGGGGATAACTTCCTGGCACAGCTGGTGAGGGAGTCAACCGGGGAAGTTGCCCTGCTGGACCTGTTGTTTGTAAACAGAGAAGGACTTGTGGGAGGATGTGACAACTGGAGGCCGTCTTGGGCATAGTGGTCATGAAATGATAGAATTTTCCATTCTTGGAGAAGCAAGGAGGGGGTTCAGCAGAACTGCTACCCTGGACTTTCGGAGGGCAGACTTTGGTCTTTTCAGGAGCCTGATTGACAAAGTCCCTTGGGAGGCAGTCCTCAAGGGCAAAGGAGTCCAACAAGGCTGGACGTTTTTCAGGAAGTCTTCAAGGCACAGAAGCAGGCCATCCTCATGTGCTGAAAAATGAGCCACTGGGGAAAAAGACCAGGCTGGCTGAACAGAGACCTATGGCTGCAACTCAGGATGAAAAGGAGAATTTATGGCCTTTGGAAGAAAGGGCAGGCCACTCATGAGAACTGCAAAGGTGTAGTGAGGCTATGTAGGGAGAAAAGTAGAAGGGCTAAAGCCCAGCTAGAACTTAACCTGGCTACTGCTGTTAAGGACAACAAAAAAAAATTCTGTAAATACGTTAATAATAAAAGGAGGACTAAGGATAATCTCTGTCCTTTAGTAGACGGGGGCAGAAACATAGTGACAAAGGATGAGGAAAAGGCTGAGGTACTTAATGCCGCCTTTGCCTGTCTTTAACAGTAAGACCAGTTGTTCCCTGAGTACCCAGCCCCCTGTGCTAGTAAACAGGGGTGGGGAACAGAGTGAAGCCCCCATAATCCATGGGGAAATGGTGAGTGACCTGCTCCAGCACCTAGACATACCCAAGTCTATGGGGCTGGATGGAATCCACCTGAGGGTACTGAGGGAGCTGGCGGAGGTGGTCACCAAGCCACTCAATCATTTATCAGCAGTCCTGGCTAACTGGGGAGGTCCCAGTTGACTGGAGGTTAGCAAATGTGATGCCCATCCACAAGAAGGGCCAGAAGGAGGATCCGGGGAACTACAGGTCTGTCAGTCTGACCTTGGTGCCTGAGAAGTTTATGGAACAGATGATCCTGAGTGTCATTACGTGGTACATGCAGGACAACCAGGTGATCAGGCCCAGTCAGCATGGGTTCACGAAGGGCAGGTCATGCTTTGACAAACCTAATCTCCTTCTACGACAAGGTGACCTACTTAGTGGATGAGGGAAAAGCTGTGGATGTTGTCTACCAAGACTTTACTAAAGCCTTTGACACCGTTTCCCACATCATTCTCCTGGAGAAACTGGCTTCTCATGGCTTGGATGCATATATGCTTCGCTAGGTAAAAAACTGGCTGTATGGCTGTGCCCAGCGAGTGGAGGTGAATGGAGTTAAATCCATCCAGTTGGTGGCTGGTCACAAGTGTTGTTCCCCAGGGCTCAGTACTGGGGCTGGTTCTCTTTAGTATCTTTATCAATGGCCTGGACGAGGGAATCGAGTATGCCCTCAGTAAGTTTGCAGATGACACTAAGTTAGGTGGGGGTGTCAACCTGCTTGAGGGTAGGATGGCTCTACAGAGAGATCGGGACAGGCTCGATTGATGCGCTGAGGCCAATGGAATGAAGTTCAACAAGGTCAAGTGCCAGGTCCTGCACTTGTGACATGTGGGGTCACAACAACCCCATGCAGTGCTACAGGCTTGGGGAAGAGTGGCTGGAAAGATGCCTGGCGGAGAAGGACCTGGGGGTGTTGGTTGACAGCCGGCTGCATATGAGCCAGCAGTGTGCCCAGGTGGTCAAGAAGGCCAATGGCATCCTGGCCTTTATCAGGAATAGTGTGGTGAGCAGGACTAGGGGAGTGATCGTTCCCCTGTAGTCAGCACTGGTGAGGCTCCACCTTGAGTACTGTGTTCAGTTTTGGGCCCCTCACTACAAGAAAGACATAGAGGTGCTGGAGAGGGTCCAGAAAAGGGCAATGAAGCTGGTGAGGGGTCTGGAGAACAAGTCTTATGAGGAGTGGCTGAGGGAACTGGGGTTGTTTAGCCTAGAGAAAAGGATGCTCAGGGGATACCTTCTCGTCCTCTACAACTACCTGAAAGGAGGTTGTAGACAGGTGGGGGTTGACCTCTTCTCGCTAGTAACAAGCAATAGGACAAGAGGAAATGGCCTCGAGTTATGTCAGGGTAGGGTTAGATTGGATATTAGGAAAAAGTTCTTCACAGAAAGGGCTGTCAAGCATTGGAACAGGCTGCCCAGGAAAGTGGTGTTGTTGCCATCCCTGGACGTAGTTAAAAGACAGGTAGATGTGGTACTTAGGGATAGGTTTAGTGGTGGGTTTTTTGGCAGTTAGGTTGATGGTTGGACTGAATGATCTTAAAGGTCCCTTCCAACCTAGACAATTCTATCATTCTATGATTCTAGAACCAGGACAGTGATTTAAATATAAAGATCTATACTACAAACACGTATATGTATTGTCAGAAATGTCTCCACCGATTTGAGATGTCTCAGGTTATGACAGCAGCCCGGGCAGCAGGTCTTCAGCTTCATGAAAGAGCCACAAACTTTCATTTGAAAGTACTTAAGGTGTTGTCTGTCATCTTGCCCTCCTCCGTGTTTTTTCAAATGCTTGTTTCTTTTATTTACAGCTGGGTAGACCATGTTCTTCTTCAAAAATGTATGCTGTTCCCAGAGGCAACTAGGAAGGTTGGGAAATCAATATTTAGCAGAATATTTTGAGAGGGAACTTGAAAGCTGCTAGAAGAATTTAGGAGCATAATTCATTTGCATTGGACTCTCTCATAAGTGTAATTTTGAGGATATATTCTTGAGGACAGTACTTTCCTGCAGTCACATAGTTACAATCAGTTAGACAATATTAAAAATGTTATTCCAAATCCATTCAAAGCCAGCTTTACTGAGTAAAAAATGGACATTTTTTTCACAGAATAAAATAACATGCCATATATTATAATAGTCCTGTTCTCTCAGTTTTTGAATTGGATGGTTGGCATACTTTCAAAGGCCAGATTTGCCATAATAATTTGTCTGGCTTGCCTACACACAGATTATCCATATTGTGACCTGTTTCTTAATGTGTTTCTGTACAGGCTTCAAGATCTCTGTGGGCCAGTGATTCTTTCATGGGCTGGTTTGCTTAAAAAGCTGTAGGCAGAATTCAGATTATAAGGGAGGACACAAAATTGTGCAAATGTATGTTTTTGAAAGATCTAGGAATAAACACATTGTCTAGCAAAGCGAATAAGCATGGTTTTTCACACTTACTGTTTCAGAAAAGGCTATGATTATACAGAAATGAATTACAAATTTATTTCCTGTAACAGAACATGAAAAAGGCTCATAAAAATGTAGCCAGCAGTAAGAGATACCTGATTTAAAAAACAACCTACAACCATGCCTACCAGTTGGTTTTGTGAAAGCTGAGAACAAATGATTTAAACTCAGGTAGCATAGGCAGTTTGAACAATCCTCTGAATTTTTAAGTGCATATATAATCTTCACTAAATTCCCAAAGCCTTTGAGATTTTCCCATTAGTGGAAAAAACCCACTGTTCCAAATTACAGCTTCTAAGAAAATGGTATGCTGCCAGGACGTCACACAGGAAAATAACTAGTCCTGGAATTGAAACAGATCTTTTTTTAAACAAGCCTAAAAATCTGAACAAACTGTGCTCATTCGCTTTGTGAAGATCCACCCTTGTGACCTAAGCAGGCTCTGCTAGCCATATGCTGATACATATTACGCAAGTGCTGTATGTGCTCTCATTTGATGACTTGAATGCCTTCAGCTGTGTTTAAGATTTATCTGGAGCTCAAAATAGAGAGCAAATTTGTCTTCTGCTGGCAGAAGTGCTGCACTTGCTTTTGAAACAACATTAATCCTGAGCAGAGACTACCCAACAGAGAACATCTATGAAACTATCTTTCAAAGACGTGCCTTTAGTTATGAGAGAGGTTCAAGACTGAGACCTACTGAATCTTTGGTATGCAAAACCTTGAGATGAGAGTAGGTGGGATGACATGCAAGAGTTTGAATGTTAAAAGAGAAAGACCTAAACCTTGATAGAGTCAAGATATCTAGACAGAATTGAAAGAAGATTAGCTGTCAAACTGAAAATAAAGTAAGTGTGGTTGTTTCATTCACTGTGTATGCTTTCCACATATTAAGCACTCAGAATTCTGCATTTCGAAGTTAGAATATGAATTGTGTTGAACTACTGTCCTACAGCTTTTCTAAATGCTGTAGATGTTATATATAATAAGCAGAAAGGACAGGATGTGCTCAGTTGGAGAGGATATAAGACGTACCTGGCACTGAGTATTGCAAGTGGGATCCTCACCAAAGGCCAAACGAGGTGCTTTTGGGTGGGAAAACTTAACGTCAGCTCTGAGCTGTATAATGAATTTATAAATGGTATCCAGATTAAGCAGCTTAACATTATCTTGCTCATCTCGTTGTACTTTTGTAACTCATCTTGCATGCAATATAGACATATTTGTAGCAGCTGTCTGAGGGCATTCATTAAGAAATGCAGATTTTTTTCAGTATTCAAAGTATTCTTTTTGTTTACAGTTTTCCAGCTCCTGTAATTTGCAACTCTCAAAGTTAGCGCTATACCTTTAGGCGATGAGACATTTTTTTCACCATCTTGATTCTGGAATCAGTCATTTAAAATTATCATTTGACTAGAAAGACAAGAATGAAAACACAATTTAGGCTTTCCTTAACAGATGATTCAAAGATGAAACATGCTTCAACGTGACATCTAAGGGAATATGAAATTGGATTTCAAGAACATCGGTACTTTTTCAAAAATTTTGTGGGCACAGGGTAAAATCGAAATTTGAAGAGGCCTAATGTTCAGAGACAGGGAGATGGTTGGAAGGTTATGAGACTAACCTCCCTGTATACAATATGAAAGTCATTAGCAATATTGAAATTTCTTGGTCTAACTCAGTAGAATCAAATTTTACACAGTCTTCGTTGGTTGATTTTCCCCCAAAAATTTTTTATTATTTGTCTGTTTAGACAAATTCACATTTGTCTGTTTAGACAGATTCACGTTTGTCTGTTTAGACTAAATCACCTATCATCCTAGGTGATGCTCCCTTCTAATCTTGCCTACAAAGAAAATTGTACATCTATCAGCTGTGATACAAATTTGGAGTCCTGTAACTGTGTACTGTTATTTTTCGTGCAGACACTGTTAAAAGTGCCAGTTATGGTTTAGCTTTGATTATCTAGCATATGAAAAGTCTCAGCTAAATTGGACAAAACTACTTTTATTGCAGTAACTTTTACCAATGTAAATTATAAAGCTTCCCATTTAGAAACAGGCTTGTCTAAAAAAGGCTTGACGGTTTGATGAAGTTTGCAAAGCATATAACCTACTAATAATCAACAAATTATAAACAATATTCTGCACTTTATGTGAAAACTGAGAGACATTCCCTTGAAAACTGTTGTGGCAGATTCAAATTTCACCAGAGTAGTTACAGAAAAATACAGATAGTAACTTATCTTAATACTATCTGGCTATGCATGAAAACTACCTCCTATAATTTATATATGTTTGAATTTGAGAATATTGGTACTTATTGTAAATGCAGTTTTCGCTTCTGCTTTTGTACTTTTTAAAAGTTTTTGGTTATTTTCAGTTAGTCTGCTTTGAAATTACAATTGATAAGAAAGATGGAGCAAAGCCCAACTAAGGAGGAGAAGGTGATTTTGTGCCTTTGTACATTTGGGGGAAGTCAAAGAAAGTGAAGCAGATTCAGCTTACTTGAAAGTGAAAAGAATACTCCAACTCTAATTGTGTAACCCCGAGGAGATTCAGCTTGGCATACACATCATCCAACCTTCCACAGTCTGATGTTGATTAAGAAGTGAAAAGTTTTATGATTTTTTTTTTTTTAATAAATTGCTGTAGGCAGCTAATGGCAGCTATGAACTCCCCACATAGTCATGAGATAGTTCTTCACAACGGAACAGTGTATATCTGAAATACATTGCTCCTTATGCTTTCCATTGGCTTATTGACTCCTACACGTTTGTTTAAAAATAGCATATATTAGAATAGCTTCACAGAAATTGTGACTAGCACTATTAGACAGTAACCTCAGAAAAAGGGTGAAAGTATGTAAAGTTGACACTTTCTTACAGTGTACTGTAAACACTGTAAATAGTCATCTGCTGCTAAAGTCCCACAGTATTAGAGAAAAATAATTGAAAAGATAACAGAATACTGTTATGAGTTGTAAAAAAGACTAATCTGAAATGAAAAATAATCCTGTTCTGATCTCTGTTTACCACAGTGATGTTGCAGAACAGCACTAATGAATCATGAATTGTACCCTGCCAGCGTTATCGCTACCATTGAAGTCATCCGACTTGCTAGGAACTGAAAATCTCCGCAGTCAGGTAGGAGATAACAAATGAACATGATGTCTCCGCTGCTGCCTCTCCCTCATAATAAGTTAACATCATAAGCACCAAAACTAGGAAGCTGTTTGTCTGTGTATGTATGTTTTATGTCTGCTTACGTGCTTTGTCTCAAGTGTTTTCTTTGGTTGGGACGTAAGTTTTCTTTCCTGGAAGTATTCTGCATTTTAAGAAAGCATATGTATACTCTGAAGCCTTTCTCTCGGTGGGATATGTAATGTGATTACATGAAGATCTCTTTCCTCTTCCCATCTGTTTAGTGTCACAGAACTTGTGGGAACATAATACCTCTGAGGCCATATCCCTCTGTCAAATTTTGTTAAAATTGAGAAATGTGTTCTAAAGCTATTGGAGGAGATAAACAGTGTGTAGTTGTAATCCTCATTTCCTTGGGATCAAGGGAAAAAATCAATATTCCATACTTCTATGACAGCAAAACAATTTAACATCATTATGAAATTTCACTGCTAGGTTTGTAGTATCTGCGAATTACATTATTGCTTCTTTTGCTACTGGACTTTTGTTTAGATAGAACAATGTGGTTTTTGCTACTTGGGCTTCATGAGCTATGTTTTTGAGACACTGTGCACTATACCGCTCTTGTGACATCATTGGAATTAGGGGAAAAAAGGGAAACTTTGCAAACAAACATTGATTGTTACTGAACACTAGTTTTAGTTTTCTAGTCTCTGATGGTTAAAGTGGAGGTGCCACCATATGCACTTATTGAGGAAAAAATATTGCATATTTGGTTTTTGTTTTCCAGATAAAATATTACATCTGACAGTGCAGTCAGTGAGGGGAATCACCCATAACAGATGCAGAATATTAAATTTCTCTATTAATTGTTTTTGCCTCTCTGTTTAGTAATTAAAGATTTTACTTTCAAACCTAAAGTTTTAAAAATCTTGACCATTGCGAAATTTTCATACCATGAGAATGGGTTAGCTACTGGGGAAAATGAATAAATGAAGATAGCTTAAGAAATGCCATCAATATTCCATTGAACACAATTTTCAGCTTTCACAATTTTGGTTTAACTTGGTGTAGCTTGGTGGTGCTATGTCTCAGTTTTACTAATTTTGTGCAGATAATATCTGTTCTCAACCAAATTACTACATTTTCTTTCTTATTATCTCTTTGCAGTTCAGCATTTGAGTTACTTTCCTTTTCTGTCCTTGTTCAAGCTACCAGGAACAAAACTAAATCAGGCAATTGATAAAGTCACATATTAGATTATGTTACTCATTAAATTGCACACAGTACAGTTTCCTTTTGACCATGAACTCAAAGTGATGATGCGTAGCTGCTTTGCCTATGTTAATGGAATATGTAACTTTGCTTTACGTTGATGGAAATGATCCATTGCTCTGTTGCAGGGGTGGAAATGTTTTGCCAGATACAATTTTCCTATTCTTACAAAGGAAACAACATAACAATTGCTTTTTAACAATGCAAATGAAGAACATCAGCATAATGACAGTTCTCTCAATATTTGACAGATTACGTATGTTTGACTTTTTACAATTATAACAAAAGCATTAGTAGAGCATAATAACACATTTTTTTTGCCATATTTCCATCCAAAAAAACCCACCCAAAGCTCAAGTATTTTAAAGGTTTTCCTCCTGGATTCTAAATTTCCTAAAGATAACAATTTAAAAGAAACATGTTAAATTGTAGGCATTAAATTCTTTTTGACTCTTTCATTGTGTGAGTTCTATGAAAGATGGCTAAATAGTCTTGGCAGTTGTTTTTGAAACTTGAATTTCGTGAAGTACTATGGCTCAGTATCAGTCATCAGATATACAAAGAGTGAGTTTTAGAAAAAACTTCACTGTAAGGTGTTTTTCCTTTAAAGAAACACCAGAGGCATATAATGTGTTTTAAATTGATTGCTATATGTTCACAAGACCTCTGGACTGAGGACTGATGACCAGTACATTTCGGTTTATCATATTTCATATACCTAAGGGACAAATCCTTTCCAATAGACAAGCTTTCCTTGGTGTAATTAAAAAATGAATAATTGAAGAATATTAAAGAACAAGTCTCCAAAACCAGACTCTAAAGCCAAAGCTGACTATGGGTTTAAGAAAATAGTGCTGCATCAGCCACTCATACAAGTGTACTGGTAATTTTATTTAACAATAAAACTGTGCTAGTCCTTTTCTTGGGGGTTACCTGTGGTTTGTGTTTTCTTACATTAGCTGCTTATATTTGCATAGAAGTATCCTCAGCAGCTAAAAACTCTTAGGTAAAGGGACTGCAATGTTTCTCTTAGCCATTTTATTTTGGGAAGGTTCAAGCATAAGTAAAGGTTTGTCTTTTTTAAAGCCTAGTGGTAGTTATTATTCGGACTCTTCTCTTTATTTTGTGATTTCCATAACAGAATTCCCAACTTTTAGGAGCTCTGGCACAAACAGCTTTCAGTCTTTGCTGCAAAAGAAATAAAAAATTTCTAAGAAGTCACCTTTTGGGTTAGATTCACTTATTTGATACTTGGCTGTTCTTCAGAATGCACTCTCAAACTCTTTCTTAATTTTTTCAGCTCTTTGCCCTTAGTGAAACCTCACGATGAACCTGAGGGTTCATCACATGTTTAACCTAGTAACAAGTGGTCTTTTCCCCTGTACTGTTAAATTATATTGGCTGCAATGAGTTCACCCCATTATATTACTTGCATATTCTCTGGTAAGGATAATTTTCCTCTGCATGTCCTTTCTCTTTCTTATTTATCATCTGCAGTCTGTGACTTTTCTAATCACTAATCAGAGGTAACACAGGTTTGGTAATGTGTAGACTTTTATACCACTATGAAAGCTGCAACAGCATTCAGTTGCTGCAGTCAGTGATTTATATGAGCGCGTGGTGCAAATTTCTCTTTTGTTTTCGTACTTGCAAACAATTGGAAATCGATTGCATTTCTCGAGCCTTGTGGATAACACTGGTTGTCTTGTCTGTAATGGCTGCGCCAAGTGCTGCTTTTGTTGGACTCTGCCTTGGAACTATATGGGCCATTCTCTTTCAGATGGGGGGGGTGGGGGGAGATTGAGGCATTTTAGATCCTGTCTTCCAGTGTCTGAGAATCCTTTTTAAGAACTGTAATATTACTTTTTACCTTTTCATTATACTTAATAGAGTACCCCAAAAAGCTAACCTAAAACATCTTTTCTTCTGCTCTTTGATAGAGAACTCATTTGCACTAAGGCTGTGTAATCTGAGATTAGTCACAAAATTCTCTTGAATTTTGACTTTGCTTTAGGTTTTATTGGAAAGCATCTTTCTTACATCTCATGTTTTTATCAAGGCCAGTAGTCCTCAGATTTCTTCAGTGCAGTCTTGGTTAATTCATGCAGTGGAAAATAGCTAAGAAAATGCTTCAAAGTAGCATCTGCTTCTGAATCGGCCATTGTCAGAAACTGGGTACCAACAAAAAGGTAACCTCTGTCTGCAGCTTTACAGAGAAAACATACTGAAATCTCCTGCAGTTGTTTTCCATATATGTGTTAAGTTTTATCACTGCTGGCACCTTTGACTTGTCCGTTCTTAACCTCAGAATTTTCTTTTTTTATTAAATAACCCCCCAAAAAAACCTAGTGGCATGCTGGAGAGACATATTCTATTGTTCTGTCTCTGGTTCCATTGGGCTGTTCATAGCAAAGTTTCACAGCTTTATTCATTCTGCATGAAAATCAGTTAAAGACAAAAGGGCTAAAAAGGAGTGTGTGTGTGTGTGAATGTAAATTTGTGGTAGAGGGTGGGAAGGAAAGAGAGTTATAAATGAAAAAGGTGTTTGTAATTTCAATGCTCATTTTAGATAAACAGGGCTAACAAAGCTTCATGTGATCTAGCTTTCCTAAGTAGCTTTTCATAATATTGAAATGTCCTGGATGTTGATGGATTGATCAGAATGTGCTGTTTCACAGAGTGCATGATAAAGGGTCCATAGTGTGTGTTTAACCGCAAAAGCTGACAAATTGTTTCTCGTGTGTTTGCTGTGAAGACACAAGACTTTTGATGCTTGCTTTAAATGGAAAAATAAACAAGCAGACAGGTTCTCTATTGTACATGGCTGGCATTTAGGGAAGAATGTAGCTTTAGAATTGTACTGATGGCTATGATTTCGTCCTAGAGAGGAAGATGGAGTGTGTTTAGCTCCTTGTTTAACAGGAACATGAAACCTTGTCTAGGTGAAAAATGTTGATGGTTTTATCGATATAGCTCAGTAAACTGTAAAGTATATGCTGCCATCCATTATATATGCTATAAATTCATGCGTTACCTTAATTAGTTTAAAGCTGTGGTACGCTCACTTGTATTTCATTTTCCCGAGCTTGTTTCAGCTAGTTTTAGTTTTTCAATTGCTTCCCTTAGGTTTTTGTGGCAGTTGAGAGAATTTAAAAATTATTCATTATTTTCATTTTTGTGAATAGTTTAAATAATGTTTTTAGTATTAAAAACAGAACTAAAATTGCTGAAGGAATATTATACAAAGATACTCTTTCCAAGCATTTTATCTTACATACAGAGTTTGTGTTGAGAGAGTATGATCAATGAAACAAAAAGATGCCAGCAAAATCCCGGGCAGTGAATTCAATTGCATTGTAATTGTTGTCTTTGCCACATGACACTGTAGAGATCAAAAGTATCAATGGGTTCAAGAAAGGATTAAGTAAATTAGTTAGGGATGGGATTCCTAAACTGTGTCCTGAGCTCTGGGAAATAGATTTTTGTTTCCATTCCTATCTGTGAATGGTTCTGCAGCCAGAGAAACTACACACAACCTCTTGGACATTGCTGAAAATGTGGTAAAATTGGTTTGGACCTGCAAAAATCTAGATAACTGAAGCCATCAGCAACTGCAGACTCATTTGACTGAAATGGTTTTGTGTCTGACACACCTGACCTTTATTTGTCAGAATATTGACTTGGGTATAAAAGTTTTTCAAGCTCTGATCAAAAGCTCAATGTGATTTTATTTGATTTTAGAAAAACACAGTACCTTACCTTGCCTAACTTACATCATCACGGGTTTCAAAGAAAAATAGATATTATTTTGGCAAAGACCTATTGTTTTAATTAGAAAGATAATTAAATAAACAATAATTAAAATGAGGAAAAGCTAAGCCATCTATTTTAAAGTATTATGGATTATTGTAATAGGAAAAGGAAAGAGTAGACAAATGGGTAAAAAACTTCAATCGCTGCTTTTTTAGGTTTTTCATAACTTCAAACAGCTTACACACAGTAATTCAGATTTATGGTAAAAAAGGCTTATCACAGTTTGTGTAAGAGAGAAATAGTAGAATATAATGGGCATTTAAACCATAATCTTTAATCAGCATTGCAATTGTTATCGTTATTATAATACGGTTTTATTAAACCTCATTTCAGGGTTAGGTTTACCGTGCTTCCTCACTGAAGAAAATTCCTTCAGCTGCTGGATTTGGCTGAATAGGTCTAGTGCTTTTTCTAGAATCATTTACCTCAAATTGTCTCTGGAAAGTGCTCTAACCTATTTGGCAGGAGATCTCTCCCGCTCTTATTGCAGCTGTTCAATTTTGTATAAATAATTAAATATTCATTTGAAAAGGTATTGGCACTCAGGGGTTGCCCCTGCCAGCTGAGTGCCCTAACCCCAAAGCTATAGACTCGTTTTCATGCTCTCTATTTGTTCCAATGAATATTTCAGTGTTTCATGTAAAATTGAACAGCTTGAAGAGGACTGACTTTGAGAGGTCTGCTGTAGCATGGTAAAAACATTCTTCCTGTCATGTAAAAGAGGCAGAATGAAGTTCATCATCATGGAGACATTAGAAACAAAGTGTATTTGAACAAGAGTCATCTCACACCCCATATGAGAGTCATAATTGCTGTAAACTCTCGTGTAAGGGAATGGACCATTGGTTTCATGCTGCTCTTTAATGTTTTTTTTTTTTTTGGCAAAGACCCTTTGTGATTACTTTTTTCAAAAATAGCAACATGAAATACTTATTGGTTTGTTGAAAACTTGAAAACTTTTTAGTGCTTCTGGAAAAAGGAAGATTTCTTGTTTTATTCAGAGGCTATAATTCTTACATTATGGATTGATACGCTGTTGCCTTCAAACCTGCTATTGAAAACTCTCCCCAGCCAAGCATCGAGAGCAGGAGAGATGGGAGTTTATAAGTTGATCTATCCAGTGTATGAATTCAAAACTACAGGGGGGATAGTCAAGTGCCAAACAATATCTTCCATGTGTGAAATTAAAAAGGGATATTAAGTACAATAAAATACTGTTGAAAGTTCCAAGTGTAATCAAGAAAACATAGAATAAAACATTTAGGTATTTTTGAGTAACTTTTTATTTCTCTATTGCTAGTGTTCTGCCAAAGCTGTCTGTAGCATTTTGTTCCTGTCCTGTGGTACAATACAAAAATAGAAGCAAGAGGGGTAACAGTTGAAAAAATTAATCGCATGCGCTGAGTATCAAAAAAAAACATTTAAGAAAATTGAGCAGGAGGTGTTATTCACATTTTGAATTTAAAAGCCTAATCAAAACTTTATGTCATCTGTAGTTTAACATTAGCTATTTGTATGTGTATGCCTATATAGAGACAGATATGTATACAGACATAAACAACTCTTTGGGCATTTCTTCCTCTTAGTGTCTCACATGTTGGAAAATCAGTACTTTCCAATTTTCTAAGCTTTTTATCTACCTTTATTTTAAAGTTAGTTAAGTGCATTCTTTTAAGAATAAAGGCAAATTAAAAAAAATCCTATTCATAAGAACCAAGAATAACAAGTTTATACTTGAAAGTGTATTTTGGATGGGGACTTCATTTCAGCAAGATCATTTGCTTCATAAGTGTATGTTCCCTCTCTTGGAATACACTAACACCTTTTTTTCATCCTTGTGAACATTTCCTTAAAGAAGAAATGTCAGAAGATAAGTACTCTGGTTTTTAGTTTAAAATGTCTCCTGATGCCACTTTTATGGACTTCTGAGGTCAGTGAGGCAGTTTGTGATACCTTAGAACCTTGCAAAGTATGAATAAAATAGCATGACTGCTTCCAAAGAGTCTGGTTTGATCTGATACTATTTTTCAAAGATGTGAGTGATAAAAGATGTGAGGTAATGGAAAATCAGTTTCAATATTTGAAACTATTTACATCTGTGCTTGTTTGCCTTTTCTCAGGCATTTTTAGCTGAGGGCATAAAATCTATCAGATGTTTAATCTTGATGATATGTAATTTTTTCAGGAATAGTAGGGTCGATGTAGCCCCAGTGGGAGTGGTACGCTAAACTGGGCAGCCCTAATGAGGAGTTACAGTTGTCATCTCTCCTAGTAAATCTGTATTGGTGAGCTGGCTGTTCTACGCCCAAACACTGTAGTGTTTTTTCCCTTAAAGCAGAAGACAGGCAACCACAGTTTCTGGGATGAGCTCTGTATTTTGCCATCTATCCTGGGTGGGCTTTTGTTTACATATTTGCTAATAAATTATAATACTGTAGAAGATTTAATGAAGCTTAACCTCAACATTTTGAAGTTAACAGAGGCAAAGATGTATCTTGGAGTGCTGCATTAGTATTGCAAGATAGAATTATCTTGATTTAAAAGTAATCAACTTGTATCAGTGTCTCTAGATCCTACCTGCAGTTCAGTATGAAAGCTTGCTTATGTGGTCCTGGAGGCAAGCGAAACCTCCCTGTTTTTTTCTACAGTGAATCAATAAACACTTGTCTTTCTCACTTCTGTCCAGCTGAATTTATTTCCCCATCTTCTCTGGAGAAATCTGAGGAAGAAACCTATATTCTTTCTCAGAAATTCTCCTCCCAACCCTGGTTAACTGGAGGTGAGAAAGTCTGAACATCTGAAGAGTTGATCCTGGTGAAGTTACCAAATAGCAATTTACTTTTACTGAAATATACTGTGCTTAAAATGGACTGTACAGCTATGTTCACAAGTCTCTGCATGCAAAACTCAGAGATGGATTTTCTTCCATTCCTTTGGACTCCTTGTAGTCCTCTCCGCCTGGGCAAATGGGTATAATAACCTAACGATGTCACTTTACACATGATGCGTGGGATAGATAACACTTTTTAAAGCAATTGCTTAAAACACTGTTTAGTGTAATTTTGTCTCTCGAATGTAATAAAGTGCCGAGGCACAATGACAAATTTCTAAGATGCATATCAGTAAGATTTAGCTAATTGCCCGATGATGACTTCTTAAGAGCAATTATGCCACAATTTTCTTTAAAGAGTGCACTGACCTCCCTATGCAAGCTTAAGGTCCTTAAATGTATTGGGTAATTATTTGTTTACTAATCAAGGAAAAGTATTATTGAAAAGATTCCAATTTAGAAATATTCATAAATAATTCAGATCGAGGCCAATCAGACTGATTTCCTTGGGGTATTTTTGTGTTTTGTTTCTGCATTCTTTAATTGAACATAGTCATAAGAGAGTAAACACCAGACTTCCTTACCTCCCGTATAGCAGATCTTTGCTTTGCCTTTTAAAAATTTTTACTAAAATAGTAGTGTCTAAGAATACTAAAGAATGAGGAGGAGTAATGGGAGTCCTGAAAAGTATGTTTGCTTTTTTTTAATGTAGTGTAATGCAGAATTGTCTTTTTACTCTGTGTGATGCTGGAATGTTGTTTCTTAGTGTTGGTATCTGTTTAGCACTATCCAATCATCTGTATTTGGGGACCTTAGTTATCCAAGGGCTTGTCTATTTGCATTAACAAACTGTAGGCAAGTTAACTCTTTAAGCTAGAAATGTTTTGATCTATTGGAAAAACAGTTTCAGAGGAAGAGTGAGGCATGGGAACTCTGTTCAGCATAGCTGGCTGCAGCAGTTCCTACTTCAAAGTCTAGAAAACCATGAGGCAAAATGTTTTCTGTTCAACAGATTTTTCTGCCCATTAACAGCCAATTTAGTTGAATCTGCTGTGTGCTACTTGAAGTGCTAGCTACCAGAAACAGACAGCATATGTGTTTCAGGGAACAAAAAGAAACTCTTCTTTTAAAGCCTGTTTTCATCTCCTGTGAATGTTTCTCCCATGGGCTTAGGTATGGAACTAGGTGAGAACAGCTTTCCCTCAGTGCAGTCTTAGATGGTTTCTTTTTAAATATGACAACTACACCTAGATCAACTGGAATTATTATTTCATATCCCTTAGGAACCTGTCCTAATTCAGCTCTGTTTCACTGGCACGAGTTTCTGTTCATCTTTCCCAAGTAATTGGAAGTAGAATTTGGTCCTTCTGTATGCTATCAGATGGGATGTATGCAGTGGTGACACCTACAAAATAAATGTCTGCTATTTCAAAATGATGAGGTTTACTATACTTTGTAAGATATTTTAAAATAATGAATAAATCTAAGAGTTTACTGTAGTAAATGTCAACGTTTGGGTAGTTGAATGCTACAGAATCTTGGAAAGGCCTGTGTGTAAAATAAACTTCCTACAGGTGAGGAAAAGGAAGTGTAGTATCAAATTATCAGTTGCTCTCCACATCTCTGCAAGATTTTGCCAATAGAACTCGTTTAAAACTACTCAGTGATACAGTATGCCTCAAGATGCCTGTTATTCCTGGATTTAACCATATCTACAGAAAGTCCCTCCCTTTTCGTGATAGCTATGCCAGCACTGACCTGTTAAGGGGGACACACACTGAAGTAAACATCCATCTACTTATCACTAAAATGAAGAAATGCCCACATTGCATTCTTGCCATGTGTATTCTGAAGAGAACAGGCAGGTCTGGTAGACCCTAGACTGAGTAACTTTTTTCCCTGCTGTATTTTTATACTATGTCAAGCCATGTAAATTTTATCTAGATTCATTACCAAGAGTTCAACATTCAAGAGCAGTCTTCAAATAGGAAAATACTGTGTGTGAAATAGAAAAACAAGGGGATGAATTAAAAATGTAAGTACTGTGCATTAAGATGTGAAACGAAACAATTCCTTTTCTTTTGCTTCATATGTTTATATGCAAGAAATGTAAAGAACAGTCACACTGGGCTTGTTAATTAGTATGTCTTTGTGTGTGTGTGTCTGTCTGTTTGTAAACAGAAAGATGCTATGATTCCTGATCAGTTGTATTAGGCTCTGAATCATACAACGGGGTCAATATTGTTGCAAATTACAGGAGTAAGTAGAGACTTTTCTAGACACAGCAAAGTGGGGAAGCAAAATGACTGTGGCCTGGATATCCACTTCACCTTTCTACAAAGAGAAAGACAGAGAGGAATTTCTCCCATAATGAAAAACCACCACTTTGCCTTCTCTCTCACTGACCAAGGGACTCCATCTAGCTCTGCACGGTGTGATTGTACCTTGTTTTCTCACTGGTTCTTTTTTTGGGCTGGCAAAATTCAGTTTTGCTTACATTATTGAGAACCCTTGGCTCTGAAAATAACATTACTTGATTCCTGTAAAGTTATTTCTCAATTGGGGTAAAAACATTATAACGTTTTTCTGTTAAATATTTACATATATTAATTTTAAGAATATTATTCCTATTAATTTGAGTCTTAATACCTATTTGAATTTATTTTTCCTTCTTTTTCAAGATATTTAAATAATGTCATAACATATCTATATGCAACGAAAATAAGATACTGTTCTGGTTTTTATTCAGAATTTCACATTTGAATCCATTAGGTTAAACTGTGTTAAGCCTCTGTTCTCTGTGTGTTATGTAAGTCACTATAGTCTGATTAACATGTATATCTAGAAATTCTTGTTAGAATCAATTACATATAAAGTTCAAAACAAAAAAATGGTTCAAAAAACTTTGTAGTTATTTAAACAAAGATAGGCGATTAATGGCCTTTCTTTTCCCTCAATGTTCAGCTTTGCAAAGGTTATGTATGAGATTAATTAAATCAGCAATATACTATTTGCCACATCTCTACCATAAAAATAAACTCCTTAAAAACTCCAAAGATCTCAAAAAGAGCACAGAATGCCTGTGGAGAAACCTCAGACTGAACAAACAACCTGATCTTATTTTCGAGTGATCTTGCTGGTCTTCTAAAAAAGAATGTACATGCCCGTTGTACAGTAAGTTCTGTCCTAGTTTCTGTGGTTTGAAAATGAATCAACACACAGTTCAGGGTGTCAAATGAGTATAAATTAAATCGAGTTGTTCAAAGGCTTTCACTGAGAGGAAAATTTAGGTTACAATTAAAGTATATCAGCTAACTGGACTCTTCATTTTTCCTGGACTTCAGATATCTTCAAGCTCTTTGCTTGATAGCATGCTGCAGTGCACTCAATTGAAATGAAAAGCATTTGTAATTAGTATGGTTACTGTCTTATGCAAAATATTCCAGAGTACTGCAGAAGCTTTAATATTAATATTTTTTGCTTTGTACTTCACAGGTTTTAATCTGATAGCAACACATCAATGGAAACCAGATTTAAGGGTTTGTTAGAGAATCAGGTGTGGGGGTTTTATGAACTGTACAATAAACCTGTGCATACAGTGGATTCTTGTTAAGGCATTCCATAAACAAAGACACCTTTGGTGCATATAGAATTATTTTGAATTTTAATTTCCCATACCTTCTTTTTGATAAAAGCATTAAAATTGTACACTTTTTATGGGTAGCAATTGACAGCGACATTCTGGCCTGTAAGAGAGGACAGAAACCTGTCACAGTCCCGTCATGCATTGAGATCATGCTTTTATTCTAAAATGGCTTAAATTCTCATACAGAATTGTGAGTGTTAGTGTCAGAATGAATTTATTTCCTCAGATCCATTAAGGAGCTAAGGTTCTTGCAGAATAGCTTGGGCTCAAGATACTGATTGTTCAAGCCTTTAGTTCTTCCTTCTTTCATCTTCATGTAATTAGACTCACCATCATTCCTACAGTTTTACCGGACTTTTGAGGGCTTAAACAGTATTTGTTCTGTTAGCTTTCTCTGATATAGCTAGGAAAAGGCTTTGTGTGTTGAGCAGAGTAATAAATACATTCTGCGAAAAGAATGAAGCAGAAGAGCAAAGAATATAATAGATAAGTAGAACAGAGCATGTAATTGTCAGTTGTTAATTCTCCTTATGTGGAGACTGTGCTACATGATACTGAAGGTAAAAATCAATTAAATGCTTAGTCTGATAAAAATCCCATTAGCAGAATCTCAAACTCTGAATCAACAGAGATACCAGGGCTTGAAGGTAAGGAAAGATGAAGAAAGAGGAAAGGCAAATTCCTTAGGAAAGACAGTAGCTCCTTGGAGTATCCTGGTTATCAGTCTGTACCAATGTATTTCTATTTCTTCCTCTTCCTGTTAATCCCTGTAAAATCACGGAGCACTCTCATGGGAATTTCTGATCACTATGAATTGCTATTGCACTTCTGCATTCTCTGATTTAGATAGTTGCCTTCCACAAGAGAGAACCTTGGTCAGAATCTTGGTTTTGTTTTTACTTCAGCAATTGTACATGAAGAAATAAAAGCTGACTGACAAAGCCCATGTTCTTTATATTGTCCCACAGGTGACTGGTAACAGGCAAAGAATGACTTCTAAGGGCTTGGACACATTGTTTTTGCCTCTGCATCTCTCTAGTCCTTGGTGTTTCTGGTTTCTACCAGAAAGCAGTTTTCTGCTTTTGCCTCTGTAGGATCACGTCCTTTCCAGAATGCTACTGATCAGAAAATGGATTTGCAGCTATTTTTTTGCACACACAAAACTAACTAAATTCCAAGTTGCTCCTGCTGATGGGAATAAGAGGAGAGAAAAAAGGAGTGGAATTGGTGGGCAGAACTATTGAGTAACTGCACCTTCCTCCGTATATTCAAGGAGGAAAAATTAATTAATTTGAAGAAGAGCTGGTGGTGGCAGTTGCTTTTGTATGGAAAACTGAGCACCAGGAACAAGTAAAATAAAACCAACTACATGACACAAGCTTCAGGAGATAGCCTTCAGTCCAGAGCAAAGCTATTCATCAGCTATTAACAATTTATGTAACTATTCTCCTAACTTCTGTGCTTCCAATATGGGAAAGAAAAGTCTGTTTATCATCAAAGCCAATGAAATAATTTGTGTTTTCTGTGAAAATATGCCTGTGTTTCCCGTTACTATGAATTTATATTTTTTAAGAAATGTGCATGTGCAAGAAATAGTTTAAGTGGGAGTAAAAAGTGCTCTTCTTGCTGTAATATTCATTACCACAAAGGCAAATTAATAAATTTATAAATTAAATAATAATAATTTAAATAATCTATTTTAAGGTTTTTATAAAAATATCTTCAAAGTCTTGGTTATTCCCTGGCAATACATGGGTTTGCTCTCAGCAGTCCTTTGGTAGGGAGCTGTAAGAGTGGGTGGAACATCTTGGGCCAAAATAAAGACAGGTTATAACATTACTATAAAGATGTTCTGGAAGGATTAAAGACTTCAGTGGAATTGCTGTGAGTTTCCACCAATATAAGTGAGATAAAGATGTTGATCTGAAACTGCTGAGAAGTTCTTTTCCCTAATATGATGAAAGCTGTCAAGTGCAAAGGAGATTCTGTCAATTAATAGTGTGACTTCAGTGGTGGCTATGTAGTATCAAAACTTGTTTTCCTCGGTTATCAAAATATTTTCTCATTTTTTGATCTTCACACAGTAAAATAAACCTTGTCTTCTTCAATAACAAGAAAGAAAAAAAAAATCTGTCACAAATACTTCCATAGCTTGTTCTTCAGTGTTTGTGCCAAACAAGAGATTAAAAACATGAGAGAAGAAATTAGCAATTGTGTGGATCAAAACTCTTACCAATTTGGAACTTCCAGAGTTAATAGCACTAAAAATGTTAGCTTACTACTGTCTAAAGGCTTTTTTATTTTCTAAATAAAGAAACGAAGCAGTCACTAGTAGAGTTTATTTCAAGTAGTAACAATATTCTGTGATCCTTTTTTCCTACCACCTCATGTAGTATTTAATGGAGTTTGGTTTCTGTGTGTTGTGTATTCCAGGCTTCTTAACATTTCAAACAATAGAAATTAGGTGGATAGAAGAAAAGTTATTGTCACCTGAGAGGTTTTATCTGCTAAATATGTAGGTGAACAAAACTAAAGCTCCCTAAAATATCAAATTCCAAAAGATGAATGAAAAAGGAATTAGAAAATTTTTGAGGAGTTAGATATTATTTAATTAAAAATTATACTCCTTCAGTCACTAGTTAAAAGCAAAACATTAACTGTTCTGTACAAGTAGTTCAATGATGTTTCATAACAAAGGGAAATTATTTTTATATGAAAGAGGGTAATTTCATTTCTGTGCCATGACACAGCTTTATGAAGTATATATTTTTTAAAACTGTTGCCAACGGGCAAGTTCATTAGCCAAAGAGTTATTGACTGAATTAACTTTTAACTCCCCAAATACAGTCTTGCGTAGGTACCCGAAGCACACCTTGGTGATAGCACAGCATAGTGTAGCTCGTTGTGCCAGTCTGTCTTGTCTGTTCTGTTGGTACTGGTGATATATGTCAGGACTTTCAGAGGTGTCTTCCCTGCTGTTATTCACACATGAAATGAATTTTCCTATGCTTGACTGCTGTTCTCTAGCATAATAATACAGTTTTATAACAGCCAGCAATATTTCACTTATATTCCTCAATATTTGCAGCATTGTATTTGCACACTTTTCACATTTGATTTGTATACAAGGTAAAAGCATAGATCTTTGTACTTGTTATTTCAGCTGATCATTAACTTCTATTGAAGCTTTAGTGTTTGCTTCCCTTTTAACAAGTTTTCATTATTGTATTGTTCCTTACCTTTAAAAATATTCCCATGTCTCTTCCCCAGCTTTTGAAGTAGTTCAGATGTTCTTTGTTTGTTTTTTTTTTTTTTTCCAAATAAATAGCATTTACCTGGTATTTTTCTAGTAAATACTTACAGAAAAGTTTAGCACAGTCTTTTATCAATAAGCTGAAAGTGAAGGTGGGTTTCAGTCTATGAAGTGGTAAACTCTTTGTTGTCATTCAAGAGACAAAATGAGTCCTTGTTTTCTCTTAACTGTATTAGTTGTAAGTTTTCCTCTTCCTGTTTTAATATAAGAGAAACAGAATTTTCTGGGAAATAAAAACCCTATTAGTCAAAGAGCACCTATTATAGATGAACTTCTAGTTTACAAATTTCTACTACTACTTGACTACTAATTAATATGACTAACTTGCTATTGTTAACTAACAAATTATTCTAATTAATTGACAGTTTTCTTTCCAGTACTTGAACTTTTAATACCACAATTTAGAATGAGCTGCCATGCCTTGTGTTTATAGCAAGGGCAGGAATAGTTTAATGAGCTTCAGGTGGACTGGGTGAGTCATGGTCTCACCAAACGTGGAAAGCATTCAACTGTCCTGGGCTGACAGCAAAGCAGCTCCTTTCTTTCTGGCTGTGGATGTACCTTCACTGCAAATTCAAAAACATAGGAATGCATTGGAGGAAGTTAAAAATAAAGGTCAGTCCTAAAGCTGTGTTTTTAAAAAACTTGGATAAAACTGTGTGTGCTTCTGATGTCATAGATTTTTATCTGGCACATATGTGCTAAATATCTAAGTATTTGAGTATGTGTCTGGAGCTTTTTCATTTTCTCTTACTGTTCATTATTCATTTCACATTTGTATTTTTTTATTGTCAATGGTTAAAAGTA
The DNA here is from genome assembly GCA_013398815.1 of Ibidorhyncha struthersii. Lineage (NCBI taxonomy): Eukaryota > Metazoa > Chordata > Aves > Charadriiformes > Charadriidae > Ibidorhyncha > Ibidorhyncha struthersii. Next base: position 531,479 of record VZSZ01009990.1, read on the forward strand.
TTTGTCACGTATTCCTTGTTATTGTTTAAGCTCTGTATTGGAGGGGAATGATAGCAAAGTATGAAAAGAATTTGTTCTTGGTTATGGGGGTTTTATGTTCAGGTAGACCGAATAATTTTCTAGTCTTTCTAGAGTTCCTCCAACTAAGCAGCATGACTCTTTTGTACAAATGTTGCATGTTTGATTTACTTCTTTAAAGATTATATATTCTGAGGATATTTTTGAGCTATTTGTTGCAAATGGGAGTAATGCTGTGAGCTCATGTGGCGTGGTTTGCCTTGATTATTTTAAGTATGATATTCTAGAACTGGATGAGAAAGTATTATCTCTTTTTTTTTTTAAATGAATCCCCACTATTTACATGGAATCAAGAAAGAAGACATGATTACATGGTACAAAAGAAGGTATCTTAATTTATGGGGCTTCATTATTTTTTCTTTCTCTTTTGCAAGTTTTATTTAATGGAAGGTCAGGCTTTTGTATTGTTCTTTTAAAAAGCACATTATATCCATTTTTGTGGTTTGCATGTTCTGATTTCACATTTTGGTTTGTGTTTCTAGCTTCCTCTCCTTGCAATAATTTATTCTTTTAAAAGAACTTCTTTTAAAATTTATTCTTCTAAAAGAACTTCTGCTGTCTAAATTTGGAAATCATGTTTATTTTTCAGAAGATGACTGCTTTTTAGTTAGGAAGTTTGTGATATTTTAGAACAGATATTTAAAAAAGAAAATTGGCTTCTTTGTATTTTCAATTTTTCATGAATAGAAGTAGGTAAGACAGAACACTGAGAAAACATGATCGCATAAGCTTTTGTG
>VZSZ01009990.1:532301-569657 GCA_013398815.1 Ibidorhyncha struthersii
TAAAGATATTCTTATATTCAAAACAATTGTGTTATCTAGATAAAATTAGCTAATGATTACTTTGTTTTATTCTGTTGCCAACAAAAAATGGCAATATCCCTTCTTAGCCTCGTGTTTGAAGTCCAATGAAATCTTGTTTCTTAATTTGGTGATTGTGAACAGTATTACTTCACGTAGGCTGACAAAATACTTTGTCCTGGTAGAGTGCTAGAGCTGACGCTGTTGTTCTGCAGTACAGGTGGTGCAGCTTATTCCTGATAAAGTTCTGATGCAGGTCAGTGCTGGGATGTAACAGGGCGTCTGGATTTGATTTTGGGTCCAGGCAAAGAACAAGTGGGCTATGGTTATCTTGAATTAAATATAGGTGATAGTTAAGTATTGTGCTTTGCTGTAAGTCATAGACCTAGGCATATTGTAAAATGAGGGCACTTCTCTGTCACTTGCAGGTGTTCTGTGCACTTCATATCTGTATTTTAAATATCAGAAAGGGAAGTACTGTACATATGTACAGTACAACACTGTACACACTCAGGGAAACCTGAGTGGAGGATTTATTTTATGCTGTTCGGATCATGTGGGTGGGTGGCAGGTACTCTTATTCACACTGTTAAGAAGAGCAGGTTTACGTTGCTCTGACATGCAGAAACGCAGTTGAAAATGTGGAATCACAATTGTTTTGCTGCTGCTTTCTTAGAAGAGAGAGCTGAGACACAAATGCTTATGTTGTGTGGTAAAAAAAAGATGTGTCAAAAGCAATCCATGGTTATGCGGGGTGGTGGGGCGTGTTGGATTTTGTTGTCGCTGTTTGCTTGGTTTTGGGTTGTTCTTTTCTTGGTCAGTAAACTCTGAAGTTGCTTGATGCTGGGTTATTCCTCCCTGTTTGTAGTTTTTTTAGTTCTAAGTCTTTTAAGAGGTTTCCACTGAATCTCGTGCAGCTGAAATTTATAGCAAGGTATATTCTGGCTATCTACTTTATGCCTCCTACTGAATTTCACTGAGTTACCTTTGAGCTACCTGCTGGAAGTGCTGGGATAGTTTGTTGTTGCTTTATTTTGTTCTTTGTTTTATTGCTGTAAGCAGGGTATCCAAAGGATTAGCTTTCTTAGATGCTTTTCTTACCTCTTCAGATTTTCAAAAACGTAAATCAATACTGCCCTATGAAATGTCTGTGTGAGGGCTTATCTATATATATAGATATATATGAAGTATTGTGATTTGAGTGTGTTTATATCAATCTCTCTCTCATGTGAAGAGATTGTACCAACTTAAAGCTAAAACTGTTTTCTTATCATACAAAAAGGACAACAGTAATAACTCTCAGGTTATCAATTAAAATAGACAAACAGTAACTCTGCTATTCAGACCGTATGTTGAGATATGACGTTGAGGGGATTCAGCCTAAATCTCCTTGTTCACTGAATAGCCCACCTGCCCTTGATTTTCTGCTATCACTTTTGAGAGAGTGTATAGTTCATGCATATGACAATACGATATGTAGGAGGACTTCGTGGGCAACACTACTACAATGTCAATGTGATTCTCAGCCTGTGCTATGTGCAGCTGCTTCACTCCACACCAAAACCTCGACTGGCAGGAAACAAAAATAGAAGACTAAATTCTTACAGTTTTCTCATAGAGGGTTTAGGAGCTTAGCACCCTCCAAAGGGCAAGGCATTAGCAATGGGTATTGTGCCACAGGATTGTTACTACAGAAGTTGGATTCCGTCACTGTCACACTGTTGGAAGTATAAACTTAAATGGGCAATGTGAATTGACAGATGTGAGATGCTTTGAAAAGACATGCTGAATTATTGTTTCATGGAGGAAATAGGAATCAGATAATGGTGCTGTGCCAAAAGCTTGTATCCAGCTCTGCTGTATGAGAGCTGTGAGCAGATAAGCAGAGTTGTTTAATGGCTAGGTCCTTGAACTGAGCATCACAAATTATCAATTTTATATCTGAATTTCTGCGTACCAAATAACTTTATCTGTTTCTAAACAGATTGCTATATATACTGTGCTATATTCTCACATTAAACAAGATGATGTGTGGCCTGTTGCTAAGTGGGTATTCTAGAACAGTTATTACTTTTCCATATAAATATCTACATTCTGGAAGAGTGCTAAACAAGAATAGTAGTGTTTTTCTCACTTCATTCACACTCAAAAATGACTTAAACTCCCCGTGTAACTGAACTCTCAGATGAAATACAATGAATGGTTTAGGAGAGCATCCAGGAAAGTGCCAGCAGCTCAACCATTATTCATGTTGTGGACTACTGAATAAGTAGTCTGAATCAAATTCTGCCTGTTCTGATCTGCTTTGTGAATACTGAGTTCCTGCCATTGTGTGGTAAATAAAAAAAACACCACTGCATACTACCTACCATTTCCTTTCATGCAGGTGACCTTCTTGGTTTGAGGGTTTTATAAATTTATTTATTTACTTATTCTAAAAGAAGAATAAGTATTCCAGTTGCATTTCCTGAGAAAAATCAAGCTATTTAGTAGTTGCTAAGTACAGATCAGCTTCTGTCACCCAAGGTTAATTCTCATGCTGATGTCCTCTGTGGATAAGGTTGGTTTTGCTGCATTAGCAAGCTGAATCTGTATATTATCAACAGCTGAATAAATGAGGCATAGAAGTGAATCCTGAATGTGTTCAAATCAGACTAATGCATAAATTCACAAGTGAAACATGGTGTCTTAAAGTTTGTAATTTTCTCTTTGTAATAAACATGGTTTAACTCTATCTCTTGATTTCTCGTGCCAATGTTTGAAAGGCTGCATTATTGCTTCTAAAATAGCTCTACACTGCTTTGTAATCTTCATATATTATAAATGGGTCATGAAATTCAGTAAGAGAAAATGGAAAAGGCAATCGGGCCCTGGATGGCATTACTGGCTCTAGATGTATCCATGATAACTAGCCATTGCTGTTAAATCAGATGATTTTTTTTCTTTCCACCCCTGACAGTACCAGCAATCTTTCCACTGAATTTAAAGGGATGTGGACAGGGTCCTTTGGATTCTGCTCATTTTATGTCTACAATGGAAGGTTTTAAACCAGGATATGTAACATAGGTAATGCTGAGAAATAATCTTTGTAAAAGCCTCAACAGGATGACTTTTTTCACTGTTAGATTTAGCAAATATTATGAAATAAAACCTCTGCTTCTGGCCACAGACTTACGGACTTGGGCACACCTATCTTTGTATACCTTACTAAATGTTTTCATATCTTCTCTCTTTCATGACAAGAATCTCTTTGCTTTCCTGCAATTCATGGAAACAAAGGCATTGTGGGGATTAGGATTATCCCATTTATTAATCAAAAAGGGATATCTAATTATAAATTAATAAAGTATTCCATTCCTGTCTGATAAGTCAGGCAGTTGAACCTGTAAATAATTTACAAATAATTTAGATTGATTTGTTGAATTCATTAGCATGAATAAAACCTATGTGACATTTTAAACTGAAAGGGTAGAAGATGGTTTACACTCTGGTTCTTGTAGAAATAATGGATGTGTTATGCTGAATCTTTATTTCAATCTTATGTGAAGACTGGAGAAAAAAGCCATGCATGCCTACTGAGGGATTCATGTGGGGATTACTACCAGTGGCAATTAGCTAGTAACAGAAGATGATGTGTGCTATGATGATAGAGGGAGACGCAAGAGAAGGGAGAAATAAGGTACTCCTTTAATTTTTATTTTGGTGTGGAAACCTGTATCTATGAATCTTGCATGACTGTTGTAACAGTAAAATATATAGCGAAACAATCCAGCAGTATTGAAAGAGACAGCTTATTTTCCCTTGAGGCCTGGAAGTAGCATTTGCCATAAAATGTAATGTTGATGATGATAAAAAAGAAAACAAAAATCTCAGGGCATCCATTCCTCAAAAGTCTGGGAAAACAGACTTATTTTCAGTGTATGAAGGGGACTGGAAAAAAAATCTGGATTTTATTGGAGCATGTGTGAATGCAATGCTGACAGCTATCTCTTGTACTGGAGAGTTTCCAGTTCAGATGTTTCCACTCATCTAATTCAGTAGTATGTTTTGGAAAGAGCAAAGATTAGTCTGATCCTCCACTAGAAAGGAAAAATTCCCTTTCTCTTTGCCAGGCAGCTCAGCTCTTAAAGTGCTGCTATCCTGTATTGCCTAAGTGAAACTTACGTTAATGATTAGGCAGACACTTTTGGATGGCATTGATGTTAAAAACTTGTGTATAATGTGTAACCACAATTGAAAGCTGAAAGTGTGAATCGTGCTGACTTGTGTAGGTGAGGGTTACTCAGCCATGACTCGATGATCTTAAAGGTCCCTTCCAACCGTAACGATTCTATTATTTTAAACTCTCTAATTACACTAGAAAATAAAACAGTAATTATTTTAAATGCCTTTTAAATTATTTTTATTAGAAAAAAAAACCCAAACCAAATAAACAAAATATAAAGTTTCTTTATTTTTCAAAGCTACATGTCAGATTCTGTTTATAGCTGATGCTCTGCAATGCACTTAGTTTTGTATACAATGTATTTATTTTGGTCACCATTCTGTATGCTCATTGACTCATTATCTATATTATAATATTGTTATCCCCCAGGGGAAAATATTTTACTGATGATTTGTGCCAAAGTATGTCATTGATACTTCTTATTTGTTGTTTAAAAATAAAAAAAAAAAGGGGGTGAGGGTGGGGAGGCAAAGACATCAGTTCCTGGCTCTTATTACTTAAAGTAGCACACATTGATGGTAAATACTACAGGTTCCACAAATGTTTTCAAAACATATAGAAAATGTGTGAAATTACATGTATATGCACACACAGGTAACTCCTTAATAGCAACTTACACTTTGTTAAATTTTTGAAGACCGTTTTTCATGTGTGAGGCTTTCCTTTCAGGGAAGAAGAGTTGCTAAGTAACAGGAAATTTGTTTCCAGGTTTGTTTTAATTTGATTTTGAAATTTCTCTATGTTGAGCAGCCTCAGAAAGGAAGACATCAAGATTTAGAGAATGTTTCAAGCCTATGCAATCAGTAAGTTTGTTTCTTCACTCTCTATAAGAGCTTCCTCTTTAAGTATTGGGATCCTTTACTTGCCTCATGGTGGCAGCATATTGAAGAACAATTTATATTAAGTGTAGTTTCTTCATAACACATTTCTTACCTGTTTAGATGTCCAACAGAAATGTATGTGCATATATAAATGTGTATTTCTACTATAAACCCACAAAAAACTTGAGCAAGACAACTCCAAGGCAGAAATCTGTGGAAAAATAAGTGTAAAAAGTGGTTTTGTTCTTTGTTATTGCTTAGTCAAGTAGTATATCTTATAGGTCGTGTTAATCTCATAGTAAGGTCAGCAGTGAAGTGCACAAGAGTTCATACCACATAGTCTTTAGGTAAAAATTCATTATTTGCCTTTTTCTCTTCAATATGGTGAACCTATAGAAGACAGAATAATTTGATATTTGAAGGCAGATCAGTTAAAATAAATAAGCGGCAAATATAGCTGAAATACTGCTCCAAAGCTAGTTTATTTGTTTCTAAAACTAATGAGTAAGTTCACAGAATCATAGAATGGTTTGGGTTGGAAGGGACCTTCAGAGATGATCTAGTCCAACCTCCCTGCCATAGGAGGGACATCTTTCACTAGATCAGGTTGCTCAAAGGCCTGTCCATCCTAACTTTCAACAATTCCAGTGGCGGGGCATTCACAGCTTCTCTGGGCAGCCTCATAATGTGTCACCACCCTCACAGTAAAAAAACTTGTGCTGTTAAAAAAAGTGCTCAAAAAAGTTTTGCCATTGTGAATTGGCAGCATATAATGAACAATTATTTTTTGCAAATTATTATTTCTTAACTTCTGGAAGTATTCTGTATTATCAGAGCAGAAATGATGTGTTATAATAAATATATTGTTTAAAATATATGCATGCTTTAGAAATGAAAATGCATAATAAGCACACTTGGTCCTTGACTTGTTGATGAGCCCTTAGCCCATGAAAAAAGAATTACAATGAGTTAAGTAATTCTGAAATATTAAGCGCTTCTGGTAGTTATTTGCCAGGGTTAAAATATAATCTCCTTTGTGAGGATGGTATGTTGATTCTTCCCACTACCCCTAATAAAACTTAAATCTTTCTCCTGTTCTTCCAAAACCCTTCAGAAAATGGAGTCAAAGCAGCTTCCCCTATTTTGGATGAGCTAAAAAAGAAAGTGAAACCAGAGGAAGAGACTTTTATTTGTCTGACCACTTGGTTTCTCTGGGAGGGAGAAAGGAAACATTAATTCCTACGTTTTCTGACATATTTCCTAACCAGACGAGATTCTGTGTATGAAGGGCTTAAAGTATAAGAAAAAGTAAATGGAATCAAAGGATAGAACAAAGAATACAAAATAGGCAGGATATATGATATGCATCTATTTTAAAAGACAAATATGTGAAACCCAAGTTACCCATATTTATAAAATAATAAAGACCATTTTCTTTTTTATTCTGTCATTAACTTTCATTTCCCAGAAGATATTTTTCAAGATTACTAAACCAGAAGAAGAACAACAAAAAAGTGTTCAAATAATTTCTAGCATCTCAGATGAGCTCACATTTAAACTTTGTCCTAGTGATTCTTGTAGTGTATGTGGTATAGCATTATATGGAGGAGATATTAAAAAATTACTATCCAATTTTCAGAAAGTTGCAGTCCAATTGCAGCAGGGAAAGTTGCCATCTTACCTGAGGGTTTGGCTTTTTCGTTGCTTGCTCTGTGCACCTCTCAAAGTTACCTTCAGGTGGATCTTGAATCACTTGAATCTTCATAGTCTTAAAAGATAAAATGAAATGAAAACTCCTGTTGCTCAGGGAATGCAAAGTAGTTAGCATTTCTCCATTGCAGTGGAGGAAGGCGGTGGCACTGAGAAACTAACGGAGATATGTTTTCAGTCATTACCAAAAAATTCACCCAGAGGGACTGGCTTATTGCCAGCAAGAAGCCAAATTATTATTAAATTGATCATTTATTTATGGAAATTTCTAATTAACTTTTTTCATAAGTTATAAAACTTATCAGAAACAACTTCTTTTTCCAGACAGAATCCATACACAATAACAATTGTTGTGGGTATTATGTATCTCCTGCCAAAAGATTACTTGTCCAGTATTGGATGGCAGAACCTGCTAGAATAATTTACCGTATCTTATTATGCAGTAACTAAACTCATTCAAAATGGAAAGCTGAGGTGCTCTTGCCAGCTGTTTGCACTGGCCTTGCCTAATAAAGGCTTTTACTTTTAATTTCATCTAGCATCTTATTATCAAAACAAGGTTGTTGTCATCCCAGCCTTTGCAGATACCACCTATCTGTGCCAAAGGTGGAGGATGAACTTCATAAAGTTGAGAATTTTTTCTACAGAACAGCCAATACTTTCTTACTTTTTACAAAAAAAGTTGTTCCACTTCAAGAACTTGCATTGTACTCCACGTTAATAGTGTGATACAGAATACGTTAAGTCCTTGAATCTGTCTTGTCCAAGCCAAAGTTACTTAAGACAAAGTAAATTAAAACCAGTCTATTGCTGACCTGAAGTGTTATTAAGCAGTTAGTTCTTGACTCCAGAAGGAAAAGAAAAAAAAAAAACCAAAAAACACACCACCTCAAAACATGTGCTCATTAGCTTTAGGTACCTGAACAGTTGACGCATGATAAATATTTTATTGAATTGGGCCCTTGTTTCAAGGATACTAATGTCTTTGTGATCAGATATTGCACTCTCACTATATAGCACTGCATCACATTTGGTAGTAGTTGAGGTGTCCAGGTGTTGTTAAAGCTAATTCCCTGTTGAATGCATTGTTCTGGTTGTCTTTTCAGCCAGTGGGATAATGACTTTGTAAAACAAAATCTGCCTCTGAGAGTCTGCAGTCTTCAAGATAGGTTGAATTTACAGTTTGACATGTGAGTTTCTGACTTTTCTCTGAACTCCACTGATACTGGTGTTGCATCTGGATAGGTTGTCATTAGTACAGTGCCCCCATATGAGCTTCAGAATGCACCATTTGAAAACATGCACAGTTCTTTAATTCCACACCAATTACGGCTCTGCTTATTGTGTCATTTTGTAAGCTAATATGTTTTGGTGACTCTGTTTACAACATATCACTCTTTCAAAGACATGGAATAACTTCAGTCTGAGGACATATGCTTGTCATCTGTTATATCTCCCTGTTTCTAAAGCATTGCTTTTTCAGTTAAAGGATATTCAGGCATGTGTTCTGTAGACATGAACATAATTATTTCATCATCAGATAACATATGTTTGCTAGAATATATAGTATTGCCTCGTGTTACTCATTGTTAAATGCATGCCAGAGATATTTTTTTTTTCCCCCAGCTTATGTCAGATATTTTTAAATACATATTTGTTTCAATATCTCCACATGCTCAACATTTCATTTCCTGAAGTTAACACTAAATTAATTGAGTAACCAGTAGTGTCTGGTTTCTGTGCTTTTCTCTTGGATGAACAGTGTGGAATCCTGACGTATTCAATAGGAAATACTAACTGTATCCTCAATGAATGAATAGGATGCAGACACATGAAATGACATGTGATAGCTGCCCAAGAATTTATGACAGAATATAATGTAGATGTCCTTATATCTTTTGTAGGTTTTTAGGTGTATGATTATTATTTTTTTGGTAGCTAGTGATGTATTCTGATTACGTTATGTGAAGTAACTTACAAGAACGTCCTTTGAAACAAAACAAGTTGATATGACAAAAAACAAAGGAAGGAAATCTTTCTTTAAACATGGAGAGCTTTCTGGCTTACTCTGAATGAGAATTTATTATCTTAATCAGATTGATTAGCATCTATGTTATGTAACAGGTCAGACTACATATTCATAATGACACCTTCCCAGCTTCAAAATGAAGACTACAGTAGCCATGTTTCTGTTCATTCCTATAATTCTGTTTTTTGTTTGATATGGTAATAAGATTATGTTAATTTTGAAAGGCTTTTCAATTAAAGAGGAAATATTCCTTTTGACCACTATGAAAATTTGGTAGAGGGTGGGAAGGGGAAAGTGTATAGACAAGTGAGTACTGGCACTTAATGAAGAAGTACTTGAAATACTGTAGAAATTTTGAGGTACCAGTTCTGTCATGTGGCTGTGTACTAAGTGTATGTGAGTATTTAGACTAGAGATGTATGAATGCATGGAAACTCAAAAAAAAAAAAAAAAAAAAAANAACCAGAGAACTGTTTCTGTGGTTCTGTCAGACAGACCAAAGCTAACGTGACCTGTGTAGACTAAGTGATCAAAGGGAATTAATGAGACAGTGTTTCTCCAAAAGTCTTGTTATATGTTTAGTAAAACATTTAAAATATGAACCCTATTCCTGATCTGAATGATAATAAAGAAGAGTCTTGTTAATGCTATTTATATTCTAATATTTGCAAATAATATTTTCTGTTAGTTGGCACACCAGCGTGGTCACTGACACTGCCAGGCAGCACGGGTGCTCTCCGCACTGATGTCGGTTATGTTCAGGCACTTGCACAAAGAAAATACACCAGCAAAGAAACAAATAGCTTTACCAGTGCCTGAAATTGCATGTGCTGTGCTAAGCAAACGTTGTAAATTATAAACTAATTTTATCTTCAGAAATATAAGACTTTTATTCAAAAATGGAAAACGTTTATAATAGTTAACACCATGAATTCATCAATGCCAAAGTTATACGCACAGTTAGTGTACTGCAAAAATACTTGCTATTACATTCAGGTGAACAGCCATTCAGATTAGAACAAGACATTAATATTTGTTAGTGTCACTTTCCAGGAACGTTATTAAATGCCATCTTGTTCAAAAACAGGTGTGTTAAGAAACTCAAAAACAAACTATAAAGGTATGTTGTTCTGACTTGTATAACACCCTCATAAGGTAATCGGCATCTCTTAAACTTCATAAAATATAATTACCATACTTGATGTGGAAGAAAATTAGTTATATATATATTTGTTGGCTATTTAAGAAGTTACGTTAGGCAAATATGAACTGGAGTGGTGGTGGGGGAAGAAACCGGGCTGGGGGGACGTATGTTTGGCTGTTTTAGTGTTTTGAGATCTGAAATCAAGGAGTTCTGATTAAATAATCTTTAAGGTTAAGAAGATCTAGTGAGAGATTGTGTTTCACTGTTTTGGGGAACTTTGCAGCAGGCATACAATGCAATACATTTATACAAAATGTTTATGGAAATTTTTCCTTTTTCTTAAGAAATATACCTAAAAATACAATAAAAGAGAAGTGCATGGGTTACAACTATGTCTTTAACCTGTTATTCCCAATTTCCTGAAACTTTCTCTGAGACCCAGTGAAACCTCTGTTTCTTGGGATATGTGTGATGATCTAACTATCAAGCAATATAAAAACTTCTGTAAAGTCTCCCATCTATGGAAAGGACAAAGGAGTATTGAAGTTGAGGGGAAGAAAATAAAATAATCACATCCTGAAGATGCAATAGCAATTTACTAACTTTACAAGAAGAATAAATCTTCCCTGGCATGCTCAAAAGGCATCAAGCTCTGAAAATTTGTTCTTCTTATTATTTTAAAGCTAATGGACAGTGCTTTGTAGTAATTCAACCATCCATTCTAATCACAATGCATTTATTTTATTTTATACTGAAGAACACTGTGGAATCCAAAGTGTAAAATACTAACTGTAGTAGAACTAAAAGAAAAACTAGCTGATTTTATAAAAGCCAAAATAGAGTTAAAAATAGGTTTTTACTGCTTTAGGAAGCATCTTTCAATTTGGGAGACCTATTAGAGTTTGGGAAACCCACACATGGTCTGTTTATGGCAATGTATAACTTGCGTTTATTTGCAAATGAGTCATCATTTGCTGGGATAAGCAGCCAAGCACAAGGAAATTGGAAGCTGGAAATAATGAGGATTATGATGAATCAGTCTGACAAGGCATCTCACTGTGTTATCCAGGGGAAAACTCATAGACTTTAAAGGTATATTCACCACAGGGATACTTTAATTGGCTTTGCTTGACAGATATAGAAATGTATTAGAGGTTTCTTTATTCATTTTAGAATTATTTCAGAACTAGTTTCATAATGTTTTTGTTTATTTTTCTTTTTTTTTTTTTTAATTGAGTTTTACAGAATAGGAATAACATGGACAGTGTGGAAATTATAAAGAGTTCAGTCTGAAATAAGAAAAACTGTATTTTGAAAGCATTATGTCAAACACAGGGTTAGATCAGTTTCTGAGCTTCTGGGCCAGGTCATTTTCATTTGCCAAACAACTTTGAGGTGTTTTGGTTTGGTGGTGTTTGTGGTGTTTGGTTGGGGTGGTTTGTTTATTTTTTAGTTATAGCTAGTCTAATTTGGCACGTGGGAAGATGGAAATAGAGCTCTAACTAGCTGTGCATGTATTGCTATCCTGAAACTGTTGTCATACCTACAATGGGACACATCCCACATGTTTTTATAGCCACACAAATTACCCTATAATGATGCCAAATTCTAACTGTGTGGCCTACATTCTTTGAGTTACTATTTGTCCTTCAGATATTCTGTGAAAGTTAGGCATGTAGGTACCGGGTAAATCTGTGTGTATAGGTCAAATATCATAAATATAGCAAAGACAGAATTAAGTTTACAGTTCAATAATCTCAAATCTTGCAGCAGATCTTAATTTGGTCTTTGAAGATAGATTTGAAAGTAGGTTTTAGGTTAACTGTTTGGGTTTGATAAGCTGGTAAGTATAACAGTGGATACATGGCTCTGGCATTATTGATAGATAGATGATTGTAGTAGTGCAGTACAATACCCTGTTGGTATTGCAACTCTACTAATCACCATAGACAATACTATTTTTAAGGTAATTTAAGCAGATGCACATTCCAAATGTGAATCAAGAATGGATGATGCTTATCCTGATGGAACTAAATATTTGGCTACTGAGCAATGTATTCGCAAGAGCTGTACAGTCAGTAAAAAGAATCGCTTTCGTAAGAAATCAGATATCAATAGGGATTTGAATCTGCTTTTTGTAGAGTCCTTTCTGGTAACAAAGTTGTTTCTTGAAAAAGCTAACCTCATTATGATTAGATTAAAATAAATAAATGAAGCCGTTTAGAAAGCGTGACTCTTCCTCCTGGCATCTTGCATGCCATTCCTTTTACTCTGGGGAAAAGTTACTGCTTTGTTTTTAATATAGAAGGGTACATCTTACATTCTTCTATTTGACCAGACACTGTATGAAAAGGTAGAAGTGAAGTAACATTCGATTCACACTTAAAATAATGAAACAAAACAAAAAAAGGTATGCCAAAGGCTGATGCTCTGCTTTAATCCTCTTCCAGGGAAAAATATAAAGAGAAGTGGGAGACAATGAAGTCTTGTAAAAGCATGTCTTCAGGTAGATTTGCAGCTAAACAATTGTCCGAAGAATTGAAGGACAAAAATTTTTGAAGGACAGCTTTTAAGGCACTGTAATGCTAACCTTAACAAATGCTTATTTAGTATGTTCACAAGCTGTTACCAAGTTGGTTGTGAACTCAAACCAGGACAAATTGTTAGGAAGTTAATATTAATTAAATTAAATTAATTAATTAATGTAAAGTAATTAAATTAATATCTCCTTGGAAAACAAAGTAAATAACATTGACATTTTGTTCTGAAGACATTCACAGTATAATAGATTAAATGAATGACAGGAAGAAGAGTACTGGAATAGTGAAAGGGATGCTCATCCAAGGTAGTCTTGATTTATTTTTATTTATATATTCTAGAAATGCCTGGCTTAGTTTAAAAAAGGTTGGAAATAGGTCTGCGTGGTGAACCTGCAATTCGGGAAGCTGAAATGTAAATTTATATCAGTCTAAATGTTTCATATTTGCACAACTGCAGCCCTGACACTATTTCTTTGCTCTCAGCTTGAAATGGTACCTTGCTATTCCTAACGTTGCAGTGCCATAAGGACCTGTATGGGAAGGTCAGAAGAAATTTTGGGCTGGGTGCTGTACACTATGGTGCCAGGGGTCAGTCCTAAGCACCAGAAATTTGGACAATTTTCCATTTTTTGCCCTAAGAGCTATACATCATGCATTGGTGCCAAAGTGGGGGAGTGTGCATGTTGCCCCGTTTGCCATTCAGCAAATGAACTACATTGCTTTGAATTTAGTGTCCTCTATGAGGGTATACAAAGAGGTTAATGTGAGGAAGTCAGTGTTCTGTAAATTAATATCCTACCTCATTGCACAATAATTTTCCTGCATAAATGACCTCTGAATTGTAGTGGGCTCAATGTATTTAATAAAGTTTTTGACCATAGGGTTAATAATAGCATTTAACTTGCATTATAACCACAGGCCCTACCTATCTCAAATCTTTTTGCCACGTCACACATACCTGAAAAAAAACCTATTTTACCCATTTCTTAGCAATATACTGACCTTCAGATTTTCCTGTGGATGTATGTACCTTGCACCTGAATAAATAGACATCTTGATTTATTTATTTTTTCCTCATTTTGTCTACTTTTCCTTGGTTTGAATGTTAATGGTGGTGTCTGGATTTCTATGTGATTCCTACTGCCACTGTGTACGCTTGAGTTTCATCTCTTCGTTTCGAGCCAAAGGACTTTTTTGTCTGTAAAAAATCTGTATGAAGCAACAGCAGTGCTTCAAGCAGTATCTCTTTAAAGGCCCTAAAAGCTGTAATTGCTAATACATCTGTCCACTGTTTCAGCAAGAGAAACATCACAATTTTGTGTTTCGCTGATGCTAGATAGTTACCAAAGTTGTCAGTCTTCTGTTGGAGAAAAATTAAATAGACACGTTGGTAACAAGTCATGAACGCAATGTGTTCATCACTTTGAACGGGGTCAATGAGATGGCCAATGAGATCTTGATTTGACAAAGGACTTTGTTATAACATGGCATCCTTGTTGAAGAAAACATTTAAAAACATAACTGTCTGATTTGCATTAAGACATCAACATTGCTGAAGCACACTGAGCTAACATGCTTTCCTGAAAGAGGTGAATTTATTAATTTTTGCAGAAGACCAAAATACTGGAAAAAGAAAATGAGGAAAAATTAATTCTTTCATATGCATTTACTTATCTTTATAAATTAATGAATTTGGGCTTTTAAAGTTATACATTACATATATTTACAGGTATGAGTGTATGAACCAAGTGATTCTTAAACTGCAGTAGAAAAAAAACTAGTAAAAATGTTCATTGTCCTAAGAAATAACTTGACAGGTATCCATCTAAATTATTCCAGACAAGCAAAATCTTGTTTACTGCCCCCTAAATTATGATAATGTTGGTTGCTGCAGCCTTTGAGTGGGGGAGTTTTTAATACTATAAAACAAACAAACAAATTTAGCTGATTTTACTGTGATAAAACTAAATTCTTTATACCTTTGAATAAATAGTTGGTGGAAAAGCTCATGCTTCTATATAGAGACTGTGTGTATCTCCATTTCCTTTTCCCCCCACAGAGTAACTGTGTGTGTATTAAGAAAAGAGAGAGAGAAAGAGAATAAGATGAATATACTTCTGATCCTTATGTTCTGTCATAGTTAACATTAACAGTCTGTTTCAACTACTGAAAAACTACTGTTATCCATTTACAAGGCACCGTTTCAGATACTCACAGTAACGTTCACATTTGGTCAGTCTAGTGTCTTGTAGTAAAATGTATCAAGCCAAGTAGTGGTTTTGATCCTTTTGTGTCAGTCCCTGTAGAAATGCATGCCAAGGTGATAATCCCTTTTCCAAAGACCTGGGGATTTCAGTACCCAGTTGCACCCAAGGAAGTATGTATATGAGACAGGAAAAACATTTAACATATTTCCTGTACCTGTTTCACAAACATCACCTGAGTGTTCCCATCGAAGAGTTTCCTTGCTATTGCACAAATGTAGGAAATGGATGATTTCTCTCATGTTTTTCTTCTCATATACCGTATCCCCTTTATGAGACTGATGTGTGTTTAATATCAGTCCCTTTTGGAGAGGATAAGTAACAACTGATACATAATAAACGTTCATCATCTCATGAATGTGTTCCTAGTGCATGTGTACTACCATGAGGAGGAGAGCATAACAAACAATTTTCACGACAGATTAAATCTCCCCCTTTAAATAGCAAATGCCTTTTCAAGTTAACCAAAAATTAAGCTCCACTAGAAACAAGAAACCTGAAAGCAGAGTCGTTCAAATTTGAAATACATATTTCCTTATGTTTTATGACAGCCTTGTCCAAAATAAGATGTTCTGTACATTGTTAAAACAAACTATTTACTTTGCAGCTATTTTGAACCTTACAGTCTGTGATTTAGCAAGCTCAGTCTGGAAAAATACCTCTGATGTAGATAACCAGAGGTCATTTGCTGAGTGAAAAGATATATATATTTTTTTTTTAACAAGATAAGAAAAATTCTACCCTCACTGTGGAATGCATGGGTTGTTGGAAGGCAACTCTTTGAATCAGCATCCAAAATGTTCTAACTTTTATTTGATTTGTGAGGTACAACATAAGTAAATTGGGGGATTTTCAAACAAATTCCTCTTTTTTTTTTTTCTTTTTTTTTTTTAAATTTTGTAGTTTTTCTTCCCCTTCTCTCCCCCCCATGAAATGTGCTCTGTAATAACTTTGCATGGCTTGTTCTTGTTTGCATAGCACTATCATCAAGTAATAAATCCTTCTTCATTATGTAAGAAACAATAGAAACCTTTTTTTCTAATAGTCGTCCCAGGAAGAGAAACCCATCTGAACTGATCAGGCCTAAGCGGTGGCCTGTGTGAGAAGACAAATAAGTACATTTTCTCTTATTAAAAAACTACATCATACTAATGATATTTTATTTTAATTAGGACAAATACATTCATGCTTAGTATTCCTTATGTATTTAATAGTCTTGAGAGTCCTGGATGGCATGTATCTTTCTCTGGCTTCCCGTCAAATACCACAATATTACAGAGTAACTGTGTTGGAAATAATGTAGGTTAGTTTGTGACTTGCATCACAAAAGATCCTCTCTACAGCATTGTCAATAAATTATCTCACCCATCTCAGTACACTTTCTACTTCGCATCTTTCATACAACTTGTTTCTAAAAACAGCATCCAAAGCTCTTGCTTATTTACAAGACCATCTGGATTGTACATATGTAAAAGAACTCTTAAATTTGTAAGCATGAATTAATTAAAGAAAAAGTTCTGCTTTATTGGGTGCACAATGTTTCTTGCCTTTCCTTAAGTCATGCTTTACAGCAAACACAGATAATACAGTTAATTTCATAGGTAAATGTTTTTTGTTTTGTTTTTAAACAAACTTTAAATTATGGTAAACGGGCACCAAAACCTGAATATTCGTTAGAGAGAAAATATTTCAGAATGCTGATCGCTTGTGTGCTTCCATGGCTCCTCCCATGCTGTCGCTGTCTCATTTCCACGTTAGAGGTAATTTTGTGCTGTGTAGATGCAAAATTCTTATCATCGATGGGAAATCTAAAAATTTTGGTAGACTGGGACAAGCAGTGGGAGTAGGAAACATGAAACTGGAATAAATAAGGGATATATATATGCGGGCTGATTTGAGTAGGAGGGTACTAAAGAATGGGAAAGGTGACTCTAAGGTACTGAATGTCCTAGAGAGATCAGTTTACTAGTGCTTGGATAAGGAGAGTGGAGCTAGAATTAAAAGAATGAGAGCTGGAGACTTGAGAAAATGAGATTAGGAAAGAGAGAGAAGTAAAAGTGTATTAAGGACATGTTGCCTGCAAAGACAGAGAGATGACTGTGCTGATGCAAAAAACCTGTACATATTAAAGAAAATTTGTTTGAGAGCTGGAACGAACCTAAGATTCCTGTATCTTGCCTTTGCACTCTTGTCAGGAAATACCTGTGACACTGTCCAGCTAGAATATGCCATTCTTGACAGAGTTATTCCATGAGAAATATGGCAACCTACTGCTTTTATTGCATGAGATAATAGTACATCTTTAATGTAACTGGCAGATTGCTGTCTGGAGCAGCCTTGTTGATGATCTATGTGCAGATAGATATGACACGATATAATTAAACTCCTGTTATTCGTAGTCTTTAAAACACAGAAAATTATGCATAGGCTTTTCCTTCCCTGTTGGTTGCTCAATGTCAAATTAGCTCCCTTGTCCATATACATATGCATTATGATACTGTCTGTAATTAAATAAGCATGTACTGTGGTTCCCACCAAATTGCTGTCTACTGCTGTGCTTTGCAGATAAATCAGGGTGGGAACATGCCTTGGATTTAAATCAAGAACGGTGAGGAAAACTGTCATCTGTGGGACACTAAAGTTAATGAAGAAGTTGGAAGGATAGTAAATGAAGCAAGAATTTACAAGATTAAATGTAGCCTTGTGGTAAAACGTGGTGAGTTGGATTTTGCTCAGTGATTGCTAAGGCTAGCTTATGACAGGATGCCAAGCTTACCCTTTTATGTTAAACATAGATACTGAGACTTTCAAAACCAGGCGGCATAACAAATTGGATTCCAAGTGAAAGTTCTAAATTTATTCTTTATCACCTTTAGCACTATGCGGTACCAAACCCACAGTTTTCACAGTTAACCACTAATTGTGTGGTCTGCGTTTTCTGCATACTTACATTATGACCCTCCAGATCCTTTCTGGACTCACAGCTGTAGTTGCAGTAGAAAAATAGATGTACTTCAAAGGCAAAGTTTTGCCTTAATAAAATTAGGTCTTATTGTAATGTGATTAGATATTTCAAATTATTGATAGTTTTTAATTTTAATCTTTCTGTGCATCCGTCTATCACATATAGAAAAATTAAAAGAAATTAAAATGTATAACACTCTAAGGAAAGATATCAGTTAAAAAGCCTTAAGGAAATCAATTATTCTTTCTTCAGTGCCATGTATATATGGTCGAAGGTCAAAGATGTGTGAGGTCACAAATGAGGCTAAATCCAAGAAATACCACACCCAAAATCATGATTCATTTCATAGGGTCATAGGATAATACAGATTGGAAGGGACCACTGCTTCACTGGTAAAATGCTGAAGTGTTTCCTTATAGCCAGTCTGAATCTCTCTCTCTTTTTTTTTTTTTTTTCCCCACCTTGTGCCAGTTATCTGTTTTCATCCCATCGTGTACTACAATGAAGAGGCTAGGATAATGCTTTGTTGTCGAGGTTTTTTTCACTGTTGTTTTCTACCGAGCTTCATTTAAGAGGTAGAAGAGTAGACCCGATTTCTAGGCAGAGAACTACGTAAAGAAAATTCTGCCAGGGCTTTGAGACTCTAAGAGTCATGGGTAGAACCTGGAGCAGAATCTTGCAGTCTTTTTAATTGTACTTGTAGTAGTCTCAATTACTTATTTTATGCAAAGAGGAATAACTGCATTTTACATTAATATATTTTAAAGGGATGAAAAAGAATCCTAGCTCTTGAGTAGAGAGACAGGTGTGAATGCTAAATCTTAAATAAGAGCAACTGATGTTCTTTTCTTATGATCTTGTGACCTGCCTCCCCATGCGTTCCCATGCGTGCTGCCCTAGTTCTTGTATTGTTAATTTTAGTGCTTACAGTAGCTTGCCCAGCTGCAAGAAGAACAAGGGGTTTTTGTCTGTTTGCAGGTGAATGATCATGAGAGCTTGAACAACCCGGTATTTTTTCTGTGTTGAAAAAAATTTTCTGCTAAGGTCTCTTTTGCCCAGAACGCTATTGACTAAATTTCTGAAATAGCCAAAGTTGATGAAATGCAGGAATTGTTGGAATACTGCAAGAAACAGTGAAGACTAATAGCTATTTCTCTTGAAAAAAGTTAATGAGCATGTCTGCTCATTGTATGGATTCAATAGCTTTGAAACCTTACAGTGTGAGTGTTAGTAATAGGAAATCATTTTTAGTAAAACAATGAAGTTCTTTGCTCACCTGAGGAGGAGGGAGACTCGCCCCTCTTACCTCAGCCTAGAATTTTACCTTTTCAGTCAGATCGATTTGGTACAACGTAGATTTTCAATAATGCAAAAGTGCTTTTGCAGAATTAGGGTTGTCTGTGGAGATTTTTCTAATTGTGCCTTGCATGATGTGGGAGTTTGGGTGTGTTTTAGTTTTTTTTTGTTTTTTTGTTTTTTTTTTTTTTAATCTGAGGAGAATAAGACTTTTTTTCCCTTTTGTTCTGCTTGCTTTGCTTCCCTACTGTTTGCTGCGGTTGCTTGAGGTTTTCTGAGGACAGATCTCACTCAGGGTCCTCTGAGTTCAGGAAAAGAGCCCTTTCACTTGAAGATGTATTGCATCTGGCCCCAAAATCTTACTTTAAGTTGACATGTTAAAAAAAAAAAAAAAAAAAAAAAAAAAAGGAATGTTAAGAGTCAGTTACTGGCTTGAAAACTTTATAATGCAAATTGCCAACAAAAAAGGGAAGAAAGTATTATTGTCTACAGTTTGTAGATTGAGGCCTTGGAGAAAAGTAATCTCTTTAAAATAAACTACACTATATCCAGCCTAGTTTTGGAAGCTTTGGCTGAATTTGGGCTTAAAATTGCCTAAAAGAATGGCATAAGCCTGTTGTTTCCATGTTGGTCTTACATTGTCTCTCCCTCACATAAGCAGCATCTGTGTGTCACTTCAACAGGAGCAAAGCTCGGTTTGTACGCCCTACTATCCTTGACAATTGGTTCATATACCATTTATGGCACCCTTTCCCTCTGCCTTCAGCCGTGCGATGTTACAGCATAGTCTTGTGCACATGAGGGGAATCCACCTCTCTGACCCCCTCAGTGTTCACCTTGCACTCACTGTGTGTGTGCTTGCCAAAGTAGCTCGCCAAGTCAGGGTCAGGTACATGAGGAAGTTCTAATTTTTTCTATGTCTGTGTTGAATTTTAATGTTTACTTTTTTTTGTTTGTGTGTTGTTTTTTTTTTTTTTTTACCTTAGTTTCATTTTATCCTTGGCATCTCCAGGGTACTGGACTGCCACCTAAATTTTCTTCCTTTTATTCTGTCCTGTATTTTCCGTGTAGATAATCTTCTTGGGGTGCACTGATGTGTGAACTGGAAGAGTATGACTTGGACACAAACCCAGGAGTAAGCTAACGTTAATCCAGACACAATTGTGGGGAACAGGTTGTTAGTCTTTTGCTGCAAGTCTGCCTGTCAAGCTAGTCTTATAAATGATTGCACGTATCTGCTGAAGCAGGAAAAAGGAGCCATGCTTGGGTCTGCATCACATAGTAGCCTCTAGGTTTCTTTGGATACCTCAAGTCTTTGGGAAGCTCTCTCACAGGTTTTACATTAAGATTGTTTAAGCCTTCTGGATGAAACATAGGTCTTCCAATATAAGGCTAGCATATTAAGCAAAATAATTTTTAGGATGCTCTTGAAACAAAGACAAAAGATGAACAAGCTAACTCAACTTGCAAATGGTCAATACTCTGTTATGTCCTGAACTTTATCAGAAAACAAATTAAGCTATTTGTTTTCTGTTTGGTGACTTCGCTTCATTTTCCCCTTAATTTTTAAACTGTTGCAGTTGGAATGGCTGAAATTTCCTTCCCAATTCTTCCTTTGCCTAATAACCATCCAAAACCTGACTGGAGAGGTGGAAATGATCTCTTTGCCCAAGCTTCTGCCCACCTCTAAAGACAGGAAAAGGCACAGCAGGTGATGATATGGGAAAGGAAGCTCACCATGCTTAACTTGTATTTTCTGGCAAAAAGTAGGTGAAGGATTTTATGAAAGTGAAATAGAGGTTTCTCTATGAGTTCTAATTAATGCTGGAATTGAGTAGTAGAGGATTGAGTGGCCAAAATTCAATTTCTGCTCTGTCTACCCAGAATTTGGACACAAATAGTAATGTAGCTCTAGGCTTGATTCTCACAAGCATCAACAATCCACAAAGGCCTGTTGTGGAAGAAACTTGTCTTTTTTTGTTTTCAAAATTTCAACTACTTTCCAATAAAGTGATGTGATACTTCATGTATTTTTTTTCTCTCTTCTTGTCACATGTCTTAAAAACTGGGTTTCAACTCAGAATGTGTGTTAATACAATGGGTTGGAAACGCTTGTCTTATAAAAATCTCTGGTGGAACAAATAATTTATTGCTTCTTAGACTTTCTGTATAGATGTCTGTTTAAAACCAAAAACTGATGTGGAACCAAGCAAACTGGTACTAAAGGAGCAGAAGCATACAGGATTTGCTTTTTCCATCTTTAAATTGGTACACTGTGTTGATACTGAAAATAATAAGGGGCCATATTAACACAAAAATACCTTCAAAGTTAGTATAATAATAAATAGGGAGGAATTTTGTACTTTTGTGATTATCTTTAGGGGGCAGGAATTAGACCTGAATGAAAAATGTGTCGGTGTAAGAAATGGAATAGGAAAACTAGCTTGTTTTCCCTCAGCTTTGGTGGTTCCACTTGAGAAGAATAAAGTAGCTGTGTTGTAAGTATGTACGGGATGCAAAATAGTTCACGTATACAGCTCTGTTTTTCAGAGCATACCTCTGCAAATAGCCTTTTGCATTCCGAAGGAGGTAGCATGGGCTTCTGGTTCGGAAAGTAGACTGCACTAGAAGTTCTTTATAAAAGGATCGTGGAAGACCTGGAAATTACCCTTGATTTGGGAAATCTGAAAATCTTAGATGCCTGAAGTGATAGTTCTCATGCCTGTCCCTGAAGGTCCTTGATGTAATAATATCAAAGGATGGAAGTCTTGCAGTAACTTTTGACGGATTCATTTAGTCCTTTAGCACTATTTTAAGGGTAAGGATTCATGCTCTAGTCCCCAGCCTGAATTCAGGCATTCTTAAAATTGTTAGCCAGTGCTAAGATTATCAGATGTTCTGTATAACAAAATTCCCATATTATGCAGTCACATCCAAAGCCCCGCATGAAAAGCAAATAGAATGTGATTTTTCCTATTTCTCTTTCTAACTAGCTCCTCTCCCAGCTCGGGTTGCTGGAAAGCGGCTGCTAAAACACAGAAATGATACTTGTTCAGAGGATCCACTGCGCTGTTGCCACGTGGTTGAGCTGCGCGTGCTTGAATGATGCGCTCCCTCCATCTGCCATGCTGGGATGCCTTCCGCAAGTGTTTATCTTTCTGGACTTATGGGGCTCCTAATAAGCAGTGTGTGCAGGTTCTCTTAAATCCTGAAGGCAGTCCCTTAAGCAGGCAAGTCTGAGTTGTCACTTGTGCCCCAGTCTTCTCTGTCCCTGTGCCAAGCCCACTTAGCTCAGCGTGGCTGTGTATGCGGTGATAGTAGTAGCTGATTTGAAATTGCTGTGGTGGAAAAGCACATGGTAAAGCTGCCTTTTTAAAGTTTAAATCTGGAATGATACGTGATGGGCGTTGTTCTTAGGAGAAAATGTACACTAAAATGTCAGTACATGTCTTCTCCTGTTCTATCACCCTTTTAACTGAGCATCTTTGTAGTTAAGTTTAGACAGAACTATCCAGGTTTCACACCCTTCAGGTTACTTGTGCAGCATTTGAGAAAACATTTATTATATACTTCATTCCCATTTTTTTCTGAAAATATTTATATATTTTTGTTGATGAATAAAAAATTTCAACACTGGTGGATTTTTCTCTGCCTTTTTTTTTTTTTTTTTTACCTGAAGATATCAATAAGATTACAAAAGGGTAAGTGTTGATTTTATGGGAACTCAAAAAGTCAACCAGTCTCATGACAATCTTCCCTGTGAACAGAGCATTGGCTTATTTGGCTCAATTATTTTATTTTTTATGTTTTTTTTAAGGGAAATATTTTCATGAGGGGCTCTTATGGAACAGATATATTAAACTGGAAACATCTTCACAATTTCATTTTTGTTTCTAACCACTCCTCAATGCTAATGTCACTTGTAGTGATGTGTCACGTGTAGTTGATGACGCATGAAAATGCTGTAAGAAATAAAAGCATTCATATAAAGGTACATATTGACCTTTGTCTTACATCCATGCCATGCTGGATGAAGTTTTTATAAAGAACTAGAAAACATTTCTAGAAGGTATCTGGGGCCTGAGACCAGAAACTGTCCAGCTAGAGTGATTAGTCCTGTCACTTGGTGAGCTGTACCTACAATTTTGATTCCTGCAGTGCAGTCTCAAAAGGACCTTCCTGAAAAATTTATTCATGTATCTCACTCACAGTTGGACAATCTAATAATGCAGTTAGAAATCAGGAACTGAAGATCATAATTTTCTGTTAGTGATTCACTTAAATTTGCTATACCAACCTTCTTTTGAAACCAACTATTTGATGGTTAATGCCAATGCTGATGGTTTTGGTTTTGTTTTTTTTTGTTTGTTTGTTTGTTTGTTTGTTTACTTTTTCTCCACCTCCCCCCCCTCTGCTCACCCTCTTCCTCTTTTGGGGAAGGTAGGAGTCTCACACAGTTTGAAGAAAAACATTGGTTCACAATCCCATAAGAAGGTTTGTCAGGTGTTCCCATACTGTTTTGCTTTAGTGTGATGGATCAGTAACAAAAAAGAGAGGACCGTGATTTTCTTAATAAGTTTACACTTGTAGGTAATTTCCCATATCTATACTCAAACACTTTTTTGGCTTGTAGTGTTCTGAATAATAATTTTATATTCAGTCTAAAATTATATGGCATAAAATGTAGCCAGATAGCTTTACGATACTACATAATGTAACCCTGACTCATTTTGAGGTAGAGGGTAGAGATTGTAAAAGAATGATCTCATCTCCCAGGCAAATGTTGAAGTTTGAAGATATTCTTTAATATGAACAATTAAAGCAGATAGATTATTACTTTGAAGTGTCTTGGTATAGAGCAGTGCATAGACATATTAACAGGAAATGGAAAATTTTAAAAGATAATTTTTCACAGGGATCTGAAACATTTCCAAGATTACTCCTGTTACCTTTAGAATAGTTTAAGTACATCATTGTCTACAAACTGAAGCATGACTCATTCCTGGCCATATTTGGCCAGGAATGTTGTCTACATAAATTTCCTTAAAGGGTCAAGCATGTTGCACAATTGCCACCTATTAGTGTAATTCCAGCACAATGTTTTTTCATATGTTACATAAGGTCAAATATCTAACAATTGGATTGATAAAAAGTTTGTTGCACAAGGATAGTTTTCAGAAAATCTTTATAAAAATCACAAATCAACGAGGCAGCATATAATTTTGAGAGGCAAATTTTTAATCTTGTGTTTTATTGCCAAAATGCTAGCTATTGAGATAAAGTATTTTTATTTTCTTGCAGAAAGCTATAATACTCTACTATAATCAGATTTCTTTTCTGAGAAGATGCTTTCCAAGCATTCTGTTCGTTAATTTATTCTATTACAACTGAAGCCAACTTTGTGGCAGATGCACTGTTGGAACTAGACACATACTCTGCAGTTGTGTGTGTAATTTTTACCATTGTGAAACAAAAAACACCTGTGCAGAGCATGGTCACCATTTTTACTTTCTTCTGGTATGACTGAACCAATGCTAAGCAGCTTTTCCCTTCTCTCTGCTGTTTACTGATGAAGAACAAGTTATAATTAGTTTCTTATATGGCTTGCCGCGAGCTAAATAACATGACACAGAAAGTACAAATTTATTCTGGAATGCAGACCATGAGCATTCTGCATTATATAGATATAATAATTGGTGACTGCAAGTTATCTCTTAGATTTTTGGTTTGTGTTTTGGTGTTTTTTTTTTTTTCTTTTTCTGTCTTCTATATCTTTCTTTGACCTCTATGTCAATATTCTCCGCCCCTTCTCTCTTTGTTTTTGCTGTCTGGGAAGAGGCTTGTTGAATGATGCATAAAATCAAAACTATTGATTTAAGAAAAATTTTCAGTGACACTTATACTGGGACACACTTAAAAACATTTAAATACTGTGTATGCATAAGTTTTTTTCATGAAAACTTATTTTTAATTAAAATACTAGAAAAATGTATCAGCTATTCCTGTGAAACTAAAACCATCTTTGAGAAGGTGACAAGGGAATAGGGTGCTGAAATTGGAAGATTTCTCAGTGTCTTGTGGAAAGATTGCACCTAAAGTCTCATTCCACTATTTTTGTGAAGTTCTTCCATATTTAACTCTGTCCATCTGCTTCTTTTATTGCACTGCAGCTTGTGGCAGAAATTACTGAATTCAAATATAGCAAAATCATTAACTCCCAATATTTTGATGAACATGCAATTGCCCTTTTGTGTAACATCTCTATCAGACTGCTGCTAAGTTATATTTTGGGAGAAAGAAGACAAATTCCTGGGTGAACCTGGCTCACTCCAGTAGATTATATGCAGTGTCTTAAACTGAACATGACCCTCTACTCTTTGTGTGGCGGAGTTATGTCACGTACGTGCAGGCTCGGATTTTAGCGTTCCCTTCAAAGAATACTTCTTGACTGGAACTGCTGGCACACATACTTACAAGCTCTTTAGCAGCCATTTAAAGGCAGAAAAGACTCTAAAGCTGATAAAACATAGCCTGTTTCTTTCCAGTTCTTTCTCTATGTTTGACAGGAGTGAGTCTCACACCACCTAACTGGATAGTTTCTGTGTCAGACAGCATGAGTTAGAGGTCGCCTCTTATCATTCTAAGTCATCCATTGAAAACTCACAAAGACATTTTTTTCGTTCTTCTTTATTGCTGAAAATGTCTGAAATGGACCACCACAAAGCCACCTAGTGTATTAAGGGAGGGACAGTTGCAAACACTGTCACCAAGTGCTGATTCTTGAGTTCCATAGCTTTTCATAAGATATGTTTGTGATCCCCCTTCAAGCTTTATTGTTGAAAGGAGGTGGGGGGATAAATTTCTGTAAATATCTGTAATTTACTACTGTAGTTTGTGGAAAAAGAGAGGTTTAAATTTCATTTATTTTATATTTTTTTTTAGCAGGTTACTTCCCTAATACCTCAGTTATCTGCAGCCCTCGGTGCCAAGTGGGATACTTCATTCTAGGATGTGGGTTCAAAATGTTGAATAAAATAACTTGGTTCAGACAATTCTGTTTGAAGTATGCTTTTCTTAAACATTAGTTTACAACAGCCATACTTTAGTCCACACATACGTTTCTTCCCTCAAAATGTGAAGTGAACAGTAGTTTTGCTTTGGGGCATTTTGCTGCTAGGAGATGGAATTCGTAATTCAGAAGCAGAGTGCTTGACTGCTTTTGAGCACTGACAAAGTACGGATTGTTTTGCTAGTAAAGTAATGGTTTCCTTGAGTTTTATACATAATCCAAGGCTGGCTTTATCAGGCATTTGTGTTGCGTCACCACAGTCCTGATAATCTTAAAACATGCAGTATCTGAAGGACTCTTATCCTGTGGCTGGTGCTGGGATGTGTTAGCTTGGGAAATCCTGAGCAGAGTCCAGTGAAACATAAGGGCACCTCTTTCATTATTTGTTCTGGTTTGTAGACAAGCCAGGAGCACTACTGTAATGGTTCTTCATCTGTTTTTGTATACGGGGCAACTGTTGGAGGCAAATGCTATTTGAAAACTAAATTACTTTGGCTAAAGTTAACTTTTACATCTTTGTGCAAAACAACTTATTGTGGAAGAACATCTCCCCACTTCTTTTTTGGTAGTAAGTGCCCAAAGCCTATACATGTTTTTAGGAAAATCAGTAGGTTTTATCTTGCAGCCTTAACAGGCAAATATTTGTTTTTTTTAGGAAATTGTTTTCCTTTGTGTTTGAGGGGAAAGAAACTAATGGTGTGTACAGAGTGGAGTTCTTGTCTGGAAAGAGTCCAAAGCCCTCTAACTCCTGTGTTTCAGTTCAGAAAAGTTTACTTCAGCGTTTCCATGGAAGTGATAATATTCATCTAAGACTTTGACACAAACAATATCAGTCTTACTGAAACTGTAGATGGTGATACTCTCTGAAACTCTTCCTCTCACTGGGCACAACCCTACCAGGTACTCAGCAACGCTTGAAAGAATCTGGGCTGCTACTGACCTTAGTCAGAGTTGGAGACGCGCAGTATGTTACAGGCCAGGATCTGCAATCACCAAAGTTGTGAATTCAGCCCGTGTTGCTATACTAAAATGCATACCAATGAAGATTCAACAAAGGAAGAGTGTGAATTGCTCTTCTGAAAGGAGTGTTAGCTCTGTTTTTCTTAGGAAACTTGTCTATCTGCTTTGATAATTATTGCCACTATGGAAATAAACCTTTAGGGTGCCTTTTCTATCAAGAATCACTGATGTTTAAAAATATGCCACTTCTAAGTGAGAATAAAGCTTCTGTATGCAGGTAAAGATTCATAATATACTCTATGATTGTCAACCATGGCAGCTTTACAGATCATCTAAACTGAGAAGAATGTTTAGCTGCGTGCAGATTTCTGATCAAGCTGCTATGAAAAATAATGCTTGCTTTTTTTTTTTTTTTTTAAATACCAGCCTGCAGGCATAGCCTGCCTGCCACCTTGACACAGGAACTGAAAACTAGGAAGCCTGAATTCAGATCACACTCTTATGGGATTCCAGCTGTGGCCTTGGCAAGTCACTTAATTCATGTTTGTAAATTACCTCTGTTTACCTAACTGACAGTAATATTGTGTGGCATGGGGAACAGACTGCCCAGGGAAGTGGTTGAGTTACCATCCCTGGAAGTACCTAAAAGATGTATAGATGTGGTGCTGAGGGACATGGTTTAGTGGTGGACTTGGCAGTGTTAGATTAATGGTTGGACTCTGATCTTTTAAAGGTCTTCTCCAACCTAGACGATTCTATGATTCTAAGCTTTTTTTCAAATTAGAAAAAGATTAAACTCCTATTTCTGTTTGGAAAAAAAAACAAACCCAAAACATCTTCCTTGACGCTCCTAGAACATTTTGAACCTGAAGAGAGTGTTGTGACTGCTAATTACTGTTGTATGTTAGTAGTGCTAATGAACATGCTTCTTAAGCCTATTAATGCTACTCAGAAGAGCTCCAGGCCAGTAATAATATATCTAAGAACTTAAGTAGACTACTTATGTGTTTATACAGCAAAGGTACTTTTGAAATATGACAGCAACGTACTATCATTTCACATTATATGCAGCAGCATAGGAAATTTAATCAGAACAGCAAAATGTCAACAGAACAGCTTACAAGCTTTAAGGTATTCATGCATTTCAAGCATGAAGAGTTTTCAACAGCAGTAGTCTCTCACACAAAGATTTACTCCCTCTGAAGACTTTTTCATGGCTCATAAAGAGTGATGGATGAACTTAATTTTTAGTTTAATCTCTTTCTTTTCAGTTCAGTAATTTATTTGATACTAGCAAAAAATTAGTGGAAATATGGAACTGTTCACCAGTCATTAGCGCTTGTGTATGTTACAGACTGCGCATAGATCACAACAGGTTGCCTGACTTTTTGGTAAGTGGGAAGAAAGTCTTCCTTTCAAGATTTTTTTTAAGCAGCATTTTAATATTTATTGTATATAATGTCTGACTATAATTTTCCATTCTTCCAGACAAACATGTTTCAAGGACACCTTTAAACTTTTTCCCAGGTATTATAATCAGTTTACTGCTCCAGTACCTTGTGCTGACGTGCAAAAGATTTCTCTGACTTCACTGAGTTTGTGTGTCAGCAGAACTGGACCCTACTGCCGTCTTGGGTGATACCTGATTCCCTGTTCCATAGGCTGAATACTATGAAGGGAATTGTAAAGGCTCCGTGCTATTGTCTGTGAGTAAAACATGCTGAGAAAATAATTACATGTTTCTAAATATAAAGAATATTAAAAAAAAAGAAGTAACAAAGAAATGAAGCATATCAGAAAGAGAATCGAATTATGTGTCTAAACTTCTTTGTCGGGATTTTATGTTCTAAGAATTGCGTCTTGTTCCATCTTTGCTTGGCACACTGCTCTTTCATTATGTTACCATACTTAAGTTTTTGGAACCACAGAAAACTTTGCCTTTCACTCAAGTCGTGTTTTCATACAGCCCAGGGGACAATATTGTGTAGGCTCAGAGCCGTGCTAGATGTTCAGCATTTTCCATCCTGCATCTATGGCTGCTTTATATTGGCGCAAGGACTGAAATCAAACATTGTGCTCCTATAACACGTTTGAAAAATGTTTTTGACATCAAGGCTTACCATCAGTGCAGTCCAGTGTATTTAGAACTTTCCAGTTTTACCTTTAGAAGGAATCAGCTATTTTAATTAGTTTTCTTATCACAGGAGAGAAAAACAACGTAGAACAAGAGAGAACAGACATATATGTATGAGATAATTTTTATTCTTTTGAAGAGCCACATTGAAAATTTGCCCCTCAAAAAGACAACTTGAATAAAACAAAGCAGGAAGTTACTTTTGGGCAAAGATAGTGGAATGGCAGACTCAACTTTGATTGTGGAATGAGTACACTGTCTCCTTCAGACTGTGCTTAACGACGCTGTGGTAAAGTCACCCACCCCCTGGACATTGCCAAAAATCAAGTAGATCTTTGCTACAGCTTACTAACTCACATGTGTTATTGCAGTTGACACCTCTCTCCAGCTTATGTCCCTAAACTTTTCTCTTTAGGATAGCTTTATGGCAAGGGAGAAAAATGTATACTGTTTTGAGGGGGAAAAAAACATGTAGGTGCTGGAATTGTCTCATTCAGTCTGGGAGATGAGTTATCCCATGATTTTCCTCAGCAGGAGTATCCATCTGTTGGACAAGGTTACTGCTGTATAAAAGTTAGGAGGAATATCAAAGTGTTTTCCAAAGATGATGATGTTGCATTTACTGGGTTATGCTTGCACATCGTAAAGGAACCCATAGGAACAGCTCTTTATTTCCTCTTGGTTTGTGTTATGCTTAAGAAAAGATACAGGAAAACTGTAATATTTAAGTCCAAGAAGAGCACTGAGCTAGAGCTATGCAAATAAAATCCATAGAAACTTTATAAATAACATGCATTTGTAACAGCAGAAATATGCAGGGTCCTTAAAGTCTTACAAAAGAGATATGATACAGCTGCTGCAACACCTGTGGTGGTGTAGAATCATGAATTTAATTTTTAACATATGAAGTTATTCTTTTCCCCAGACCTATTGCCATTCTGTTTATTTTTTTTCTAAATATGGCTAGAAGTATCAATTTTAAAATATATCTTAAAGAGTGCTTTTACTTTTCTTTCTTACCTTTCTGTTTTGTAGTTATTTTTGGTTTGGTTTTGGTTTTTTGTTTGGGTTTTTTTTTTCCCAACACAGTTCTTTGCAGTGAGAATCTGCCATGTATGGCAAAATCACAGTCCAAAGCCCCACATGAAAAGCACATGGCAAAGCTGCATTGTAGCCTAGTCCCTTTACTGATAGATACCAGTTTGATGAGAAAAGTCTGAATTTGAGATTTGCAGACTAGAGCCCAGAGACCAACTGCTTGAGCAGACTTTTTTCTCCTTCTTTTTGTGCCCAGAAGGCAGTGCTCTCTGAAAAGGTGCAAGTAACGAGTGTATGATAGGAATACAAACGATAATCCAAAAATCAGCTAAGTGTTTTGGAATCTTTGTATTAATTTCATAGGTGCCCAAACTGTGGCAAGGAGTTAATGTATATGTGAAGTGCACTAAATTACTAACCAGTTCAAAATGTTGAAAGAGTCTGTGTCCTTACATAGTTATAACAGATGCCAAATGCTCTACATATTGCTGGATGATTCCTGGTCTTACTGGAAGGAATGACAGTGAGATACGTGGATGGGGTCTCCAGTTAAATCACACTGATATCAACAGGTGTTTTTTCTGTGTATTTTGGAACACAAACAGAATTTTTAGTCCGGCTTAAAAGGAGGTTGCTAGTAAAGATAAACTGTTGTTAATCAGCCAAGTTTCGGGGTCTATGTCTGAATTAAAGTTGAGGGTTTTTTCTTATTTACTATTTTCCATAGCAGAGCTATTTTTATGCTTTGAGTTTATGTAGAAATGTAGGGGAAAAAAAAATTATCTTTCTCATCCTCTGTGTAGGGGGTACACAGGTACCCTGTGTAGGATTGTCCCATTATTTGCAAAAATTGTACTTGCACTTAAACAATATGGTCCTGATTTTGTCAGGTGTGTTTTTTCCTCTTCCTCCCCCACCCCTTTTGTTTTTCTGTTTCCTCTTATTCTACGTTGAACTTCTAGTTAGGTAATGAGCTGGAACTAACTTTCGATCCTTCCCTCTCAGAACACATGACAATTGTCATGTGCAAATTCATTTCTCATCATGGTGAACGCTGTAATTAGCAAAACGTCTTTGGAATTTGAAAAGGCAAGAAAAGGTCTTATTCAGCAAATGGATTATTGTTCATGAAAAAAGGAAACAAAACGGAGAACTAAAACTAAAATCAGTGGTATCTTGGGAAGCAGGACATTTTGCAATGGCCTTAGCATTTGATAATTACGCTGACGTTACGATTTTTCCATTATAAGGGGTCACTAAGAAGGCTGATGTAAGAGAACTAATAGAGGGTAAAGAAGTAGAAATCCTTTAGCAATTGCTTTATATGGATTCATGTAACAAATCTCATTTCAGATTAAGTAATTGTTTCTCAGCTCATAGTTTTCAACTACACCAGTAGATAAGGATTTTTCTTCCAGCTTCATTAAAACCATATGTCTGCCAAATTAGCAATTACAATGCTATTTAGCTGACAATATCTTGCATTTAGAGTGACATTCCTTTTACAAGGTCTTGTGTATAAGACATGTATTTTGTAGTATAACAGGCTGCCACTAGTGACTGGCCCTTTTCGTCTGTCTCAGTCCATCCCTTGTACTTGCCACCAAAGTAGATAGCCTGAGGAAATAAAAGCAAAATATATTTACATATATAGCCTAAGTAAACTCCAAGCTGAATAAAACACGCCATCTGCTCTTATGTGAGGTGGCATATAGAAACAGCTACATAGGCTGATAATGTTGACTGCACTGGACTTATTGCTGTCTGTCATCTCTTTGACACTCTCCCTACAGATTCCACACTGGAAACGATCATGAGACTTCGTCCCAATACAATGAAAGGAAAAATCCCTCAATAAATCTATGCTGTTAATGAAAGCACATAACAATTAGATAATTTTAAATGAAGTGGACTAGTTAGTGCTCACAAAAAGCCTCATTGGCAGAACTTTCTACCTGGTAACTATTACCTGGTGGGTGAAAAATAACATTTGGGTATGTTAGCCCCAACATTCTTCATTTAATTTTCAGCTTGCATGTTTGAAAGATCTGCTACGTAATCTGAAAAATTAACACCTAATTTAGTATGACTACAAGAACAGTCTTGGTTCAGTGGTATGAAAATAATAAATTACCATGTATTTTAATAGGACGTTACTTGGTATCTCAAGTATAAGTTGAAAGGAGTCATTTTTCAAGATAGTATGTAAGTAGTAAATGCTTTTTGTAAATTGTAACAACTTTTAGATGCATCTGCACTTTGAATTAATTTTTTTTCAAGTTTATTTTTCTATCTGATATTACTGTGTTTGGGTGCATATGTACGCGTATGAAAACACTGACAACTGTAGTGAAGAAGAGAAGACACAAGTACTTAAACTTATTTCATTTTCTCTCTCAATTTTTTTTATTATACTGGTTTCTGATCTGCATGTGATCAGAACACATACATTATAAAAATGTATGACACAAAAGGTGGGTCTGGTAAATAGGGGCTAACTACAGATGTATATTAAGACATATATCTTAAGAATTTATTTTTGGCTAGGCAGTCCTTGTTTCCCCACTCCCAATAATAGGTTTGTACACGTCAGTTTAGCTAACTAGAATAGAAAGTTAGACATAGGCAGACTTTGAGTAAATGCAGAGTAAAATGACAAGGTAGAAATTAATTATGTAGTTTTGGGTTATTAGATTCAAGCTCAGTAGCTTTTATAGATGTATGGATGTCACTGTAGATTTACAGCCTGGAAAAGATGATAACAAGGTCCGAAAATCTGATGTTCTGTTGAGGCTTCAGTATCCTAAGGGGGTTAGATGTGAGTTCTGATTTGAACTAATGGAATAAGTTAGATACAGAAATTCTGCTTATCATTCTGGGTTATTTTATGAAGTGAAGTGCTACTTGTACAAAAGATATCTGAACTGGATAAAGTACATTGCGCACCTCATGTATTCAGTGTTGACATATATACATATATTGGGTTTTAATGTATAGTATTTCTACAGAATCTGACACAGAACAGGACCCAAACTAACTGTCTTGATAATAACAATCATAAAGCCTAGGGTGCTATTACTGTCTTTTTCCTTGAGATGATCCTTAGTTTTGAGTTATGTTTGTATAGAAAGTTATTTTTTTTATTTATGGAGGGAAGAGCACAGTCCAGTAACATTGTTTCCATGTCTTCCCGAAGTGCTAAATATCTTTGTTGTTTTTAATGAAATCAGGAAAGAAGGTTGTATAATAACACTAAATCCCATGATAGTAGATGCTATCATTTATTAGTTAATTATTTCCTATTGATTTCCTAGGACGACAGATTTTTTAAAGGGCTGTTACTAATCTCATTTCTGTCTGTCATCCTTTGTGACTTGTGTTGACAGTTCCTTTTAAAGAATAAACCAGATTCTTTTTGAAATCTGTTCTTTTATACTGAAATCCTCTGCCAGAAGCCTGTCACTCTCTCACTGAGGTAGTTGTTGACATTTACCAAAGCACAACAATGTTTAATTTAATATTTTTGTTCTTTAATGTCATATTCCCAAGACAACAGTGTGTCATTTCTCTCTTCTGTTATAGCTAATGACAGCAAACTTCAGAAACTCCTTTCATTTTTAGCATTTGGGCTTAATTAGCGTGTTGTTATTTTAGTGCCTGATTTCTAGACTTTTATTTGTGAAGTATTGTACTGTAAGCACACCTATTGAAATCAGTAAGACGAGGTACACCGTAAGAGATGATACTTGACATACGAGGAAGAGCTGCAGAGCTGGGCATTTAGGTCACAAGAACAAGAAGACAGTAAAGAATCACTGTGTATTTATTCGCGCTATAACAGCAAGCATGTCTATGTATATGTGTATGCACGCACATATATATGCTTGTATATACTATATTTATATATGTTTGTAAAAAAATGTGTGTTTGCATACCGATGCATACAAAGAATTAAAGCAAGTTTGAGTGCTTGCGTTTTTAGTTGTGGCTCCAGAAGTTATGAAAAATAAGGTAACGTAAGTCTCAATAAATAAAATGATGTTGCAAGGTTTACCCAACTTGAACTTATCTTTAATGAGAAGCTGATTGAACTGAGAGGCCAACAACATTAGCTTCTAAGAGCTGTAGCTGTGCAAGTCTCCCCTTGAGAAAGTAAGGACACAAGATACTTGGCCCTGCAGCGTTATGGAAAGACATTTCAAAACAAGGTTGATCAGTGTTACGGCATCCATTTGGCCAGCCACGGTTTTGGTAAGTGCCGTCTTGTGTTTGTTAAAACCCTGCAGAAAGTGAGTAGCTGCTGTTCTCAGAAAACTGAGAGTGGGACAAGGTCTGACCAGTGTTGGAGAATGATGATAATGAGGGGTTGACATGGAAATGGCAGGATTTGACCATTGAAGTTTGCAACTCTCTTCTGCTGCAAAGGGACTGGGATTATACCTAACTTTCAGCCCTTCCTGTGGATGAACCCAGCTCTGGAGTGGTGGAGTTTGGTAGTGGAGAAGGATGTTCTTGAGCAAGGAGTTTAGGTCAGGATGGATTGCAAAGTGCTTGCAAGGTTTTGTTTACAAACTTCAAATGGAAAGGGAATGGAGGCTGGATGGGGGAAGAATGAAAAGTGGAAAAGTCTGTTACATGTTCTCTATAACTTGCATGAAAGTAGATGGAGGCACCCAGAGAGACTTTTATTACTTCTTTCTGGATTTCATTTTCCTTTGTTCATCCTGTAGGGAACATAAAGAAAACCTTAGGAATTAATTTATACCTCAGCTGAATAATTTAGAATCAGCTGGTGGTAAAAAGACAGGATCTGAACAACTAACAGAAATGCAGAGAAACGTACTGACAAAAGCGTAAGTTTAAAAATAACCGATCACATGCATCTCCTAGATGAAACAAGAAAGGAGCTGGCATTAAGCTCAAAACCCAAATGCCTGGAAAAAAGAGTGAAGACGACCACAGTGAATGAAGAGAAGAAACTTTTAGGAAGGATAGACTAAAATTGGGGAAAAGGGAGGGACAGTTACGGAAGAAACACTAATGAATATGGATGATATGGAGACATGGTCACTATGATGGTAGTTTCCAAACAGGAATACATAACATGTTAACAAGAAACAAAGAAAAAGAAAGGAAAAACTAAGCATGGTAGTATGCACGAAAGATGTAATGGAAATGTCTCTACATGTTTAACACCACTTCCCTGCCAAGATTAATGATACTAGTAATGAAATAATTAAAGTAGTAATACCTTACTTATTTTTAAGTAATAAAGATCTCAAGAAATTGGTGAAAATTTAAACAACAACTACTGAAGGAAGGCAATAAATACTGAAAATCGTAAGAGATCTCCCAGTTGGTAGCGAATGTTGTTTCTTTGTGGTGATGCTTCAAGGATCTTGAGCAGGTGGACATGCCTGAGGGATGCTGTGACCCCATGGGAAGCCTGTGCTGGAGCAGGCTCCTGGCAGGACCTGTGGCCCCATGGAGAGAGGAGGCCACACTGGAGCAGGTTTGCTGGCAGGACTTGTGACCCCAGGGGGGACCCATGCTGGAGCAGTCTATTCCTGAAGGACTGCACCCCATGGAAAGGACCCACACTGGAGCAGTTCATGAAGAACTGTACCCCATGAGAAGGACTCACCTTGGAGAAGTTCATGGAGGACTGTCTCTCATTGGAGGGACCTCGCACTGGAGTGGAAGAGTGTGAGGAGTCCTCTGAGTAGGAAGGAGCAGCAGAAACAACGTGTGATGAACTGACCACAACCCCCATTCCCCGTCCCCCTGCGCCACTCGGCGGGAGGAGGTAGAGAATTCAGGGGTAAATTTAAGCCTGGGAAGAAGGGAGGGCTGGGGGGATGGTGTTTGAAGATTTAGTTTTTAATTCTCATTATGCTGCTCTGATTTGATTGGTAATAAATTAATTTCCCCAAGTCGAGTCTGTTTTGCCAGTAGCAGTATTTGCTGAGTGATCTCCCTGTCCTTATCTTGACTCATGAGCCTTTTGTTATATTTTCACTCCCCTGTCCAGCTGAGGAGGGGGAGTGATAGAGCGGCTTTGGTGGGCACCTGGCAGCCAGTCAGGGTCAACCCACCACAATACCATATCTATTCATTTAATGAATTAGGGTTAGTTAGATCAGTACTAAAAAAAAAAAGGAGGCAGGGTGTAAAATGATCAGACCATCACCATTTAGATACCATTTAGCAATTAAAACTGCAGCCAGCTGTCAAGAAAACAGTAAAGCAGGACCAAGTAGAAAGTGTTTTCTTAGCATAAACCTGTGAGGCTATTTTGTAAGAAATAGCGGTGTTTAGTAACGTATACCTGGACTCTTTAATTAGATTTTACAATTAAAAATGCAATGTATCAAGATCCTCCACCCATAAGGAACTTTTTAAGCTTTTTACTTTGGGTTAAAGGAATTAACTTCGTTACCTTGAGAGATCAAATTATTCTGCATGTTTCTAGGAGAGAAAGATGATTTAAGATTTTTAGAGGCAGCGCAGTAGGGAACCACATTCTGACTCAATGAGCCACCACAAGTTAATCAGTACTTTTCACTCTATGTTGTTTTCTCTTGCCTTTGCAAATCTCATGCTGTTCTTGAAATGCTAGGGAATTGAAAGAACCGATTGGCTGTCAGTACTTGGAAAGAAAGATGATATCTCACAGTGAGAGAAGTGTATGTATCCTTCTTTTAAAACTTTTTATACTCTTCTTTTAAAACTTTTTTTTTTAATTATTATTATTTAACTGTTGGGACCCCCAGGAAAGAAAAATGTTCCTTGTGGAAACAAATGTCTTCCTGTCCCCTGCAGAGGAAATTATTAAGAACAAGTTTACTCATAAAGTAATAAAATAAATAAAAAAATTTTCTATGAGCAAAAAGTGCTAGTAATTTTGACTAGCGTCTGGCACAAAGCTGAAATAAATCATTCTTAATGCTTAAGAATGGCTTAAGACCTTAGATTTTTTGCTTAATTTCAAAGGCTCAGAAAATAAAGTAGGAACACTTACAACTCTGGATATGTATTCTGGATATATCCAGCTGTTTGGAGCTGCTTACTATTAGGAGTTTTGGATCATTCTTTTCTCCATTCCTCCTAGCTTTCCACAGTAGTCCCGTCCTGTCCCATCCC